>CM032455.1:140006329-140106329 GCA_019049505.1 Pachyrhynchus sulphureomaculatus
AAAACAATACTTCTCCAAGCAAGGAAAGTAAAAAACGGAAAAGCTATTTACCTAATATTTTCTTCGCAAATACAAGTTTCACAAGAAACTGTCTCCTTTACATAAATCCATTCCATAAACCTCTACTGACTAGTTTAGTTGATACTGGAAATAATGAAAAATCAACATCATTTCGACATATAAGAACGTATAGTCAAGGCTTTCTCCCCCATTTCCACCTTTTTAGTGTTCCGTAGGGAACACTTATGGGATCACTTCGTGCCCATCTGTCTGTCTGTCACAGCTAATCTTTTCCGAAACTATTTGACATTGAAAGTTGAAATTCGTCAAAAATATAGGAATTAATGGCCCAATCAGAACCGTCTAATTTTGAAAGTAAAATTTTGACTTACGGGTTTAGTTTTGCGGGACAAAATCGAAAATGAAAAAAAAAAATTTTACCAGGTCGTCAAGTGGGGTGTCAAACGAAAGCTTGTGGAAACACAAGTTCATAAATATATATGACTAGCCGGGCCCGCTCGCATGGTCTTGATTCACCACTATCGTCACTGCTTATTGCTTAATTTACCCAGCGTAATAAAATATCTCCGATTATCTCCCCTTATCTCTCAATATTTCTCCTTATCTTCCATTATCTCTACATAATTTCGATTATCTAGGCTTAACTCTGCTCATCTCCCATTATTTCTCCTTATCTCCCATTATTTCTCTTTATTTCCCATTATTTCTCCTTATCTCCCATTATTTCGCCTTATCTCCCATTATCTAGGCTTATATCGAATCATATAGAACATATGTTTAAATTTATAAAAACACGTAAATCGGATAAGTGGTTCTCAAATGATAAGCGCACTAACGGACAGACAGAGAGACAGACAGAAAGACGTTGCATTTTATATATATATTCTAGATAGAAGACTATAGATAACCTGGCCCGAAAACAAATGTAAATGAATTAAAAAAAAAACACGTAAATCGGATAAGGTGCACTAACGGACAGATACACAGACAGAGAGACGTTGCATTTTATATATATTATATTCTTTGTTACATGATATTGTTCCATATTTAATGCTTTAGGCAGTGTATTGCAAGAGAACGCGCTAGCGGCAAACTTTTCTCCGACTTTATTCACTATTATCGTCACTGCTTATTCCTTATGTCACCTAACGTAATAAAATATATCCTATAACCTGGCCAGAGAACATATGTATGTTTAACAAAAAAAAGCACGTAAATCGGATAAGTGGTTCTCCGTGATAAGCGCACTAACGGACACACAGACAGAGAGAGAGACGTTGCATTTTATATATATTATAGATATTTTTTGCTACATGATATTGTTCCATATTTAATGGTTTAGAATGTTTAAAAAAAAAGCACGTAAATCGGATAAGTGATTCTCCAGTGATAAGCGCACAAACGGACAAACAGACAGATATACGTTACATTTTATATATATTATAGATGTAATAAAATAGATATCTATAACCTGGTCAGAGAACATATGTATGAATTTAAAAAATCACGTAAATCGGATAAGTGGATCTCGAGCGATAAGCTCACTAATGGACAGACAGACAGACAGAGAGACGTTGCATTTTATATATATTATAGATATAGATTATTATTATTATTATGTAACCTGGCCAAAGAATATATGTATGAATTTAAAAAAAAAGACACATAAATCGGATAAGTGTTTTTTTTCTCGTGATAAATACACTAATGGACAGACAGACAGACAGAGAGACATTGCATTTTGTATATATTATAGATTATAGATATTCTCTGCTACATAATACTGTTCCATATTTAATGGTTTAGGCGGTGTATTGCAAGGCGACGCGCTAGCGGCAAACTTTTTTCCGACATCATTCACTATTTTACGTCACTACTCATTCCTTATGCTACCTATCGTAATAAAATATAGCCTATAATCTGACCAGAGAACATATGTATGTTTTAAAAAAAAAAGTACGTAAATCGGATAAGTGGTTCTCCAGTGATAAGCGCACTAACGGACAGACAGACAGACAGACAGAGAGACGTTGCATTTTATATATATATTATAGATGTAAAACTTGTGCACACTTTTCCTTGTATTATTTTAAAAAAATGGCCAAAAGTCTCTGCCCCTCCCCCTATCTAGAAAAATACAGATCAAAAAATTTTGAAAAAATTTAATATTATTCTTCCTAAAATGTAAATTGAGCGAAAATTATCACGAGTGCATTACGTTTAATAATTTATCTGGTATAAAAAAAACTACGAAAACTACGCTCCTATTAATATGGAAGTTTTGTTAATATATATTTCAGTACACACACGGATGGGTACCGAGAGTAATTTTATTTTATTTGTGTAAAAAATATTTAGGTAGTAAATATCTGTTTTACACTTTTATTATTAGATTCTAGGTTAAGCTAGATTGATTTATTGGCTATTAGGTCGCTAAAACGCTATTTACCATCATTTACTAAGAAAAAACATGAAAATACATATTGGAGCTTAAGATATGTACAAGTCAGAGACCTACTACTCAGTATATATCACCACTACACCAAACACTTTATTTTTGCACTCGACGCGCGTTTCGCTAACCATGTTAGCTTCATCAGGAGCGATGATTGACTCTGACTGATGAAGCTAACATGGTTAGCGAAACGCGCGTCGAGTGCAAAAATAAAGTGTTTGGTGTAGTGGTGATATATACTGAGTAGTATCATTGTGCCAAAGATTCCACATTCCCAACTAAGTCAGAGACCTAATTAACTTAGTCTAGCTAAGGAACTAATTTTATTTTAAAAGCAATCACCGTACGGAACACTAATTGCGCCGGCTTGGTCTCGGCTGGTGTTTTTTATATTTTTGTTGATAGTTAAGCTAAAAAAGTAACTTACTTTTCAAACAAAAAAAAGAAAAAGTTTTAAAAAACCCATTGGAATTCTACAAATTTTTTTAATCCGTTCCTCCCTCTTCCCTTTATATGATATAACTCAAAAACTACAAGTTCCTTTTAAACATAAAGCACTATATATGTATGTTATTTGAATTGTATATTTCATTTTGTTCCGGAGTTATAGTGGTAAAAGTTATATAGATATACCAATGGAATAGGAAATAAAATAACACAGGTTTTATTCTGATGAGTATGTTTTTTTTTTACTTTCCTTACTAAAGAAACATATCATATTTCTAAAAAAAATCCCCCTACGATATTTTTACATTTCTTTATGTTCAAAAATAGCTAGATCGCGAAAAACATTCTTTTCAAATTACGCTTGTCTGTCTGTTGGAAAGATAATAAACATATCGTATTGTCTATCTCTTTCTCAGAGTTCTTGAAATAAGAGAAATAGTATGTATTGGGAAATATTAGGTTTGAGTTGTAAAATTTTTGAAGCCCCGTCGGTTCAATCATTATTAAATTTTCATTTGATGTACCGAATTGTAGTGCTTTGATGAGGTTATTCGTTGGTGTTGGAAAGTCCGGTTCAGTATCTATTTTAGCACAACGTGACTACCACAAACGCACCGGGTAAATCACTTCACCGATTTTTTTTTTGCTCGAATGAAATTAAACAACACTTATTTTATTAATATAACATATAATTATTTGTAAAAAACAATATACGTGTATTATAATTAAATAAAGTTATACAACTTGTTTTGATTTAATTCTGTTTCTAAGAAGGTATACATAAAATATTATAACTGCTATTAATTTATAATGATGATCAAACCAACGATAAAATTCTAAAAAAAAAAGTTAAAAGCAATAAAAAAACAACTAGAGATAACATTTTAAAGCTCCAAATCTTGATATTGTATCCAATAAATACCCAAATCTTAGCCAAAGAAACGACAATAAAAGAAATAAGATATGTTTTGTGCATTTAACCTTGTAATATAAGTACGAATAAACAACAAAACTAGATTTTTTTCTTAGTAGGAATTGGCCAATTGTGCATAAACTCAAATATCTTAATACGTAGAATTAAGTTTAAATAGTACCTATGATCTGATTTAAAGATTAGTTTTCAAAAATATGTATTGTATCTTGAAAGACAGTAATGTGATCTAAGGATCTCGTGTATAATTTTTGAAATAAGGCCTAATGCATCAAAAAACTGAAAATAGAAAATAAACGTGGTGAATTATATACTATTACAAAACTATAAATAAGAATATACAATATAATTCAATAATTATTCTAAAGGGTATCCCAAAATTCACGCAAGATTTGAATTTGGCGCCATTTGTATGGTAAAATGTTGCCAACAAAACAAAAAACACAGCGTGACAGCTGACGGTTCAGGGTTATTAAAAATGGAGCGCTACACGAAAGAAAGACGTATTTTCATTGTTGAGCAATATTTTAAAAATAATGAAAGTTTGGCAGCTACAGTTCGGAATTTTCATACAAAATATGGTCGGAATAGTGATTTAACCTCATCAACTGTGAAGAGATTAATTGGAAAATTCAGGGAGACTGGATCAATTAGTGATCTTAAGCGTTTCTGGCCGTCCTTCGACAAGACGTTGGACACAAAACATTGAAGCAGTTCGTGAGAGTGTTGCTGAGGCTCCAGGAACATCAATTCGGCACCGTGGTCAAAAATTGGACATTTCAAGAAGCTCTCTACAACGTGTTCTCACGAAAGATTTGCATCTTCATGCTTAAAAAGTTCAGTTGACTCAAGAATTGAAGCCTACTGACCACGCACAACGAAGAGAATTCGTTGAATGGATTATGGAACAACAAGTGGATACTGATTTTTCGAAGAAAATCATCTTCAGCGATGAGGCTCATTTCCATCTTGATGGCTTCGTTAATTGACAAAATTGTCACATTTGGGGTTCAGACAATCCACACGTGACTGTTGCGAAACAAATGCATCCACAACGTGTCACTGTTTGGTGAGGATTTTGGGCTGGAGGCATCATCAGACCATTCTTCTTCGAAAATACGGTTGGCCAGGCAATAACAGTTAATGGTGATCGTTATCACGATATGATAATCCAGTTTTTTGTGCCTAAATTGCAAGATATGGATGTGGACGACATATGGTTTCAACAAGACGGTGCCACATGCCGACAGCCCGAGAAACAATTCAATTACTGCATGAGGCATTTCCTGGTCGTGTAATATCCTGTTTTGGTGATCAGAATTGGCCGCTCAGATCATGCGATTTAACGCCGTTGGACTTTTTTCTTTGGGGTTTTTTAAAGTGTAAGGTTTATGCCAACAAGCCCACGACCACCCACGATTTGAAAGAGGAAATTAAGCGCTGTGTCAACGAAATTCAGCCACATTTATGTAAAACGGTCATGGAAAAATTCGACAAAAGAGTGCGTATGTGCCAGCAAAGCCCTATACTGTATAATTTATGAATCAATAAAAAAATTACAATTTTTAATTAAAAACCTGTGTTTTCTATGAAAATTACTTCTTGCGTGAATTTGGGGACATCCTTTACATGGAGCGACATAGCAAAATGTGATAAAAAATTTTACACGAACCTTCTGATAGTTGACACTAAATGAAATTTCTATGGTATATGTGCTGATATCTCTTGGAAAGTTTCAGGACCCATGTAGCATAATTAAAATATACTTACTTCTTTTTTAGTAAAAAACAAACCTCCGTAAATTTACAATAACACACCGTCACAAATCTAATCTATTCTCAAAACTGGTTAACCGCTAGCCTCTCCTGAAAATTGGTTAACTGCTAACAAATCCATAAAATGTAGTGTTGCCATACAAGAAGCTAAATGTTTTCTAAATTTGTATTATTAACTTTATATACGAGGATGGGTTGAAAAGTTCGCAGCCTAGTCAAGAAAGCAAATACGTACAAAAATGTTTTTATTTTTCGACGTAATCTCCGCCTAGCTCTATGCACTTCTTCCATCTGCTTTCCAAAGCTTCTACACCTGTTTGAAAAAAAGATTCCTCAAGGTCTTTAAAATACTGGTTAACTGCAGCTTCGACTTCTTCATTTGATGAAAATTTCTGGCCTCCGAGGTGTTTTTTTAGGTTTGGAAACAGATGAAAGTCTGAGGGTGCCAAATCAGGAGAATAAGCCGGATGGGACATCAATTCGAAACCACCATCACGAATTTGAGCCATAGACTCAACAGGCATGTGAACGCAAGCGTTGTCCTGATGGAACAAAACTTTCTTTCTCAGTAATCCTGGACGTTTCTCTTTAATTTCTTGACGTAAACTACGCAAAAGGGTGCAACAGTAAGTCGAGTTTATTGTTTCGCCTTTCGGAAGGTAGTCCACCTTTAGCATACCTTTAGCATCCCAAAAAACTGACGCCATCACTTTTCCAGCCGACAGAATTGCCTTCGCTTTCTTTGGGGTCGGTTCGCCAGATTTTTTCCACTGCTTGGATTGTCGTTTTGACTCTGGAGTATAGTGGTGAACCCAGGTTTCGTCTATTGTCACAAACCTGTTAAGAAAATCTTGTGGATCAGCCTCAAACATCTACAAACGTTTTTGTTCAACTAAAAGCAATCTGGGGACCCACCTAGCAGAGACCTTAAAAAATACGAGTTCGTTGGCAATGATGTTTTGTGTTCATTTATACGAGATGCCTATAGTGTCTGGAATCTCCCTGATAGTTAATCTACGGTCTTTCAATATGAGATCACACACTTTGCCGATGTTTTCTTCAGTCGTAGACGTCGTGGGCCGGCCGGAGCGAGGGTCATCTTCGATGCTCTCTCGTTCACGTTTAAATTTTGCAACCCATTTTCTCACAGTGGTATATGACAGAGCAGATTCCTTTAGTGTTGTTTTCATATCATTGTGGATCTCCCTTTGTGTTAATTTTTTTTATACAGGTACTTGATGACCGCAACTTGTAAAATTTTTCCATTTTTCCAAAAATGGTCTCACTAAATTCGTTCTAAAACTAAGAACTACAAATTCTACAGCAACAAAATTTTACACTGTTACAACCAAAGAAAGTATGAACTTATTGAGGGTACTATAATAAAAATATTATAATTATTTTTTGGTGAGGCAGCGAACTTTTCAATCCACCCTCGTATAACTATATATAACAGCTATGAAAAGTAGTAAATATAAATCTACTCACTATATATCACCACTACACTAACCATTTTATTTTTGCGCTCGACGCGCATTTCGCTAACCATATTAGCTTCATAGTTAAGTATTTGGTGTAGTGTGTGTGATACTGAGTAGTATCATTATGACAAAGATTCCACATTCCGAACATAATAAATATAAATGCCAATATTGATACGCTACTTGTTCTCACCGCATTTGTTGAAATTTTAAATGGTGGGAGGCGATTTCATAAATGACTTACGTTTTTAAGTAAGATAATTAGAAGTGGATTATTTTCGACTGTATTTTTTATACGTATGTAATACAATTTGGAAATGAAATGAAGTTTTATACTATATTAAAATTACTATTAAGAACGATGTTGGAAGTTTCCAGAACCTTTTAAATTTTTATTCATTTAAACACGAGATATAAGCAAAATATGAGATTGAATAAAACGAGAGGCTCATTCGTTCATAAATCCATTTTTGCCTTATAGAATTGGCTGCTCCAACCCCTATTCACACTGCATTTACTTTAATCTAACATTATTTATTTGCTTTTGCCATAGGATCAAGTTAAAAGACAGAGACGAACTGAGCCCATCGAGAAATCAATCTAAATTTTGGGTAGTATATTAACACGTATCTTGGTTGTTATGGTTAAAACTCTGCATTTGTATTTAATCGACATCTGCAAATGCAGAGTTTTAACCACTAGTGATCTAAACACAAACTATTCATAAACTAGAAATTCTTAATATCAAAACTAGCTGGTTTTTTAACCCTCTAACTTACAGCGTTGCCATGTTTAAAGTTTTATTTCAAGGAATAAATATGGAAATAATCGTTTAGTATTCAATATATATATATATATATATATATATATATATATATATATATATATATATATATATATATATATATATATATATATACTAACATTTGAACCATTTGAGGTTTGCGGATGACACAGTATTGATTTCGGAAGATATCAATGTACTAAAATGAAATGATGGAAGAACTGAAGCGGCATCAACACACGTAGAGCTTCGGATGAAAATGAATAAAACCAAAATCACCAATATTTACTCACAGAACCACTTGCAGATAGATTTGGTCAACCAATATATCTAGCTGGGCCGTCAAATAATAATGGGAACAGACAATCAAATAGCAGAAGTGGACCGCAGAATAACAATGGCTTGGGTTGCGTTTGACAAACTCAAGGACAAATTTGAAGATGGTTTGGTCTAGGCCCGACTCGGATACAGGCTTATGAAGATAATTTTAGATACATATATATATATATATATATATATATATATATATATATATATATATATATATATATATATATATGTATATATATATATATTAACACGTATCTTGGTTGTTATGGTTAAAACTCTGTATATATATATATATATATATATATATATATATATATATATATATATATATATATATATATATATATATATATTATATACGAGGCTGGTTTGAAAAGTCCGTGCAAAAATAAAAACTACTTATGTGTTTGGGGTAAACCTTTTTTAGTTTTCGACATAGTCTCCTTTTAGGCTTATACACTTCGTCCAACGATGTTCTAGTTTGTTGATCCCTTCCGACCACAACTGCTGAGGTGTGTGCTGGTGCGTTGTCGTGATGGAAAAGGACTTTCTTGTGAGCCAATCGCGGGCGTTTTTCTTGCAGCTCGGTTTTCAAACGGTCCAATAACGATGAATAATATTCACCTGTAATAGTTTTACCCTTTTCCAGATAGTCGATGAGGATTATCCCTTGCGAATCCCAAAAGACAGTCGCCATAACCTTTCCGGCCGAAGGAACGGTCTTCGCCTTTTTTGGTGCAGATTCCCCCTTGGTAACCCATTGTTTAGATTGTTGTTTGGTCTCAGGAGTATAGTAATGTATCCATGTTTCATCCACAGTGACGAAACGACGCTTAAAGTCCTCCGGATTCTTCTGGAACAGCTGCAAACCATCCTTGCAACACTTCACACGATTCCGTTTTTGGTCAAGCGTGAGCAATCGCGGCACCCATCTTGCGGATAGCTTTCTCATGTCCAAATGTTTATGTACCCGTTCAGTCGAGATGCCCACCACACTAGCAATCTCACGCACCTTAACTCTTCTGTCATCCATCACCATATCATGGATTTGATCAATGATTTCTGGAGTCGTAACCTCCACAGGCCGTCCAGAACGTTCAGCGTCACTTGTGCCCATATGGCCAGTCCGAAAATTTTGAAACCACTTATAAACTGTTCTAATCGAAGGTGCAGAGTCATCATAATGTTTATCAAGCTTCTCTTTAGTCTCCTGAGACGTTTTGCCTTTCATAAAGTAATGTTTAATCAGCACACGAAATTCTTTTTCGTCCATTTCTTGAAAATCACTCGACTTCCTTGATTCACACGAAGGCCAAACACAAAGAAATAAACCAATATGGCTGAAACTTGGTGTGCGTTCATTCAAGATATGCTACTAACTAAACATGACCTCGATACGCGCCGGTGGTGCCATCTCTCGGACTTTGCACGGACTTTTCAAACCAGCCTCGTATATATATATATATATATATATATATATATATATATATATATATATATATACCTTTCTGCAACGAAAAATGTACAAAATTTTATGAATTGAAAAGAAAAATCCCTAATGTAAATTCATTCCCAAGAATAGATAATCAGATTCTGACTGAAACAGAGTAGAAAGAAAAAAAATAGAACATACAAAACTATCAGAAACTGTCAAAACCAAATATTTAAAAAAGAAATCTGTTCATTCGATCCTAAATATATTAGTTTTATTACAAATAAACTAAAATTAATTATGTTAAATGCTCAACATATCCCCCATTGGGTGTAATTAATTTCCTGTAAATTCCTTTTAAATGCTTAAGAAAGCGAAAGAGATGAAGATATAACTATTGTATAAAGAATAATGGATATCATTATCTTACATTTGCTCTCAGAAAAAGTCAATTGCTTGTTATTTCATCACACAATATAATATATCCTTAATGCAACAAATGTATAAAGCAAGTATGATAGGATAGATACCGGCAATCCTGTTGTATTAAAAATATCTAATATTACCACAAGCTGTAATGGAGAAATACTTCATTTTTATGGCGGTTATTGTACATCGTAATAATGGATCGTTTCTGATAACGTTCATTCATAACGTAAAGTATACGATACACATTTACTTATTTTCTATTATTTATAGACAAATATACTAATATTCAAAAGTTAATATTATTAAATCTCTAGATAGAAGTAGTAATAAGTTTATTAGCATTTAAATATTGTGTACTAACTACAGGAAATTACTTTTTAAATAGAACTATTGAGATACGTGCGACATCTGTACGTCAGTAGGTGAAATTTACTATTATTCACTTGAATACTCTGAACTGAAATATTCCACTATGCTTGTAGGTTCGATCATTAGGATAGAAAACTGTAATTCTCTATCTACTAAATGTTTTTTTTTTTATTGAAGACATTAGTAACATGTTTCATAAAATACTAGGCGGCTATCGATCCTTTGGTGTTAACACAAATATAAAATTTGTTTCCGTTTTCTCTATAAGATTAAATTAATATTAAAAAAATATATGGTTTTATAATATGAACATTTGACATAATTTACTAAAATACATAACTTTCAACCATACGTTGAGCGCCAAGATGTTGTTACAGCTATTATCGATTTATGTCTCAAAAAAAGTTTAATTTAAAAACATTTATAGTAAAAAAATCATTGAGCAACTGAACACTCTTTTAAATGACCAGGGGAATTATTGATCACTGGTCGGTCCGTTGTTTCCACGATCGCTTCGATTTCTTGTCGGATATATTATTTTAATTGTTCTCGACAGCCAGAATTGTTACCTTGAATTTGTCGTCAACCACTAACTAGTGAAGATCACTGATACCAAATGATATTTGCGTCTGCAACTTTCCATTCAAAACAATCCCCTGGCTAACAGATGTACTCTGGGACTTACTCCTTTGCAACTTAATATCACCGGTTAAGTGGAAGTTGGACTTGCGCAATGAGTGTTCCGTTGATTGCTTTTAAAGTAAAAATTTTTGTTACGGAGGTATAAAATGATCAATGACTTCGCAAAACACAATCGAAATGAGTTTTCAGCAAATTTTTTTCTGATCTTTACTGAAAACTGATGACCTTGAAATTTTTGTTTTTTTATATACCAGATAAATTATTAAAGGTAATGCACTCGTGATAAATTTCGTTCAATCTGTCGAGAATATTCCAGAATTTTTTTTAAAATTTTTGGATCAGTACTTTTCGAGATACAGTGATTTTTCGCGATTTTTTTAAAAAAAGTGTGCTCAAGTATTACATTTTATATATTTTTGAACTCGTGTTTTTACAAGCTTTCATTTGACACCTCACACGACGACCTGGTAAAAAAACTTTTTTTCGCTTTTGTTTTCACCCCTAAAAACTAACCCTTTAAGTCAAAATTTAATTTTCAAAACTACACGGTTCTTATGAGGCCATCAGTTCCTATATTAGTACCAAATTTCAACTTTCTATGTCACATAGTTACGGAAATAATCGGGTGTGACAGATAGACACCGAAGTGATCTTATAAGTGTTCCGTACGAAACACCAAAAACTGGCCAAGTGCAAGTCGGAGCTGCGCAATTAGTGTTCCGTACAGTGATTGCTTTTAAAATAAAATAGAATCCTTACCTAGGCTAAGTTAATTAGGTCTCTGACATCTTAAGATCAAATATGTATTTTCGCGTTTTTTCTTAGTCATTAATGTATTAAAGTTATAGCTTCTTAACTACCTGTTAACTAATAAATGAATCTAGCTCAATCTAGACTCTAGTAGTAAAAGTTTAAAACAAATGTTTACTACCTAAATATTTGTTTAATTCTAAGCAAATAAAATAAAATTATTTTGTCTCGATACCTATCCGTTATTATAAAGATTTATTTTATATGTGATTGGCCAAAAGTATATACAAATTGCACCGAATAAGTATTGATCTTTCGTAGTTTTTAGTCCCGGTTAAATTCATAACAGTCCATAAAAAAATTCTCCAAGTCTGTCAAGTGATAATTTTCACTCACTCTACACTTTATGGCCAATGTTCCAGAATTTTTTCGAAATTTTTTGATTAGCATTTTTAGTGGAGGGACAGGGAGTTTTCGCGGCTTTTTAAAAACAATATAAAGAAAAGTTTGCGCGAGTACTACATTATATATATTTTTGAACTCGAGTTCTGTGACAAAATTCAACTTTTCAATGTCGCATAGTTTCTGCGAAAATTGGGTTTTGACAGACAAACACCGAAGTGATTCTATAAGTGTATGGAACACTAAAAAGATATATCTCTGCATTATACTTATTGATTTAAACTGCTCCTAAACTCTAGGTCATCGCCTCATCCACCAAAATATCGCTTATTAAATATATTTTTTCAGGACCGCCCATTGTTTGGTCAATAATAACACACTGAAGAGTTCTTTCTACCTCAATTTTCGCTACAATTTCTCCATTTAGTATCCGACTAAACGACTGCATCAATTGTGATTTAAATCACTACATCAGTACATATTAAATTACTGATCTTTTTTTACGTAGGTGCAATAAATTATGACTCCGACTGCGCGTTTATTTGCAAAGTAGCGATAAGAAATGCTTACAAATTTCTTACTCAAGTGGATTATTTCAGATAATTTTAAATTTTGACTAAAAATGTTCCTGCAAAAATACCTTTTAATTCATGACGGTCGAGGTAAGTAGAAATTTACATTATTTAAAGAACTATGTATGTGAGTCATTAGGTTATTTTCATACTATCTAATAGTAGGTGCTTGCTTTTATTATCATATATTGTGTTTGGATTGTGTTGTAAATATGTGTAAATGTTTGTTTGATAAAGCAGGGTAAGTTTTTGAGTATTTTAGCATATTTCTTACCGATATGTAAGAAAATGTTGTGGAAATTAAACAATACGTAATGGGGATTTACTGTCAGTATTGGACAAGGAAAGAAGGACTTTGAACAAGACAGAAACAGATAATTTATAAGTGTTTTATTTTCAAACGGAAACTATGTTATCTTATTCTGACGCTGTTGATTTATTACAATTTCGAAATATTAATGGATTTTCAAGCGTTTTTCTATAAAAAAAATATAATTCTTCAACGTTATGAAAATATTAATATTATTGACAACGCCATGCAAGGCACCGACATGCAATCGTCATCATCGTCACCCAACCGTGTTACATTTGTTCTTTTATTGTTAGTTTATAGAACTCATTTTTCTAGAATAAATAAGTTAAATAAACGTAATTATTAAAAGACGTATTAACCGGGACTCGACGCCGACGTCCAAAAGAGCGGGAACTTCTTAAAAATAGAAGACAAAAGTTGCGCCAGCTGTAATAGTGCGCTTTAACGAAACGTTGTTAAATAAGTTTCAAACAAAGAGTTGTGATTTTGAGTAAAAGTTAGTGACGAAAACGCATAACGTGCTTGAAAGAGCATATGGGTATTGTTTATCCCTTGCGTAATGTAAAGTGGCTTGAACGGTTTTAATGTGACCGTACAATATTTACGGACAACAAAGAGTCATTCAAAAACTGGACTGCAAAATTCCAAAAATGAAGATTCCCTAATTAACTTTCCACTTAATATTTTAACTAAAAGTTCAGACCTTCGTCAATGGAATTTATGATTTGTTTCACGAATAAAACAGGCCAACATTTTTCAAACCCTCAGATCAGATTATACTTTTTCGAAGGATTTTGGTGCACTGATTCCAAATCCGAATTGCTCCAGATTTTCGAGATATCCTAACCTAAAAATGCAAAAAACACGGCTATATTCGGAATTATATTATACCGCGAATTAATTTTTGTCTACAAAACTCTGGCGACATCTGAAAGTACCACTCTTCCCTTTCAAAATGCATTTTGAATTTTTTAGATATTTTATTTCTTCTCGGAGAAATCGTCCGTGAAATTAATTAGTTTGGCGTTTTCGTTACAACCATACCAAAAAAAAGTCGATCCAGCAGGCGAAAGTAGTGTAATTTTATGATTTTTGGGACGCTGAATTCGAATTCGTTGTCGGTTTAACCCCATCTAGTTATAGTTTGTGTCTAACCTTAACAAATTCAAAATGACGGATCCGATATGACGGGTCGGATTTCTGAAGAGTCTAAATTACTATCGAGAAAAATTTTTCGAACAAAAGTTATGTATTTTTGGTAGAGAAACATGATGCCGTCATAAAAAATATGAGTTACTATTTAAAAAATCAAAGTTGAGCTTGAAATGATCTCCAAAATTAACCTACAAGGTCATCACAATTATATAATTTTATTGCCTCTTCAAGACCCTTTTTTTACTAAACGTTGACATCAAAAAAATTAAGAAGCCTGGTACATTAAAATGGGACACCATGTTTGATAACAAATAAACAATGTTGCTACTAGAAAGATGATTTCTAAGAGAAGAAAAAAAATTCAAAAGGCATTTTGATGGGGAAGAGTAGTACTTTCATATGCAGCAACGAGTTTTGTGGAGAAAAATTAATTCGCGGTATAATATAATCCCAAATCTCGAAAATCTGATGTGATGGAGTAATTCTGAGGTCGGATTCAGATTGAGCGTACCTTTGAGAAAGTATACTCTAGTCTCAGGGTCTGGAGTTTCGTCCAATTGTGCCGGCCTATGTAATCTGTTCCTATATTGATGAAAGGTAAAGACCAGTGTTATGATTAAGATTGTTGGGGTGTTTAGATCTCTCGATAGACTCTCTAATTTTTCTAGGATAGAAAAAGGAATTTGTTGATTGGTCAAAAAAATCGGGTGTTATGTTTCCTGTTGGTGTGGAAACGTTGCAAAGACGTACTGCCTTTTGGTGCTCTTTAGTTCTATTACATATTTATCTGGTAAGATATAACGAATTGTGCCAAATACGCATACCTAATACCCAATCGGAGGCTGACACGGCAGCCACAAGCCGACAGAGTGGTTGGCACAGCTAACACTAAAGGCAGGCAACGCGATTTACTAGGGATCAACCTCAGACCTTATGTGGTTTATTGTAAAACAACTGAAAACAGGCAAAGCCCATATTTATATATATAAAAGAAGAGTGGGTAGACTGCTGAAATATGGGCCTTACCTATTTTCAGTTGTTTTACAATAAACCACATAAGGTCTGAGGTTGATCCCTCGCAAATCGCGTTGCCTGACCTTAGTGTTGGCTGTGCCAACCACTCTGTCGGCATGTGGCTGCTGTGTCAGCCTCCGATTGAGTACTAGGTATGCGTATTTGATACAATGCGTTATATCTTACCATTGTGTTCCGCAAGTATCGGAATAAGTACTAGAAATTCTGTTCTCGTATTTGTCGATCCTAGCCCGACTGATGAGCCGTGATACGGCGAAAAGCGTCTCGGGATGGATGGACGAATAAGAGAACAGTGTGTAGACTGCTGAAATATGGGCTTTGCCTATTTTCAGTTATAATACAATAAACCACATATTTATCTGCTTGTTTCGCCTATATATGTTATTTCACACTTATATAGGATAGTGTTTACCTTAAAATTTTCAGGGAAAATTTTATCTTCAGCACATTTAAGATGTTGCGATAGTTTAGAGCACATAAATTACACAGACCGACAAAATTGGACGAAACTCCAGACCCTGAAACAAAAGTATACTTTCCCAAAGGTTTCTGGTGCGCTCGATCCGAATCTGACCTCAGAATT
This sequence comes from Pachyrhynchus sulphureomaculatus, assembly GCA_019049505.1. NCBI lineage: Eukaryota > Metazoa > Arthropoda > Insecta > Coleoptera > Curculionidae > Pachyrhynchus > Pachyrhynchus sulphureomaculatus. The sequence continues at coordinate 140,022,236 of CM032455.1, forward strand.
GCTCCATCACATCAGGTTTTCGAGGTATCCTACCCTAAAAATGCAAAAAACACAGTTTTTCGGGATTATATTACAGCGCGAATTAATTTTTATCCACAAAATTCGCTGCGGCATATGAAAGTACTACTCTTCCCCATCAAAATGCATGTGCAATTTTTTATTTCTTCTCGAAGAAATCATCTTTCTAGTGGTAACATTATTTGTTTGTTATCATACGTGGTGTCTCATTTTAATGTACCAGGCTTCTTAATTTTTTTATATCAACTTTTAGTAAAAAAAGTTTTAGATAAAAGTTGAAGGGATTTGAAGGGGCAATAAATTGATATACAGTTGTGGTCAAAATAATAGCAGTGCTTTTTATCAAAACATATTTATTAAGTTTTTTTAATAGAACAACTAAAACATAAATATGGTAACTTTGAAGCCCACCTAAGATGCATCAAAGTAATATAAAGCTAATTAATTAAATTCTTAAAAATCACAGAAAAACGACAAATTTCTAAAAATTATGGTGGACAAAATAATAGCAGTGTTTTACTAAAATTACTGTTAAAAAAAACTGTACAACTAATTAACAATATTTTTTTTATGAGCATCAGACACACCTAATACTTAATTGTAAATAAACCCTTTATTGGTTATGACAGCCTCACAACGTCGCGGCATAGAGTTAACCAAATCTTGACATCTAAAAACAGGAATACTTTTCCAAGAATCTCTGATTACAGCCCAGAGCTCGTCTTGATTCTTAGGTTTTTCACGTGCTACGCTATCTTTAATAGCGCCCCACAGATTTTCTATCGGGTTCAGATCTGGGCTTTGAGCTGGCCAATTTAAGACATTAATTTATTTCTTTTCTAAAAATTGTTTACATAATCGACTGCTATGTTTTGGGTCATTATCATGCATAAAAACCCATTTAAGTGGCATTTCATATTCTCCATAGGGCAACATAACGTCCTGTAAAATTTCAACATAAACACTGGCGGTCATTATGTTTTTAATCCAAAATATAGGCCCTACTCCGAAGTAGGAGAAACATGCCCATACCGTTATTTTTGAACCTCCATGTTTAACTCTCTTAATGTGAGGCTACTTAGTGACTGTTTCTCTTATAATCAGTTATTCCAAGTGAACGAAATTAGTAATGCGAATGGTGTGAAATTAGATCTGGTGGTAACACGAGACAGTAGAACATCTGTTCGGGTGGCACTGGAGAGTCTGCTGCCCTGCGACCGGCACCATCCTTCCCTTATGGTTGATGTGCTGCTTAATGACTATCCTGAGCGTTTGCACTATGATTTCAGTTTCTATGACTTTAAGCGTGCGGACTATAATATATTAAATAATTATTATCACTCAGTGGACTGGGAATACGTCTTGGGTGGTATTGCAAATGTAAATGCTGCAAAGTCTGTCTTCGTTGAAGTTTTGTATGCTGGTATTAGTCTGTATGTCCCTGTGGTTCGTTCCAAAAATCCGAAGTTCCCGAAGTGGTTTTCTGATGAACTTAAAGATCTTATCTTAAAAAAGAAGTTGTGTCACAAAGAATACAAAAAAACCCGTCGGTGGGAAACTTATCAGAAGTTTTCGGAGTTAAAAACCCAATCCAATATCTTAAAGAGCAACTGCTATTTGCAGTATGTTAAAAATATTGAGACAAATTTAAAGCATAACACCAAACAATTTTGGAATTTCATTAACAGTAAAAAGGGGGGCAAGTCCACCCCTACCTTAATAAAGCTAGACGAGCTAACAGGGATGGATGGACAGACTATTGTGGAAATTTTTAAGTCTCATTTTCAGGGTATTTATAGGTCGGATACTGACGGTGGTGAGCCTGGGCTTGAGGATGGTGGGGATAGTGGTGGATCATTCTCCTCTGTTGAGATCTCCCTGGGGGAGGTGTTTGGCTATGTGTCCAAACTTGACATAAATAAGGGACCGGGTCCTGAGTTAAAATGTCCCTAGAGAGCGGTGATTTTCCTCACCAATGGAAATATAGTTTCATTATTCCAGTATTTAAGTCCGGCGACAAATCAGTCGCTAAAAATTATCGACCTATTTCCATTCTAAGCTCTATTCCAAAAGTATTCGAAAAAAATTGTTTGCCACAAATTAAAACCATTCATAAAACCTTTTTTGGTTCCGGAACAGCACGGTTTCGTTGGTGGCAGATCGACGGCTACAAACTTAATCTTGTTGGTTCAAAGTACTATTGATGTAATGGAGGCGGGTGGTCAGGTTGACGTGGTTTATACGGATTTCAGCAAGGCCTTCGACACCGTCAACCACGATATCCTGATAGGGAAGTTAAGAGATTATTGGTTTTGTGGATCACTACTGAATTGGTTAACCTGCTACCTTACATACAGGAAACAGTTTGTTAAAGTAAAGGGCTTTGTGTCTAGTGAGATATCTGTTGCATCGGGTGTGCCGCAGGGTAGCCACCTGGGCCCGTTACTGTTTAATATATTTATTAACGACCTACGAAAGATGATTCTATTTTCAAGGCCCTTGTTTTTTGCAGATGACTTGAAATTGTCTATGGCAATTCATTCTGTTGACGATGCTATGAGACTGTAGGGAGACTTGGATATGGTGAGTGAGTGGTGCAGGTGAAACAAAATGAAACTAAATATTTAAAAATGTAAGATTATGTCGTTCTTTCGAGTGAAAGTTCCGCTTTTGTATGACTACAGTATTAATAATTGTCTTCTCGAAAGAGTCTCCTCATTGTGTGACTTGGGTATTTATTTGGACACTAAGCTTGATTTTCATGTTCATTATGACTTTATTACTAACAAATGTATTAAACTCCTTGGCTTCGTCTGTAGGAATATTAGGGATTTCCAGACCGTAGATAGCGTGAATATTTTGTACAAGGCCTTGGTGAGATCTTCTTTGGAGTATCTGTCATGTGTGTGGTCGCCATCGTATGCTGTGCATATTGAGGGTGTTGAAAGGGTACAGAGGAAGTATGTTAGATATGTCTCTTGCAAATTTAAGTGGAACATCACTGCTATGGGGACCAGCTACGAAGACTTCAGATGCAATCACTTTCAAGACGTAGGAAAGTTGCTGATATATGTTTCTTATTTCGACTTGTAAATGGTCATATAGACTGCTCCGATCTCTTGAGTCTGATAAATTTTCATGTTCCACCAAGATCAACAAGAGACCACGTACTCTTTGCCCCTAGGTACCACAGATGTAACTATGGCCTATACTCGCCGATCACTAGAATTACTAATGGTGCCAGTGAAATGGATCTTGATTTTTTTAATCTCTCTTTAAAACGTTTAAAGGAAAAACTGTTGACAGTCCACTGAGTTTTTGAAATGATAATTACTGGTGTTGTTATTGTATTGTTATAACTTTACTATGTTATTGAAATTTACTATGTACAAAATCGGTCTGCCCGTAAATAAATAAATAAATAGTGTACTGAGGCTGATATGCAGTTCCTGAAGGGCGTCTAAGGTATGTTCTGCGGCCTATATTTCCAAATAATACAATTTTACTCTCGTCGGACCACAGTATATTACGCCATTTAAATAGAGACCATTCAATATGTTCCTTCGCGAACTCTAATCGCCTCTTTCTGTGTCTTTTATTTAGCAAGGGTACCTTACGCGGCCTTCTTGCTGGTAACTTTGCTTCTTTAAGTCGTCGTCGTCTCGTCCTAGGAGCTACATCCACTCCCACAATCTCCTGAAGTTGTGTTGACGAAGCAAATGGGTTTGCTTTTGAAGCTCGAACTATAAGTATGTTCTGTCTGGATGTAGTTTCGCATTTACAACCGCGAGTTTCAGGTGTAGGTTGCTATCTTAAAGCGTTTGCTACCATTTTAGCTGAGCATCCCAAATATTTTGAATCTGCATGTAAAATTTTCCATCACGACGCAATTTTCTTATCAGTTCACGTTTTTCTTGAGAACAGTGCTTCTTCCTTCCCAGAGTTGTATTGAAAACAGAAAAAGTGTTGATGGATCTGACACAAAACTATTCTAAATTTGACAATTTAGCCGAACACAAGGAGCAAAAACCATTTAGGTTTGAAACACACCAGTGTTAAGCGAACACTGCTATTATTTTGACCAGGCAAAATTCATCTCCTGCTACAAAAAACGTAAATACTTTGTTTATATTTATTTTGATATACATATTTTTTGTTGAAACCTCAGCACAGTTGATAAGTTTTTAAACGATAAAATATTTTTTGCCTTAATGGAATTTTGCAGTTACCTTTCAACAGTTTTAGTTATTTTTATTGAGCCACTGCTATTATTTTGACCACAACTGTAATTGTAATCACTTTGGAAAATCATTTTAAATGTACTTTTTAATTTTTTAAATGGGAACCCATATTTCTTATGACGGTATCCTGTTTCGCTAGCAAATATACACAACTTTTGTTCGAAAAATTTTTCTCGACTCTCAATACCTCGTTAATTAAAGACATTACACTCTTAATCTCCAAACAAGCATAAAGGCAAATGAACCTAACATAACTTCAGTCGTCGAGTGAAAATTGTTAAAAGATACATTCTCAAATCCTAAAAGTATCAAAATTTAACACAACAGAAAGGCAAACGTAACAAACTCTTAGCCAAATTGGTATGGTTGTAACGAAAACGCCAACTTAATTAATTTCAACGGACGATTTCTCCGGGAAGAAATAAAATATCAGAAAAAATCAAAATGCATTTTGAATGCCTCAACGAGTTTTGTGGAGAAAAATTAATTCGTGGTGTAATATAATTCCGAATATAGCGAAAAACCGTATTTTTGCATTTTTAGGTTAGGATATTTCGAAGACCTGATGCGATGGAGCAATTCTGAAATCCGATTTGGATTCAGTGCACTAAAAACCTTCGATAAAGTATAATCTGGTCTCAGGGTTTGAAAAATGTTAGCCTGTGTTACAGTGTTATTATTTTATGTTTCTGTAGAATTTTCGAAATGCAATCTGTGATATTCTTAATGTATACTTCACTACAATCCCCACAGATTGATCTGTTTGACTTATAGTCTTCGAAGATACCTAGGGAGATACTCGTTTTATATTTCGGTCTCGAAAATTGTTTAATCGAAGAACAGATGTAATTTGAGGTAAATTACCAACGAAACTAAGGAGGCACACAATCAAAAACTGAGAACAATCTTCTTACCTGCTCCAACAATTCCAGGTCCTTTTTGGCAGTAGCTAAGGCCATTGGTCAAAATTTCACTAAATCCACTCTACCAATACTCACACAGCCAAATAATACTATTGCAATAACACCAGTTGAGAAAGGTAAGTTGTTAGCGCAGCCCTTCGCTTAACATTCTACTACAAAAAGGTAGTATTTTCTTCCAGCTGGAAATGCAATAGTTAAGCCGATAGCCAAAAAAGGCAAGAAGACCTTGCCAAACAACTACCGACCAGTAGCACTGCTTCCAATAATATTTAAAGTTATGAAAAATGCTATCAGTCAGCATTGTATCTAGACGGATTTAATATTATTAGTTATTATTATGTTACATGTTTGGAGCAACGCAATTACACACTTTGGAAAATCTCGCGCTTGCATTTGATATAGCCAAAGCATTCGACTGTCCGGCATGACGAAGTGTTAACTAAGCTATGTCCCATTATTTATGACTCTCATATTTCCCCAGAAAGTGTGCTTTAATTAGTGGCAGTCGACGGACTTCTTTCTAATACCTTCACTATCAACGCCGGTGTGCCTTAAGGCTCCATACTGTCTCCTATTCTCTTTCTCACTTATATTAATGATTTGCTGGACCAGGAATCCAATCTACATCTTTGAAGATAATATTGCAAGTATTGAGAATATTTTGAGCGGGATAATGATGCGAGAAAACATATAATAAATATATTTCCGGGTGAGAAGGCTTTCTGTATACTGATTTTCGGTTAATAAGAATGTCTGGGAAGGGGAGGGTATTATTATTTTTAATATGAAAAGTGAAGTGGATATTTAGATGTAAAGAGTTGAAATTAATTTGAAAACTTTGATAAGATTCTTGACCGTATGGCTCGATTACGAAAGTATTATTAACGTAGCGTTTCCAGTATTTTGGCTTGAGATGAAAAGTGTCGATGGCATGATTTTCGAAACATCCCATAAATATGTTAACAAAAGCTAGAGAAAGAAGGAAATTCATAGCTGTGCTAGATATTCGTTAATATATTTCACCATTGCACAAGAAAAAAGTGTCGGACAAGCATGTCTCAATGAGAATTAGAAGACCTGAGGGCAGATTTTGGGCATGGAACATGTTTCTTATAAAGTTGGAGTATCATGAATGAGATCTTTAGTGAAAAGAGATTCGACATCGAAGCTGATTAAAATATCTTTGAGTAGAGTTTGATTTCTGCGAGATGTTGTACAACTAAAAGCTATATCGGCGAAATGAGTAGAAAAATAAGAACTAGAATTAAAAAACATCAAAGGGCAGTACATTTTCTTAATATTTCCACTTCAGCCCTTGCAGAGTACTAGCTAGAAACAAGGCACCACTTTCTTTTTGACCAATCAAAAATCCTTGCAACAATTTTTTTTTCTACGTTAGAAAAATTTGAGAGTCTAACTAAAAAACTAAACATCCCAACAGCCTTAATCGTGATACTGGTCTTTACCTTTCTCCGAAATGAAAATGCCTAGCCACCCTACCGCCGGACCGTCATTTTTGTGTCATATTCCGAAGAAGTCATTTCGCGCAATACGCGTTGAAGAAGCTGATAGGATGATCGTCGAAACGTCAACATCATTTATTCAAACGACATAGGAGAAATCGAGTCCACAGTTATACATTTTTGCAACATCAATAAGTCCATATTCCACCAAACTCGTTAAAAATTCCTTGTTACTTATAAAATTTTAATTGTGAAATAGTACGGTAAAAAAGGGCAAGATAATGATGAGATAGACATAGTTTAGATACAGCAATATTATGATTTTATCCTCTCTGGGGTATCACCAGAAGTATTGTCCTGAGTTCTGGAACTCGAAAAATTTGTCCTCTTTGGTTTATAAAAAATTTAAGTTTTCAAAACGAGTTTTTATGAGCTTAAAATGTGAATAACTCCGATTATATAAGTCCGATTGAGACGAAAAGAAACCAAACTCTTCGTAATTAAATTGCCAGCAAATCCTCGTTGGCTTTTAGTCGCTTAAGTGCATACATAACCTACAAAATTGAACAAAAAACAGGGAAAAAATTGTTTTTTTTTTTGTTTTATTATTTCATGGTACAGGTCGACGAAGTGAACCGATCGGCTTGAAACTTTCAGAAAATATGCCTTTTATTATAGTAAAATTACCTTGAAATTTTAGTACCAAAATATTGAACCCAGTAGGCACAATTGCATTTGAAATTTAAAATTTGAATTGCCCGCCATTTTATGCCATTTGGGGCAAAATTGACCTTTTTTTTCAAAATTTAGGTCTCGATGCCATTAAAAAAAATTTTTTTTGGAATCATTTTGACCGTTTTTTTTACGTTTGTTTCTTAATCAAATAATAACAAATGCATTTTTTCGGTCATTTTGAAAAAAAAATGAAAAATTTTGAGCACATCTGGTGGAGAATCGCGAGACCTTTATTAAAAAAAAATCATTTTCGTTAACGTGAAAATGACCGAAAAAATGCATTTGATTAATAAACAAATGTAAAAAAACGGTTAAAATGACTCTAAAAAATATTTTCAACAAATCCTCGTTGGTTCTCAGTCGCTTTAATGTGTACATAGGGTACAAAATTGAAAAAAAAAACAAACAAAAAACTGCTTTTTTATTTTTTATTTTATGGTACAATTCGACTAAGTGAACCGATCGGCTTGAAACTTTCAGAAAATATGCCTTTTGTTATAGTAAAAATACCCTGAAATTTTATTACAAGAATATTGAACCCCGTGGGTACAATTGAATTTGAAATTTATAATTTGAATTGCCGGCCATTTTATGCCATTTGGGCCAAAATCGATCTTTTTTTTTTCAAAATTAAGTCTCGACGCCAGCTTTCCAGTGCCATCAAATTTTTTTTTTTTGGAGTCATTTTAACGGCTTTTTTTACATTTGTTTATTAATAAAATAATAACAAATGCATTTTTTCGGTCATTTTGAAAAAAAAAAAATTAAAATTTTTTAACCTTTATTAAAAAAATATATATATTTTCGTTAACGTGAAAATGACCAAAAACGCATTTGATTAATAAACAAATGTAAAAAAAAAACTGTTAAAATGACTCAAAAAACAAAAATTTTTAATGGCATCGGAGAGCTGGCGTCGAGACCTAAATTTTGGAAAAAAAAGATCCATTTTGGATTGTTCAAAATTCATTACGAAGGGTTTACTTTTTTTTTGTCTTGATCCAACTTATATATTCCAAGTTATTTACATTTTAAGCTCAAAACACGCGTTTTGAAAACTTGTTTATACACAAAAGAGCACACGTTATTCGAGGTCCAAAACTCAGGACAATACTCCTGGTAATACTCCTGGTAATACTCCAGAGACGATAAAATCATAATATTGCAATAACTCTGCAATTTTAAATGCTTTTTTTACTGCACTAAAATAAGTTCGTGGTGTCGCATTTCTATTCAAAATAATAGATTTGTTGAACAGTATACGAGGTTAATTTTATTCCAATAATGATTAATATACATGCTCTTTATTCATAATTTGTTAATTTTCTTATTACAACACTGAACACAAATAGATTAATATTGTATAATAACAAATAAAAAACTCCCCACGCATATTCCTTATATAATTTTAAATAAAAAATCTTCTTTCCTTGAATAGACAGCGACTATGTTATGTTGTTAGTTTTATTTGCCTAATTTCAACAAGAGTAACATGTTCGTGATTATTTTGATTTTTTGTTGTTGTTATATTTTCGTTCGTAAAAAAATTCTCTTCACTTCTGTTCATAATGGTAAGAATTTATTATTCTCATTCATATTATATACATTCATAACAATTTGCTTAATTGCTCTGTTTGCAATTTTTTTTAAATACTAGAATGCCAATTTTTTCTGTACCATTAGGGAAAAAACAACCGAGATTTTTGCGTTTCTTCATGTTTCAGAGTTAATAAATCACGAAAAACTTATTCCCTTTTTTCCGTCGGTCTATCTCTTCGCACGATATTTGATTTCTAGTGTTCCACACCGAACACTTATAAGATCACTTCGGTGCCTATCCGTCTGTCTGTTCGTCTGTCACACCCAATTTTCTCCGAACCTATTTGACGTAGAAAGTCAAAATTTGGCACTAATATAGGAATTGATGGCCTCATCAGAGCCGTGTAGTTTTAAAAATTAAATTTTGACTTAAGGGGTTAGTTTTGGGAAGTGAAATTGGAAGTGAAAAAAATTACCAGGTCATCGAGTGAGGTGTCAAATGAAAGCTTGTGAACACACGAGTTCAAAAATATATATAATGCGCACACGTTTTTTGCATTATTTTTAAAAAATTGCCGAAAATTGCGGTCCCCCTTTATCTCGAAAAGTACCGATCAAAAAATTTTGATAAAGTTCTGGAGTATTCTCCACAGGGTGTAGATTGAACAAAAATTATCACGAGTACATTATCTTTAATAATTTATTTGGTATATAAAAAAAAACAAAAATTTCAAGGTCATAAATTTTCAACAAAGAACGGAAACAAACTTTGTTGAAAACTCATTTGGGGTGTATTTTGTGAAATCATTTTATATCTACATACCAAAAATTTTTATTTTAAAAGCAATCAACTTCGTCAACAAAGTCCGACTTGCACTTGGTCGGTTATTTTTTTTCGGTCACCTTCCCCCATGAATGAGGATTAACCTTTTTAGATGGATATCGGCGAGGGTATAATAATATCCGTCAACATTGTTCAAGTTCTTAAGCATACATTTGCATTTCACGACACATTAAAGATAATATGGTAGTGCTGCAACGGGAGTTATTATATTTTTGCAACAATCATTACCTATATATGTGGTCATGTCAAGTATAGTTAAATAAATTAATAAATAAATATGACCTGTCGGGATTGGAACCTGCAACCTGGAACCCTTGATGTCATATATTGGAACGATAACCACCCAGCTTGATGTAGGAACGGAACTTCAATTTTTTTAGCCTTATTACTTCAAACGAAGCAAGTCAAAGTATTGAGAGACGGTAAATTTAGTAGAACATTCGTAATAAGAATTTTTCCTAATTTGTGGTTAGGTTAACGTAAATCTTTTATAAAAGGTTATTTATAAACAAATATGAGGGCTATCTTTTAAGTTTTTACAAGAATAATGAAAGAAAAAAAAATTTGGTGCAAATCGTTTTATTGTTTCTCAAAATATTCACCTTTAAGATTTATACACTTTTGCATGCGTTCGAACTAATTCTCGTCACATCTTTTCCACTTTGAAATTTGTACCTCAAAAACATGGTTTTGAAAGGATTCAACAGCTTTTTGAGGTGATGAAAATCGCTGTCCACGCATTTTTTTTGACATTCGGGAACAAAAAAAAGTCGTTAGGCGATAAATTAGGTGAATACGAGCAATGAGATATTAATTCGACATTTTTATAAGTCAAATCATCAACTGTTTGGAGTACTGTATGAGAGCTGGCATTGTCATGATGAAGAATGATGCGAGGTCTTAGGTTGTTTTTCTTGATTTCATCGATGACTTCTGGCAAACAAATTGTCGTATACCCTTTGGCATTAACTGTTCGTTGATCCTCTAAAGTAATGGTTGCAACATGTCCAGTATAACCAAAGAAACAAGCGATTTCTTGGAAGTTCTTCGCGAACGAACCACTTTTGTTGAATTCGGTTCATCTTAGAACATTCAAACAGATGATTGTTGCTTAGTTTCCAGCTGTGCCGAATATATCCAAGTTTCGACTTCTGTTACGATGTTATATAGGGATTTTACATGTTCTCTGTCGAATTTTTTGTGCATTTTCTTACATCAATTAACAAGAGCCTGTTTTTGAGTTTTGGTCAAATTATGCGGAATCCATCGGGAACCGATCTTTTTCACAGTTAAATGTTAGTGCAAAATCTAATATACTGCAGTCTTCAACATGCCTAAGGCTGCCTCTATCTCACGGTAAGTCACATGCGGATCCTCTTCAATCATGTTGCACACAGTATCATTGTTTTTTGGAACAACAATCGATTTTGGTAGACCTTCACGAAATTCATCGTTGACGGAAGCACGACCATGACGAAACTCTGCAAACCAATTGTAAACAGTCTTTTCTGATGGTGATTCAATATCAAAAGTTCAACGAGATGATTCCAGGCATTGTTATTGAGTTAGGTTTTTACTAGAATCTTCAAAAATCATCCAACGAAAACCTGCATGTAAAAATTTGTTCTAAAAACTGTTTTTTTATACGCTCACTGTAAACAAATTAGTTGCCCAATTTCTGAGCTGCCACTGTTTTAACAATAACAAATGTCAAATTTTGCAACAATCGTAATATCATATCTCAATAGCGCCATCTAGTGGTAGTTTATAAACACACATAAAAGGTGGCCTTCATTCTTTTTCGACCATAATATATATATATATATATATATATATATATATATATATATATATATATATATATATATATATATATATATATATATATATGTATATATATATATATATATATATATATATATATATATATATATATATATATATATATAATAAATTCATTTTCAATTTGTTACCTTCTTAGAAAGGTTGAACGACAAGCAAGAACAACGAAAGTAAATTAAAAGACACCTAACAGAATACCTATTACAAAATATCTACGTATAATTTGACATATTGGTAACAAAATGGCGTTTATAATTTGACAATACATTTCTGACAGGAGGAAAAATGTTTCCGTACCTCATAGAAGAAAATAAGAGACCCTCATCACCACCACGAAGAAATAGCGAAGACAACAGTAAAATGGGTGCTACCAGTCATGTTCCTGTGAGGCTTAATCACAGTTTTTCGCCAAGACTACCAAGTAAGTACTAAATGTGTTATTATTACTGTTTAAATAAGTACACGGCATAATCCTGCTTTCGCGTACTTATATATTTATTTTAAAAATCGAGAGGTGTTTTAAATCATCACTAAAAAATTAAGTTGTTTTAAGCTTTAGCGGAATCAGAGAAATTAAAGCAGCAGTGGTCCATTTTCAGACCTTAACCTCCGTAATAATTAGGAGATGGATAACGCCCCGTCAAAAAAAAGTTTTCCTATAGTGGAATGGCAGCAGCAAAAAAAACGATAACTAGGGGGGACTTCTTGAAAAAAAGGCTTTTCTTACAATGAGATTTTAAAAGTTTAGACATCTCTTTCAATTAAACTTTACTACTTCAAAAAATCGATAACCAGGTTGGTTTTCTGAAGACAAAAACAATCGTCTCCTACCATCCAACAATATCTCAGGGGAGGGGGCGCTGTCCAATGTGTTATAATGCCATTTTGCTACTTTAAAAAAGTCGATAATCAGGGGAAGTTTTCTGAAGAGAAAAATTTCCTTGCCATTCCATTTTAAAACCTTAAACCTTTCCCGACACCATTCAAAAAGAAAACTGACCCCGGGATGGGAGCTTTCACAAAAAAATTTTCTCTGTTACCTTACTGAAACAATCTAGGCTCAAACCTTCCACAAAACAATGGAAAGATATTCAAGATCAAGAAGAGGACAACAAATCAATAAGTATCCTCTTTTGGAACGACTGCCTCTTTCTTGGGAAAGTCCAACTCTGCCGGGTCCGAGGAAAATCTCTCTCCTCGTCTGTTGTCAACCTTGCTCATTGATAGTTAGTGAATTAAAAATATATTGGTACAGAAAAGTGCCGTTGGTTGTCCGAGGGCCCTCTTAAAAAAAATCAGTAAAGTGATTTATCTAGTACCCCCTTGCAAACATGGAGTTCTAACATAAGTACTAAATTTGACTTTCTCAAGTAAAGAGAGAATAAATCTCCATAATATGAATAAAATCATACAACATATTGGCAATCACCCCTTTTACCCCCTTTCTTTGAAACGATATCGCTCAAAAACTATAGGTTCCATCCCGATAATATCATGTTGTTCAAATATTATGATACCAACATATCGACAGCTTGAGTGTCGGATAGAGCGACCGATGAAAATGGGGTAATTCTTTTCCTTTAGCAAGGGACGTAGAAACGATAATTTACCTACTGTGCCAGAGGTAAGTAAGTTTCGAACAATTTAACTGTTTATTTTCTAAAATTATATCAAAAAAAAAACGGTCAAGTGCAAGTTGAACTTGCACAATTAGTGTTCCGTACGTTGATTGTTTTTAAAATAAAAATTTTTTTGTTAGGGTGGTATAAAGTGATCAGTGACTTCACAAAACACACCCCAAATGAATTTTCAACAAAGTTTGTTTCCAATCTTTACTGAAAACTGGTGACCTTGAAATTTTTTTTTTTTTTTTTTATACACCAAATAAATTATTAAAGGTAATGCACTCGTGATAATTTTCGTTCAATCTATACCCCGTGGAGAATATTCCAGAATTTTTTCAAAAATTTTTTGATCAGTATTTTTCGAGATAAGGTAGGGGACAGCGATTTTTTAAAAGTAATACGAAGAAAAGTGTGCGCAAGTATTACATTATATATATATATATATATATATATATATATATATATATATATATATATATATATATATATATATATATATATATATATATATATATATATATATATATATATATACATATATATATATATATATATATATATATATATATATATATATATATATATATATATATTTTACTCGTGTTTTCACAAGCTTTCATTTGACACCAACCACACTCGATGACCTAGTAAAAAAAATTTTTTTTCACTTCCAATTTCACCCCTCAAAACGAACCTCTTAAGTCAAAAAATTTATGTTACGGTGGTATAAAATGATCAGTGACTTCACAAAACACACCCCAAATGAGTTTTCAACAAAGTTTGTGTCCAATCTTTACTGAAATCTGATGACCTTGAAATTTTTGTTTTTTTTATATACCATATAAATTATTAAAGGTAATGCGCTCGTGATAATTTTCGTTCAATCTACACCCCGTGGAGAATATTCCAGAATTTTTTCGAAATTTTTTGATAAGTACTTTTCGAGATAAGGCCCGGGGCAGCGATTTTTCGCGAATTTTTAAAAATAATACAAAGAAAAGTGCGCGCAAGTATAATATTATATATATATTTTTTACTCGTGTTTTCACAAGCTTTCATTTGACACCACACTCGATGACCTAGTAAAAAAAATTTTTTTTCACTTCCGACTTCACCCCCCAAAACTAACCCCTTAAGTCAAAATTTAATTCTCAAAACTACATGGCTCTGATGAGGCCATCAATTCCTATATTATTACCAAATTTCACCTTTCTACGTCAAACAGTTTCCGAGAAAATCGGGTGTGACAGACAGACAGACAGACAGACAGACAGACAGACAGACAGACAGACAGACAGACAGAGAGACAGACACCGAAGTGATCTTATAAGTGTTCCGTACGGAACACTAACAATACGATGTTTTAATTTCTAATATATTTAAAATGACTTGACAATTGTTTCACCAAACAATGGCTTCTTCAAAAGTTAATTCTAATTCACTTCTGTAGAAGCCGTTGTATGGTGAAACAATTGTCATGTCATTTTAAATATATTGGATATTAAAACATTGTGTTGTTTTTTGATATCGTTTTACAATTCTAATTCATGTCTGAAGAAGCCATTTTATGGTGAAATAATTGTCAAATCATTTTAAATATATTGAAAATTAGAACATAGTGTTGTTTTTTTATATAATTTTATTATGAATTTCCCACAAGTATCGGCTAACACAATCAAAACTTTCTGTTATCAACCTAATATTTCTTAGGTTACTCCGTAATCAGATCTCAATCCCTTCTACATATTATCGGGTGATTGCAAGAGTTCGTGCCCGATTAGAAACACATATAAAATACATTTTCGTGAAAAATAGTATTTATTAATCAATAATGTACTTTGCATCAATTTCTACAACTGTCTCCCATCGTTTTACAAGTATTTCAATTCCTTCTTTGTACGAATTGCGTGGTTTCCCTTCAAAGAAAGTCGTAAGGTAGTTTATGACTTCTTCCATAGAATTAAATATTTTGCTATTCAAATAGATGAAAATGTGAAGGGGTAAGATCAGGAAAATCATGGAGCTGGAGGATTTTCTATTTTAACTCCCTAAGTTTTAACAGTGTATGTTGAGCGACACGTGGTCTAGCGTTGTCATAGTGAAAGATGACCAAATTTGGACGTTATCCTTGAATATCAACATTAAGTTGGGTGAGTACTTCTCTGCAGTTATTGTTTGGCCACGTGGAAGAAGGTCGTAAAAAATTATTCCTTTGCAATTCCACCAGACACATAACAACACTTTCATGGGATGCAATTTGCGATAGATTCTATTCTTTCATTTCCATGCTTCCAGCTTCTTTTTCTTATTTTGTTATTATACACAACCCATTTTTCATCTCCAGCTATGACTTGATCCAAGAAAGGTTCGTTTTGTTGACTCAGCAATACAGTGGTAATTCGTGGATTATTATTCACGGATAAAGTCATTATCAATGCCGGAAGATCGCTTAGAGCGAAGTTTATCGTTTGGATTGAAATCGCCATTTCGAAATCGACCAGACCACTTTTTAACTACCCTAACAACCGAAGCACGATCAACATACACGTTTTGAATACTTTTTGTTGCAGTTCCAACACTCACTCCTTTTTTAAGTTCATATAATATAACATGACGAAAATGTAACTTCTCATTTTCCATTCTGAACATTAACCTTTAACACAAATTAATTTAAATAAACTTTTTTTTAAGGTTATGTTAACTCACAACACATTTAGATAACTGTCAGTTAATAACATGGTTATAAAAGAAACATCAGCATAGTCAAAAGTACATGCTTCTGCTGTCTATGAAAATCGGGCAAGCCCTGTTGCAATTACTCAATATATCGATTAAAATTAGGAGTAATGTAAAAGGAAGAACACTGAAATAGAAATATATTTTGATATATGCGCAACCATTCTTCTAACCCTGTACCCCATTTCGTTTACCTTATATATCTTTTGACACAAATGATTAGCTAATTTTTTTAAAAAATATCCTATCGAAAAACCAAGCAAAATTCTTGTAATAATATTAAAACTGTACCAGATTTAATAACTGAATTGTATTGGCCAATAGGGACAAAGTAAACGGTATCATTCACAAAAAATACTTAATATAAAATAATAAATTAAATAGACTCTCAGAATCTAAACGTAATATTAAAAAAACGAATAAAAACAAAATTTACAGAACATGAATTCTTTGATAGATTTATAAATTTAATAGGTACTACTTTTAGTAATAAAGAAACTGTATTAATAGAAAAAGGCTTTAAATTTAACCTAAAGGAAAACAATTTTCTTAATAAATTAGAAATATTAGGCGTAGAAACTAGATTGCTCTTAAAAATATCTCCAACAATAGTTATATAAAACACGAAGCAATTAATATTATTAAAAAAGATTTTCTAAAAGAAAAATACCTAACTATACTGACACAACAATACATAATAAATCATGTCACCCAATCCAACACAAACTAGCTGCCTTTGATAGCATGGTCCATCAATTCCATTAAATGAAAAAGATTTTCTTAAAGAACTAAACATAATAAAACAAATGGCAGCAAATAATGGATATATTGTAGATAGAGTAAACAAAATTTTAAAAAAGAAAAAATATAAAAAAGTATTAGAACTAATTTTTCCTAGACAAAAAATGAATCAAGAACGCTATAGTGTTATTACATATATAGGTGAGACTAGCAATAAAATTAGAAGTGTCTTAACAAAAACACTAAATATTAATGTAGCATTCAAAACAAATAACACCCTAAGCAAATATATAAAAAATAAAAAATCAAAAACAAACAAAGAGCAAAAATCAGTTTTTTATAAAAAACTGTGAAAATTGTGATTTTACCTCTTTTATAACTAGTAAATCAGACTCAAATTACGCTAACCATTTAATAGAATCAGAATATCAGTTTAATAAAAAATTTTACATGTTGTATTTTACCTGTAGGAATCTCATATATATATAATAAATTTAACATATTGCTCTCTTGATAAAGCTACAAAGCTACAGTGATAGTGAAACATATTGAAATATTAAAATAAATGTGTTTACCAGTGAATAAAAAAAATTGTTGTTTTACTGTTCACTTAACTTCAGATTTAAGGATTTCCATCCTTTTCACCACCCTATCCCTGCTAATATTGCAAATAGCAGAAAAAACATAATGTAATGTTTCGTTTCTTGATACAAAGAACTCTGAATAATACTAATAAATATGAAATCACCCCTCTAACTCCCTTCCTCACCTCTTATACGTTGCGTAATCATGTGTAAAGTTTCTTCATTATCGCAACCAAAAGCCTGAAAAAATTTCAGTAATACCCACCATACAATATTTGACCACTCCATCTCTTTCACCCCTTCGTTACTGAAAGTAACGAAAAAATAACTTAATTTTCAGATTCCTCGACTCCATAAACCCTCAAAAGACCTATAACATTATAGGGAGCAATCCTACTAATCCCCTACCCCACCCTTAAACCCCTTACACATTTTACTAAAAATAATATACTTAAAATGAACCAAAACCTGTAAATGTCTCAAAATGCTATTGAAATTAATATTAAGTTATCCCCGCCCTCTTCGGTACTTTCTCAGATTAAATTTGAAAGCGTTGAAAAAATAACCTAATTTTTGAATTTCCAGACTTCAAAAATCACGCAAAGAATATCTACACAATATAGAATATAAAGCAAAACTCTCTAATCTCCTCCCCAACCCCTTTCGCCCCTTTTTATGTTTTACTATAAATGAATTGGTCATTTTGAAAAAAGGTCATCCCTTTTTGCAAATTTATCAGAAGAAACAAAAAACTCTTAAACTTCCATGCTTTATTAGTTAAGGTAACAATGTATTTTTTTATGTTTATAAGGCATCAATCCTGATGCAAAAATATCTTTTAATGTTTTGTGGAACTGGGAGGGGGGCCTAGAAACTTTTTTTTCCTAAGGGAGATGACCTCTTTTCAAAATGAACGTCCAATTTCTTTTTTTAAAAAATTGAATGTTGATAAACTAAAATAGTAAAAAAGTTAAAATTGGATTAAAAAAGATAGTCAACACTCTGACTGTTCTTCTGCTGTTATGGGCCCCTCGTTAATTTTATCTCAGAAAACTTTCTTGTCGTTAGGAATGTACTGATACAGTTTCCTGACGTCGCGAATTTTTTTTATATTAATAGCAAGTTCTCCTCAATAAGCAGGGTTGCTGTGTGCAGGTGATGGTATGAATAGATGGAAGCGCTTAATGCATGATTTCTGTAGAAGAAAATGATTTTGCACAATACTATCGATATAAGGCTTGGCAACAACTACTGCTGGCTCTTCATTCATAAAAACGAATGCGTAAAATTTGTTGACAGCAAATTGAATCTTTTACCCTTTGGAAATTTGCTTTCCGTAACTTTTCTGTAACAGAACTTCCTTTTTAAAAAAATCTAGCCACCAATATTTAAAAGCAGCTACGTCTTGGTACGTTAACTGTTTTGCTTGGAATTTCGGAGTGTTTGTAGAGGATGCAATTAACTGTTAGTACTCACTAGGGCAATATACACGATCATAAACAGATGGGAAGGAAGGTAGGTTCTGCGTATGCGCTTCACCGGTTCTGTTTGAAAACGGACTATCTCTCGGAGATGACTGCTTTTCCAACTGACTGTCAAAAGCCTGGTCTTGTTGAGCGGCTTTAGCTGACGATAAATGACCAGTTTTCATATGGAATACATAAATAGTGGTATTAACGGACAGAATCTGGTGAAAAGTGGAGCTGACCCCTTTTCAAAATATTTGTTTATTATCCAACAAAAAAAACCCTTTTCAAAATGACCAATTCAAATATTTATGCCTAATATTTGTTTATTATCCCACAAAAAAAAAACAGGAAAAAATTCTATATTACTCTTAAAACTTTAATACTCTTACTTATCGACCCTTTCATGCTCTTGACCGGACACGATATGGTTCAAAATCGCCTTCCTCTTCTTATTAGATGTTATCTGTGTACATTGATTGAAATAGAATTATCGTACCAACAGACCGTCAGACAGACAGACCGACGGAAATCAGTGACTATGTTTTTGATCTAGTAACCCAAAAACGTGAAGGAAAGTAAAAATCTCAAAGTGTGTTTTATTTACGAATATAATACTTGCGTTTAGAAAAGAAAGTAAAAATAAGTCAAGAACAACTTATTATAATTTCTAACTTATAAATAAAAAAACGATTAGATTTTTTTAAGCGTTGAATACATTTTAAGAAGTAATTAATGATTTTTAGTGACAGGTGAATAAAGGATTATTGTTTAAGTGAGCTTCTTCCATTGTTGAAAAGTCCAAGGTTGAAAATGAAACATACAACATAAAAGGAATATAGGAAATGAAACGCGCATTTAATTTTTGCATTTAATATTCATTATATAAATACAGCTGTCTGCCACACCCGATTTTCTCCGAAATTATTTGACATAGAAAGTTGAAATTTGGCACTAATATAGGAATTGATATTTTTAAAACTGGAAAAAATCGAATTTTGTGTGTTGATTAAACATTGTTTTTTAATGGGAAAAAATACCGTTCAAGCAAAGCAATGGCTTGCTCAGTGTTACGGGGACTCTGCCTCTGGAAAATCACTCATCATTTACTGGTATGCTGTCGTACAGATACAAATGATGTTGAACGCTCTGGACGCAGGTTACACCGGAAAATATTTTAAAAATCCACAAAATTGTTTTGGATGACCGTAAAGTGAAATTGTGTGAGATAGCTGACACCTTAAAGATATCAAAAGAACGTGTTGGTAATATTTTGCATGAATATTTGGGCATGAGAAAGCTCTGTTCGAAATGTTACCAAGTTTGCTCACAGTGGACCAAAAACAACAACGTGTTGATGATTCTGAGCGCTGTTTGGACATGTTTAAACAGCAGCCCGAAGCGACCAAAGAGACAACAGTTGGCTGGGAAGGTATTTTGGGATGCGCGCGGAATAATTTTCATCGACTATGCCGAGAAGGGAAAAACCATCAATAGCGAATATTATATAAAGTTATTGGTGCGTTTGAAGGCAAAGATCTCAAAGAAACGGCCCCAAATGAACAAGAACAAAGTGTTCTTTCATCACGTGTCACAAGTCAATAGTTACGATGGCAAAATTACATGAATTGAAGTTGGAATTGCTTCCTCATCTACTGTATTCTCCAGATTTGGCCCCCAGCGACTATTATCTATTCATAAACCTCAAAAAAAATGCTCGCGGAAAAGAGATTTGGTTTCAATGAAGAAGTAATCGCTGAAACTGAGGCCTATTTTGAAGGCAAAGACAAATCCTTCTACAAGAAAGGTAGAAAAATGTTAGAAAAGCGTTGGACTGATTGTATTGCTCTTGAAGGAAACTACATTGATGAATAAATTCGAATTTTGTGTTTTAAGTAGCTAGACCAAAAACTTTTCAGCCTACGTGTTAATGTAGTAGTTAAAAATTGTCGAAGGAGTTATTCTTCAAAAATAAAAAATTTACAGTGTTTCAAAATTTAGTATGCAATTTTCGACCAAAAAAATTGTTTGATTATTTATAAAAATTTCGTCTATTAAGTAATTAAGATTTAAAAAAAAAGTTAAAAAAATATTAAAAATTGACTGAGTAATATTGTAGATAGTGCACTGATGTAGATAGCGCTCCCAATCCGACGCCAGGTCACATTTATTGCTATAACTTTGTAATAAATTTTTTTTTTAATAATTCTTAGAAGTATAGAGAATAACATAAAAATTCGTAATTTTTGAAAATCCCAGGTGCATGTAACCCCTTAAAAGCAATTAACATACGGAATACTAATTGCGCAAGTCCGACTTGTACTTGGCCGGTTATTATATAAAATAATTGACTTTTTAATTAACCGTCCCACTTTTTTTAACTCGAATTGATATTTTGTTCCACTGAGAAATACTATCGATGGCTACATCTGGGCACAGGTTTTTTACATGTATAATGATTAAGTACACTCTCCCATCGTAAAACTTTTATTATTAAAGTCAGATCTCTAGGGTTACAGAAATTGTTATTATAAATATTAAATATCCCACTCTATTTTTTTCGTATTCTCGCGCATTAACTATATATGACATTTTTGTTCCTAACGTCTTGTAACGACGTCGATTACCGATTACTCAAATCCTTATTTAAACATTGAGAGCACACTTCATTGAATAAATAACAATTGTTTTTTTCAACTTTTAGATTCTATCTCTCCTCCTCCCAGTCCCCCCAAATCTCCAACGCCCAAAAAAGGATCCAGAGCCAAAAGAGACTCACAGTTCGACTATAAATCTGAAGCAGCTAAAAAAGTGGAACAAATAGCAAAAAATCGCGATGAAAGACGACAACGACAAGCAGATGAGAAAGCTATGAAAGATCAAATGATGCATTTGGAACAGCATAACCCATACTGGGAATTTTCTCAAATGATTAACGAATATAGAAGTGGTATAGAATTTAGGCCCTTGAAGGAAACTGACTCTGTTGTGGAAAATCAAATTACGGTAAGATTTAGATAGCCAGTAAATTGAAATTCCATATTTTACATATATGGAAATGTAAATGTAATAGTGATAGACCAAGAGCGCGACCCGAAATTTTGCCCTATCGACTAATCGTCTGTCTAGTCGTTCTTTCTATCGGGCGAGCCAAATAAAAGACTTTAACGTTGATTTTGCGGACCCCGTGCCCTGGAATGCCCAGATAAGGCCCAAAATGCTATATCTAAAAATGAACCAACGTTTAACCACTCGAATCTAGTACCATAACATTTGTTGACACTAAAAAAAGTCAAGCACCCCAAAGGGCAGACGTTGCCGAGACCGGCCCAGCCTTAGGGCTCAAAAAACGTCGATCCAAAAATCTACTATATAAATCACTACTCAGTATGTATCACCACTACACCAAACACTTTATTTTTGCACTCGACGCGCGTTTCCCTAACCATGTTAGCTTCATCAGGAGCGATGATTGATTCGCTCCTGATGAAGCTATCATGGTTAGCGAAACGCGCGTCGAGTGCAAAAATAAAGTGTTTGGTGTAGTGGAGAGATATACTGAGTAGTATCATTTTGCCAAAGATTCCACATTCCCAACGTATAAAATCAATAAATTTAGTTTGTTCTTGATAAAATAAGAGGGAACCTGTAAAAGGCAGACGCCGCCAATACCGGAGGACGAAGCTGGACCCGCTTTTTCCAGCCAAAAATGGTCGTTGTTCGAGTTTTTAAAATAAATAAGACCGTAAGTCTCAAGTTTTAGGTCCTATGCGTCTGCCCAAGTTATTTTTGGAAAATTTAGGCCTTCATTAATAAAATATCACGAGGGCAGACGCCTCGCTCGGACCCGAACAAGCCAAGGCATATTCAAATTTAAAAAAAAATCGAAATTCTGATAGTATAGAGGCTATTATAGGTTCTACATAAAATTCGAATAACTGAAATTGTTATTTTTTTTTTTATGTTTTTCGACCGGTAGAATCCGAATTTGTCATTCTTCAGGCCCTATAATATTCGGGCCAAGCATTAATTTACTTGATTTTTTTGAATTTCTACAAGAATTTAAAAGCATTTTACTTGAAATTTCTAGTAAACGCTTCAAAAATCTAGCAACTACTTAATTTTAAGTAAATACTCTAAAATTTATCTAAAGTTTTTTTGACAGTGTCACCTAATAATAAAAATTTCAGTCACCCGGTACGAATTTTATGTAGAACCCATAATAGCGTCTATACTATCATAATTTCGATTTTTTTTTTGAAATTTGAAAACACCTTGGCTTGTTCGGGTACAAGCGAGGCGTCTAGCCTCTTGAAATTTTATTAATTAAGGTCTAAATTTTCCAAGAATAACTTGGGCAGACGCGTAGGACCCAAAATTTAGGACTTACGGTCTTATTGGGTCCTAAAGCTAGGTCTGATCTCGGCGGCGTCTGCCGCTTTGGGGCGCTCGACTTTTACTGTCAACAAATGTTATGATTAACGACAGTCCATTTTTGGATGTAGCATTTTCAGCCTTATCTGGGCATTCCAGGGCACGGGGGCCGCAAAATCAACGTTAAGGGCTTTTATTCGACTTGCTTGATAAAATCCACAACTAGGCAGACGGTTGGCCGACAGGTCAAAATTTCGGTTCACCCGCTTGGCCTATGATACACACCAATTCTAAGAATTCACAATTAAAGTCCGTTTGTTTGGAGTTGATAGCACACAAAAAGGGTTATAAACATTAAAATGTCATAAACCATAAGCGTCCTAAATTTCTCTACCAATTATTTGCATTTTTAGTTTTAATCACCTTTATTTTCTATCTCTATACAAAAGTGCGACTTTTTTCTAAAACATATTTTATTACATGCCTTCTAAACTTTACAATAAGCTATATAAATCAAGGCATTTCAAAGTTTATTTTAATGAGTAAATGATGAAACAAAAAATCGTATTTGTATGATAAAGGCCTAAACGAGTACAATTTACAATTCTTAAGAACTAGAAATCTACAGTATCATAAAGCTTATTGATAATTGGTAAAATAAAATTATTTGGGATTTTCGCCGTTATTAGAATATAATTAACCAAAGCACTTATCGGTAAGTACCTAAGTATGCAATAAAAATATTCTGTGTAAGTATAAAAATAAAGCAAAAACCTATAATAAGCTTAGTTCAAATCAGAACAGCAATGGCTTCAACTTTCAGTTTTGCCCCAGTCATACTTCGCGGAGTCTGTAAATCTGCATTTTCCCTGCGAGAAAAACAATGATACCTAACGTCTACGATGCCCTAGTGTATCAACAGCCAACAAGCCAAGTCTGTGAAATTGTGGAAACCTGTGCCAACATGACGGGAGTTGAATCAGCAACTATTTATAGATTTCTAAAAGAAAGAAAACGCGGTCCTTGCAACGAACCTCAGAATCACAAAGGAAAGAAACCCTTAGAGGACGATAAAAACTTTAAAAACGCAATAAGAAGAAAACTACACCATTCTTTTATGAAAGAAATACATACACTACAAGTTGTGCAAGAAATCAGACTTACCAGATTTACAAAAAATGGAAATTATGGAAAATCCTTCATAACCTGAATTTTCGTTGGGAAAAACACAATAGAAAATCTGTTCTTATCGACTAAACAGAAATAATTTGTTGCAGAAGAGCAATCAGAAAATTTCGAGCCGAAGAAAGAAATATTTTTTATTTACATGAGACTTGGGTAATAAGGGACATACAGTGAAAAAATTCAGTCAGTCAACTGGATTAGAACCCCCGTCAGGAAAAGATCGTATGCTAATTACAGCACATACTAATAGTGAAAACAGATTTCTCCACGGTGGCTTGTTGGAATTCGAATCAAAGTCAACTAAAGATTACTATGAGGAGATGGCGGCAAATGATTGAATGTATACCAGCAGAATCAGTTCTAGTATTAGACAATTCCCCATACCATTCTCGATTATTAGACAGACTCCCGACAAATTCATGGAAGAACGGATATTCTTCAATGGATAAGAGACAAAAATCTCAAACATAAAGATGGTATGTTAAAAGCGGGACTTCTCAAAATTGCGAAACAAAATAAGGCACAGTTCAAGAAATACCCAGTCGATGAGATGGCAAAGAAACGGAATATCACAGTTCTTAGATTACCTCCATATCATTGCGAATTGAAACTCATAGAACAAATTTGGGCACAAATGAAAGGTTTCGTTTCAAGGAAAAACACCACGTTCAAACTTCAAGGCGTAAGGCAATTATTACATTCGAGATGTTATAGAAGAAGAAAATGAAATGTGGAAACTTGACGAATACATCGAAGAAACTGAAGAAATAGAACCCTTAATTATCAATTTAAGAAAAGTCGAATCTTCAGATTTCGAAGATGATGATTGTTTTTGATTGTAATTAATGTACTTATATATCGTGAATTTGTATATATACATAGATCTACAGATTAAAACATTTTTGGTAATAAATCTTATATTTCTATACCTTTATTTTTAAGACAGTTTTATTTATTAAAGACTAAAAGCAGGTTACGCTCGTCCGAGCTGTGCTACCGATGAACCCTCATTTACATTTTATGACTCTATTTAGAGCAGAGGTTTTCTGCCTAAAATACGGTGAACCTTTAAAAATAATTCAAAACAGGTAGCAAAATCCAGTAAAGTTGATAAGAAATCTCTTTTTTTTTTGGGCGCACCCCAACATGTATTTGCATCTACAATGAGAGAATTCTGCTGTCAACTCTAAACAAATACACTTTAGGACTAAAAGCGCATATTATTGACGAAATTTTGTACGAATTTGTTTTTTTGATTTTTTTTTCTTCCTAAAAAGCAATGAAAGTAATGTGACAAATCGCGTGCTAAAGTTTCACATTAAACGGGAAATAACCAAAAATTGTTAATGAAAAAACGTTCCAGATGTACAGCAAGTATTTTATTTAATATTTATTTATTTTATTAATATTTAGTTTCATTTTTAAGTAAAACTTTTGTTCTAAACGGTTTCGATGAGGCCGAGACTCAATTCAGAATGGTTCCAGATCAGTCGTCAGTTTTTTGAGGCGGTGAGAGAATTATGCTTCGTGAATATGTGGTAAAAAGGTCCGCAATTCATGAAGAAGTTTACAGAAGGACGATCCACAACCTGAAGCAGACCGTTAGAGAAAAATGTCCGAATTCATGGAGAACCAAAATTTTGCTCGCACAGTTCAAGCCATTTCCGAATTCACTCTATAGGCTTGATTTAGCGTTCAGTGACTTCTTTTGTGTAAACATCTGAAGAAAAACCTCAAGGGCAAACAAAAGAATTCTTTTTGGATTGAATCAAACAACTACAGAAACGATAGTATTAGCGTAAACGGTAGTGATTTGCAGGTTTTTCTTCATAACTAGAGAACTCTCGTACAATTTTGACACCAATATAAAAAGAAACTAATTCAAACTGTTTTTCAGTAGTACACCATAACTTGTGTTTTTCAACAAGAAAACTATATCTTTTACGGTAAAACATAAACGATTTTTGCCTTGGAGGAATATGAGAGGTGTTTTTTATATTTTGGTTAATTTAAACACTGTTTCTAAATTGACGGGATTCCATATTCTGGCAGAGGTTGCACAAAATAATAATTAAAATTATGTACAGTATATTTTGGTTAACAAACATATTTATATATATATATCTCCACAAAATATATATATAAATTATATGACAGTAAATAGGATATATATATGTTAATCACATAATTTTAACATAAAATTAGTTTCGGTTCAGTTAATAGATAATATGTTATTTTTTATTTTCTGCTTACATAATTAATATGGCTATTCCACTTTAAGTCATCATTAACATGAATCCTAAAAGTTTACTTTCATTACTAATAGATAATACATACCATAACCTAGTCTCTGTAGATGCTCTGTCAACACTGTCACTGAGCTCCACAAAGCTCCGTGCTATAACTACAACAGAAGTGTCAGCAGCAAATCGAGTTGATCTTGTCGCTTATAAATGATATGATAGATCATCATTGTGTCCTACGGAATTCAAGCAAAGCAAAGCAAAGCACTACGAATCTCCATACATATTTTCCTATTTTGTAAGTAGCAGAGTGTATAGTTAACTCACCAAAAATCCATAGTTAAAGCAGTAAAAAACTCTTAAAGAACCCGGTCTCATACTTGCAACCATCCACCTTTTGACAGACTCAACTCACCAAAACATGAAAGACAACCACACTGAGTATCATTCAAAACACTGTTCCTGCCTAGATACGGGGTACATGCAATTATATACAATTCTGTAAATTATTTTAGAAAATACATTTAACATTAATATTGGAGCATAATTTTCATAAAGTTTTACCATGTTGTAGACTTTTACAAGGTGTGCACAAGTATATCCCTAATATATTAAATGTTTTTTGTCGTAGGTTTGTGTAAGAAAACGACCATTGAACGATAAAGAAGACCGACGACGAGAAGTCGACGTCATGACAGTTAATACTCGAAATCAACTGATTGTCCATGAACCAAAACAAAAAGTAGATCTGACTAAATATCTTGAAAATCAACATTTCCGATTTGACTATGTTTTTGACGAGAATTGTTCCAATGATATCGTTTATAAATTTACTGCCAAACCATTGGTTAAAACAATTTTTGAAGGCGGTATGGCTACCTGTTTCGCTTATGGTCAAACTGGATCTGGGAAAACTCATACTATGGGTGGAGAATTTAGAGGTAGGTAAAAATTCTTTAGTTTATTTTATGGTTTTGACATCCCAAAGGTGGCAGCGACCTCATCATCATCAGCTTATACCGTCCACTACTGGACGAAAGCCTCCCTCCAGTCTTGCCACTATTTTTGGGCCACTTGTATCCAATTTCCAGCCGCTCTCTTCAAATCATCAATCCACCGACTTGGTGGTCTATCTCTACTTCGATAGGTTTTAACTGTAAGTAGATGGTCGTTTGTTTCAAACCTTGTGCGGAAACCTACATGCTCTTTTGAAAGAAAAAACTTTAGACGTTTGGTAAGTATTTTAGTGAATAATTTGTACTCAGGAGGCTAATGGGTCTATAGTTTCTAAGGTCTGGAGTATCTCCTTTTTTATGCATGATGACAATAGTTGCATTATTCTATTGCGATGGAGTTATTCCTTCCAGGAAGCATTTACAGAGCTTTGGTAATCTGTTGTCCTCCTTGATTAATTGCTTCTGGTAAAATATTGTCCTCACCTGGGGCTTTGGCATTTTTCATATCCTTCATGCTTGATGTGATTTCTTCTTATGTGATCTCTGGGATCTCTTCCAACCCCTGATTTAGGACTTTTTTTGTCTCCTGTTTTTTCTAATTTCCTTAGATATCTCCTTATTTGTAGTCCTGTATTCGTCTCATTAACTGTTTTACTGTTTGATTTAATTTCTGTTCTACTTGTTGTTTTGGGCAAGTTCTGTCAGTGGCATTTTCGATACTATTTTTGATGTTTTCAAATATGTTATCAACTGTTATATGTTCGTTGTGTTCCAAGGAGCCTGCTATCTCCTTTCTATAAGAATCTTCTAGGGTTGTCCATTTATTATACTTTTGCTCTTACAGTACGGTCGTCACTTTCAACTGAACATTTAGGACATTTATATTACGGACCTGCTGGGTTTCAATTGGCTATTGAAGTCATTCTAACTGTTCTTAACACAAAATAAAATTGACTTCAAGTCAATTTGAATATCTGAAAAAGTTTTAAGAGTAATTGTCTAAGGGAGAAGATGGAATGTGGTATGTAGTCACTATTGAACCTCTTCTTTCTTCGCAATTTCTCTTTCTCACAAAAAACAATATGATTAATATCGGGTCTTCCATTAAGGACTTGACCACTTTTTTTTTAAATAAAACGCAACCCATTTGAGACATTTCGAAAATTTTACTATCGGCTTGAAGTACAATCAAAACATTTATATATGGAATTCGACTTCATTCATATGTCCACCACGGGCACGTTTGCAGCGGTCGATTCGTTGAACCCAATTTTCGATGACTCGGCCACACATTTCGACGGAAATGGCCGCTATCTCTCTTTCCATATTGGCTCTGAGCTCCTCTAACGACGCAGGCTTGTTAGCATAGACCAATAATTTAACGTACCCCCATAAAAAGAAGTCTAGAGGTGTTAAATCACACGATCTAGGCGGCCATTCGACGGGGACATTTCTCGATATAACACGTTCACCGAATTTAAGATTGTTACACCCCCTGTGTGGCTTGTGGCGCCGCCTTGTTGAAACCACATATCATTAATATCTAGCCCATGCAGTTGATTAAAGAAATAACGTTGCAACATGCCTCTGTAGCGATCTCCATTGACTGTAACGTGACGGTTATTTTCATCAACGAAAAAGAACGGCCCAATGACATCACCGGCATGAAAACCGCACCAAACAGTAATTTTTTGTGGATGAAGTGATGTTTCTTCAAGCACATGAGGGTTTTCACCTGACCAATAACGCATATTCTGTTTGTTGACGAAGCCGTTTATCCAAAAATGCGCTTCATCACTAAAGATGATTTTGCGATGAAATTGGTCATCTTCTTCCAACATTTCTAGAGCCCAATTCGAGAACGTACGTCGCTTCATATGATCGAGTGGCTTTAGTACTTGAGTTAACTTTAACTTATAAGGGTGCAGGCCAAGATCCTTTCGCAAAATTCGCCATAGTGTGGTCTGAGCGATGCCCAATTCTTGAGAACGCCGTGAAATCGACTGTTTTGGTTGGTTTGAGATGGATGCAGCAACGCTTGACCAACCCGTTGTCTCAACGGAACATCCAGCAGCGAAATGTTCTGGCCACTTCGACCCAACCGGCGGCCTTGATTCCCGTTGTCTCCCAGGTGCTGGCACGGGAACATCCAGCAGCGAATATGTTAACTCAAATCCCTTTTTTTCACTAGACTATGAATCGCTTTTGCTCGTCTACTTTGGGAACGAGAACGTGTGCTAGACCCATAAAAAAACAATATATTTAATTTAGGTTAGTTCAGGTTACCATTGCTTGAGTGGCTTTCTAATTATATATATATATATTATATATATATATATATATATATATATTATATATATATATATATATATATATATATATATATATATATATATAATATATATATATATATATATATATATATATATATATATATATATATATATATATATATATATATATATTTATATATATATATATATATATATATATATATATATATATATATATATATATATATAATATATATATATATATATATATATATATATATATATATATATATATATATATATATATATATATATATATATATATATATATATATATATATATATATATATATATATATATATATATATATATATATATATATATATATATAAATATATATATATATATATATATATATATATATATATAATATATATATATATATATATATACTATAATATATATATATATATATATATATATATATATATATATTACGATATAAAAATTGGCGTTAACGCTCTTAAAGTTGCAGTCACCGACTCCAAATTTTGGTAGTAAATTTTAATTATTTGTAAACGTTGTTCGTTCGTGTACTTCATCATGATGAAAATGTTGGCTTTACTGAATGTTTTGACGTTGACAGTTCGGTGATTGGCTTAAGGGTGCGTTCACAGTGAAATTTCAAAGTTGTCAAGTCCCAAATGGAAGACCCTTTAGTACCCCAAGTTTTTTTTATTCAAATGTTTACCTAACTAATCTTTTTTTTAGGAAAACAACAGAATTTTAAGAATGGTATCTATGGACTTGTAGCAATGGACGTATTCAAACTTATAAATCACCCAAAATACGCCAACAAAAATTACATAGTGTCAGCCAGTTTTTTTGAAATTTATGGAAAATTAGTATTTGATCTTTTGGCCAAAAAACAAAGATTACGCGTCCTAGAAGACGGAAAACAACAAGTTCAGGTAGTAGGTTTAACGGAAAAAATAGTTACCAGAGTTGATGACGTTATAGAACTCATTCAAAAAGGAAGTTTGGAAAGAACTTCTGGTCAAACGTCTGCTAATTCAAATTCATCTAGATCTCATGCAGTTTTCCAAATAATCCTACGTAAAGCTGGCTCCAGGTACATAGAAGGAAAATTTTCACTAATAGACCTAGCGGGAAATGAAAGGGGAGCAGACACTAACAAATCGAATAGGCAAACCAGAATAGAAGGGGCAGATATAAACAAAAGTTTGTTAGCTCTAAAAGAATGCATTCGAGCTTTAGGAAGAAAGGGAGCGCATCTTCCTTTTAGAGGAAGCAAACTCACACAAGTACTACGAGATTCCTTCATCGGAGAAAAATCTAGAACTTGTATGATAGCTTTAATCAGTCCAGGGAACTTTTCAGTTGATCATTCATTGAACACTTTAAGATACGCAGATAGAGTAAAAGAATTAATTGCTTCAGAAAATCCCGAAGATTATCAAGACGATGCGATGTTAACAGAAGATGATTCACTAGAAAACGTCGACGAAATAGATGAAGAAATGTTAAAAGATGAGGAAAGGCGACTTCAGATTTCTTCAATGGAATGGGAAGTTTTTGAAAGTAATAGGCACGTAATCCAGAGTTGCGTTTATTTCCACAAGATGGCGTGTGACCTCTATAAGGCTAGTCAGACTAATGGGTTTGATAAAAACCAATATGCAACCGGCTGGAAAAACCTCTTAAGCGACATGATCGACATCCAAAATGATGCGTTGTTAAAAGCTCAGGAATTTTGTAATATTCTAGAAGGTCGGACATAATAGATATTCGTCTCTATGTACTTATCTTACTTTTATTTATTTATTTGATACCTTTAATGTGGCTTTATTTTTAATAAAGTTTTTAAAAAGGATCAGCATGTTTTCAATAAAAAAAAAATATTTCAAAGAGCAAATACCTTCGGCTTCGCCCGTAATGATATCCAATTTATATGTTTTCATCTAATAAACTATGCTATTTTGTCAGCATTACTGGGCAGTCTGGGTTTTTGTGATAATCGACGTGAGTTTACGGCAAAATATTTAAGAAACAGATTTCACGAAGTCCTGTTATGTGAGGAGATTTCCGGATTTGTTGAACAATTTTTGTTTATGTACGATACACAAATTCTCGTCTCTTCCTATCTAAGTGCCGTTGATACCTTGCCATGTATTTTAATTACTCACGATTTAGGCTCATTATGTGACAATTCGAATAAATATTCGCTTAAACAAACACTCTGTTAATGTGTTAGTGTGGAGTGTTAATTTGTTGGAGTTTCATTTCTGGTAGGGATTCTTTTTTGTGAAAAATGCCCCCTCCACTTGTTATCGATATTTAAATTAAGAATAACCTGTTCCACTATATGTAGTGGATTTTTTTGTAAAATATCTCCTCCCGCTGGTCATCGATTATTAGTTTATGGTGTTGATTGGGGTCGAAGCTTTTAGAGTTTCAGCACAAGAGGGTCTTATATTTTTATCAAGTAGTTTCTTTCTCCGATTGACGTTTGACGGCCCCGTGTTCATTAAAAAAAAAAATATCCTTCCTATCCATGATCCTCTTTGAATCTGGTTACGCCACTATTCATATGGTATTTCCCTTTATCGTCACCTATAAGTGTGGTTTCTAGCAATAATATACGGTATATCTGATGTAGATATAAGAGATAATAAGATTTGCTTCTCTTTGTACTTGTAATGTCTTTTTCTCGTCTAGCCATTAAAATTTTATTGACTTTCGATCTATAAATGAGTCTTTCCAAAAACAAATTAATGTTCAAATACAGCTTCTGTCCATAAGGGCAAAGCTATCCGGTTCTACGACTTTTGTATATGGTGCATATACATTCAATGCATTATTTTTTAATAATATTATTTGAAAACACATTTCTGGTATCACTATAGATATAAAATTGCGCCATACTTGGCGACATCTATCACCAATAAATTGTTCTAATCTGCTGTATTATTTTTCCTGTCATCTATTTGTGCAACAATAAACTAGTGACTAAGGAATTACTTGTTTGTTAAGTGTTAAGTTTATGAGAAACGACGAGAAGTCCTTCCCATCTGCCATCTGTAAAAAAATTAATGAAATTTTAAAATTCGATGTTTTTCTAGATTCCATGTATTATTTTAGGATTTTGAACCGCATTCATCAATATTACAGACATCTGTTTTAACTACAAAGTCAAAAAGAAGACGTTTCATCATTAGCAAAACGTCGTTTTCTTGACAGAACATCTGCACCTCCCATGTCCGATAAAAAATAGTTGTTTTTCACAAATTTATAAGATAGTACTTATTTATAAAGAGTGAATATGATTCTGTTAGAAATAAATAACAGGGTAGTAGAAGAAACACTTACGTTAAAAATAAAAAACGCACAAAACGGGTAAGTCGAACATTCACGATTTTTTTCCTTATATTTTGGAAATTGGGCCGGTTTTGTCTGGGTGAGGCGTTGTTATTTCCGATAAACATTGGCCTCTGTTTCCTGTTCTAACAGTTCATTGATAATGTTATTCCGTAAAAGCTTTAAAACAACATTAAAACCTATGACTCATCTTTCCTTACCCAGGACAATAAACTGAGTAATCCTGGAGCCACCTCGAAATGTGTATTAATATGTATGTTTTGAAATTTTTAGGTTAAAAAACGAGAGCATAGATGTGACCGTAGCCGATTTTGACGGTGTTCTATATCATATTTCTAATGTTAATGGAGATAAATCTAAGATAAGAGTAAGTAAACACTAACAACACAGTTATTTTTGGTGGGCAGTATCAAATTATATTAGGAATTTACTATCTGTAGATTAGACTTTCTTAAATTTAAATAGGTATGTAATAATACGGCGATAATTTATTTCCCCAATATATTTATTTGATAATGCGCTTTATCTGTAGATTTATAAAGAAGCCGTTAAAATCTGAATGGAGCTGAGCAAGTTGTGTTGTTAATATAGCTACTTTTTTGATAGCTTCCAATTTATACAAGTTATTTTTAAACTAAAATAGCTAGGGACTATAAATCTTGTTTTATTAGTGTTTTATGAAGTTACTTTGAGAAATAATAGGATTTTTGAAAAAATTACGTGCTACTTAAGTTACTTTCATAATATGTAACCATTCAAAGATCGAAAGTAACTTGAAAACGTTCCTAAGCTATGCGGAAGAGTTTATCTACTCTTATAATGATTTAGTCTAGATAGATAGATAGATATAACCCTAGCAGGTAGCTTTACTGTTTACAGTACTTAGGCTTCCTGCAGGCCTGTTATGTTCCTCCTTCATTTTGTGGGTGAGAAAGGCCAATAGTGTTTAAGAAGGATAGCAACCCTTATTATTTAGTCCTCTTAGTATACTTCTGGTCCATAATTATTAGGGATCCCAGATGATTTAGTCTTGCTTGTGTGATTACAGGGTAGAATATAATTAAATGAAAAGCAATCTCTTTTTCCTTCAGGTATCATCTGCAAAGGAAATCGTCTTTGATTTCAGTATTAATTAGATGCTATTTTAGTTCAGTAGGTCTAAAATTGCTGCACCATCCATGTTGTATAGGATTCCCAAAAAGGGTTTAGATCATATGGGGCTCGCTGGAGCTCCTTTTTTAGCCAATGTTTCTGCCTCTCATTTCCCAGAATGACCTTATGCATAAGGAATTCTCAAACTCCTTACACCAGATCAAAAACTGGCAAGAAAATGAATTTTCAAGAACATACCCTGATTTGGCACTATGTGACTTCTTTGTGTCCAAACATGTGAAGGAAGACCTCAGGACTGAAAATTTTCCTTGTATAATGAATTTGAAACCACTGTAGCGCCATTTTTTGAAGGCACAAATAATAATAATAGTGTTTTATTTGCCAATTTGTACAATTTAGAATATACATAATAATAAAAAAATTATTTACATATACATACACAAAAGCTAAAAAAGAGGTTAAAAATCAGTTTTAAAAGGATTCTCGTTTAACTCCTTTAGAAAACTAAAATAAATGATTCTCTTAATGTTTTGCCCATTACCATTACATCTGCTAATGTAAAAATAGAGATATTTATTTTTTGTCATAAAATTACATGAGTTTAAAGTCATTGCTTATGTCCCTCAGAACTTGACAAGAACTTTTTAAATTGATATTTATTTGCTGTAATTGATAAGGTTTTCAAACTTTCAGGAATATTGTTGTAAAGTTTATAGATAATTTAACTGTTAGATACAAAGGATTAAAGAATATTACTGAATGAAATATGGTGGCTGCATGCATGTTTCTGCAATTTTCCATAGAAAACCATGCTGTTTCATTTAACTTAAGAAATAGGATCGCGTTGAATTCTATCTTTATCTTCTTTATTAATCCAAGGACCATAAACAGCATCAGAAAAATTGGAATGGCTAAGTACTAGAGAATCTGCAAAATTAATTTTTTGAGATAGTGTTTATGTGGAACTAATCTCTTTAAATTTGCATATGCAGTTTGAATACATTTATATGTGGTTTGACTCTTAACATGTCAATAAATAATCCTAAATTTCTACAGGATTCAGAGGGTGAAACTTCCTGTGCCGATTTTTATTTTAACATTGTGTTGTAATAAATCATGCTTCTTTCAAACCTCTTAAAAAGTTGATTTTGATGCATTTATTTCTAAGTTAAGTTTGTCAGAAAATTCTGCTTTTGACGCAAATCTTCCTTAAGTCTGTAATTCTGCATATAGTTCTTGTGGGAAAATGACGACCACAACTTTCGATTGATACAGGTGCCACATCTTTACTTGCCTCCATGTACTACAGTCTATTAAATAGTTACTTAGTGTAATTGCCAAAATAAAATATTTTTCTAGAGGATATTATATAACTCAAGAAATATTCAACTGAGTGTATCAGTTTAGACAACAGTTATGTCAAAAAAATTTTTGTTAAGCCCTGTAAAATTTCCTTTATATTACATTAAATAAAATTTGACCCAACTGAGGGTGTTAGATTCCAGCTAAAACTAAAGCCTTGAACTTGTCTGTTTGATTTTTTTTTAATATGGGCTCATTCATTAATTGGATTTAAATTGATTTTCCTTCAACTATCATATTTAGGTCTGAATTTTAGTCTTACCCAATAGGTAGGTTTAAATAATTTCTATTTACTAAATTATAACAAAAAAAATCTGTAACATCACATACAAATCATTAAATTTAATTTCAAGGAATCCATTTTTGTAGCTGCGCACCTTGGAATGACAACATTATATAATTGATTTTATAAGTGCCTACAACAGATAGAGTAAAATAAAAAGTTATATATTGTTACTTTTAACATAATCTCAGTTATTAATAATTTGTGGTTTATGGTTTCGTTTCAAAATAATTAACTAATTCCTAAACGAAATATATGACTGTTTTAAGTTATTTATATAAAATGTATGCCAAAATTTAAAAAAATTGTAAATAAAGAAAATCACATTTGTTGTAATCTTTTTTGAACACTCTGTACACTGGGATTTTTAATTTAGTTTCATGTGATTTGGACTATACAACAGATCAAAATTTATTTAATATACAACAAATTATAAAAGACCGAATTTATGTAAGTATGCTTCTAGTTTTGTCTTTAAATATTGAGTAAATCAATTTTCAATAGAGGTTGTAACATTTACTGTATAAAATCCTACAATCTATCTTTAAAAGAAATCATTTCTCCTTCTTAAACTTCCATTCTCTAAAATCCTCCTGTTATTTTATACTTAATATTTCACTTCTTTTTATGTGTTACTTATAATACAATAATTTTTTCTTTTTATGCACCATAAACATATGCCTTCTTCATTTGCTTCCACCTGTGCTGGACTGTGTTCATTCATATCCTCTCAACCACTTTCCTAATATCATCTTAACATGGGCTGGCCTGGAATTGCGTTTTTCTCACCATGGTTTCTATTCTGTCATTTTTCTTGTCCATCTTGTTCTATCCATTTTATATCTTTGACATTTTCTATTTTGGCACGTTCTAATCCATTCTATAGATTACTGGGTATAGATAACAGAACGGAGATATTACATTGATTTAATAATTTTCATATTATTATATGGCTATTTCTGTATTTTGTCTGCAGATATACGTAAAGGCAACGTAAAAAGATTCGGTAATAAGAATCTCCTTCAGTTAATCCTCTTTGAATTTTAATTTGTTCTCTTCCTGAATATAGTTTCACCATACTGGTTGCTTTTTAGTGTTCCATCTGTAACACCCGATTTTCTCCAAAACTATTTGACATAGAAAGTTGAAATTTGGCACTAATATAGGAATTTATCGCGTCATCAGAGCCATGTAGTTTTGAAAGTTCAATTTTGACTTAAGGGGTTAGTTTTGGGAGGTGAATTTGGAAGTGAAAATTTTTTTTGAGGTGTCAAATGAAAGCTTGTAAAAACACGAGTTCAAAAATATTTATAATGTAATACTTGCGCACACTTTTCTTTGTATCACTTTTAAAAAATTGCGACAAATCGCTATCCCCCCCTTATCTCCAAAAATTCCGATCAAAAAATTTTGAAAAAATTCTGGAGTATTCTCTCTCTCTCTCTCTTTGGGGTGTGTATGGTGAAGTCATTGATCATTTTATACCTCCGGAACACAAATTTTTATTTTGAAAGCAATCAACGTACAGAACACTAATTGTGCAAGTCCGACTTGCACTTGGCTGGTTTTTTATTTATATAATTTTTTGATGAGTTTCATATATATTTATATTTTCATCAAGTCAAAAACCTTATTATAATATATGAATGTGATCCATAGTATTATATTGTTTTCTGAGGTCTGCTGGTTCATTAGAAAAATACAAAATTATGGTTATTCATCACTAAAATAATTTCTATTTTACAGATCAGTATAGCCCTCAAGTTCTACAAACAACTTCAAGAACATGGAGCAGACCAGCTGCTTAAGAGAGTGTATGGACCCTATTTGGTCCCGGCGGAAAACGGCTATAATGTATCCTGTTTAATAGACTTAGAAAATATACCGGCCGATTGGCCCGAAGTAATAAAAAAAATGGGTCTGCTAAAAAGGAACTGTTTCGCCTCGGTTTTTGAAAAGTATTTTGATTTTCAAGAGGCTGGAGATGAAGGACAGAAGCGAGCGGTCATTCATTATAGAGACGATGAAACTTTGTAAGTAGATCTGTGATCAAAATGTCATGTGATGACTTTAGGTCATGTTAAGTGGTTTTCATAGTTTGAACTTGTTTTCTTAAAAGTTTTGAGTTATCAAAAAAGTTATACTTAGTGTCATTTGAAAGCTGACATTTGACAGTACTAGACATATAAAAATTGTTAGAATTTATTTAGTTGGACTTAATTTAAAGAGTCTTTAATGAGTGAAATTTCTGTAAAAGAATGCTACATTTTACAATTTTATTTTGATAAAGACACAGGTGCGGTTTATGGTCAAGGTACATTATCAAAAGCAATACCTAAAAAACGGTTCATTCTGAAAATTTCGATGTCAAAAATGGTCTTTGCACTGGTCAACCAATGACAGAAAAAGTTGATAGAATGTTGGAAAAAGTGGAGCAAGACCGGCATGTAAGTAACTATTACATTGCCAAGGAAAGAAGCTCGATGGTTGAGTGCCGCATGATTTGACGCTAAAACATTTTTTTGATCGAATTTCCATTTTAGAATCTCTACAGAAACAACAAAATCTAGCCATTTCTGAAGCGGTTAATCACGGCCGATAAAATGTGGATCATGTTCGACAATAATGTGCAAGAAGAATCATAGTCAAAAAAGGGCTGAATCTCCACAAACGATGGCAAAGCTCGGATTGACGTCAAAAAAGGTGATGCTGTGTGTTTTGGTGGGAGTGGAAGGGAATAGTGGATCATGAGCTGCTCCACCCTGGCCAAACGATTGATTCTGTACTTTACTGTTCAGTTGGCAAGATTGAAGCAAGTTGTTAAAATAAATCGTCTGTAACTAGTCAACAGAAAAGGTGTCGTCTCCCACCATGAAAACGCCAGACCATACCTAGCTTGATGACTCGGCAAAATTTCCACTGTATAGCCCAGACCTTGCACTATCAGACTATCATTCGTTTCGGTCTCTGCAGAACTCCCTAAATTGTTTATTTCAAAAAAGTGAGAACCACTTGTCATAATCTTTTGCCCACAAACCACAGAAGTTCTATAGAGACGGGATTATGGTGTTGCTAGGAAAATGGTAGGGCCTCAAAAAAAGTGGCGCATATTTGGTTTAATAAAATTCTGTCAAAATATAACAACAATCGTCTCAGTTTTGAGTTTAAGGGGTAAGGCCACTCCAGGTCTCAGGAAAAAGGGCTAATTTCAGGAATTTTTTTCAAGAATATAATAAAAGCAGTCGAACATTTATTTGAAGAACTTTAAATATTTAAGTGTATAAAAATTTTTTTGAATCTTTTTAATTCAAAATGGCCGCTTCAGAATCCAAGATGACCAGGCACCTTTTATGCGAGGCCATTTTTTTTTCAAATGTGCACCATTTTTCGTAAAAACGATATTTTCAAATTTCCGTACGTTATCCACAAGTTTTTAACATATATTAATGAAAATTTTTTGGTTTTTTGTTGGTTTGTCTAGATTTTTGTAGAATTTTTCTATGTCTTCTTTGCTTGTGGAGGCAAATGTAGCCTGTATATATTGGTTCAGTACGATTACATTATAGATAACTATTGGATACACTGTATTTCAAGATGGTATGTTTAAATTTTTTATTGATCATAATGGCTACATCACCAATGTGATCTTTATCTTCCGAGTTATTTTGGTACAATGTGTGACCTGATTTCAAGACAGTACACTTTTTTCCAGGTGGATGAGTTTCGCAGATTGCAACAATATCCCACCTTATCTGGTTAAGTTTTTCAAGTTTTGTAATATGATCTTTAGTTCTTAGTGACTTTGCATTATGCATAGCAATATAGAGTGGTTTTTGTCTCATACCCTTGCCCTCCCAGAATCTGTGGGGCTGACTGTATTCATGAGATTCTGAATCATTGATTCTACTCATCTGGGTAGTTTTGTTTTACAGTTCGGCATTTCTTAGTCGAAGGTTTCGGCTACGACGCCGCGCTTGCCTAGCGTGTTGGAGAGGGGTAAGGATGGGGGAAGCGACTGAGGGTTATTGGATGGGAATTTAGGTTTAGGACTTGATTTCTCCAATAATGGGCTGCAGTGACATCAAGGCTTGCATAGGCAGTAGACCTATCCATGTCAGGATCACATAACAGGATCTACCTGCTACCTAAATAAATTTTCATCTGCTTTTATTGTACTCTCGAAAAAAATTTCCAAAATTAGACTTTTTTCCTGGTACCTGGAGTAGCCTTACTCTTTAAAAGGCTCAATACTTTTTTCACAACTCTTTATTAATTTTAACTTAGCCTGTGAAGTATTTCTTTAGATTCAACTTTTTTGAACGATAGTGTATATAAAAGACATCGAGATCGATCTTCTATTCATATTGAGAAATATATAAGTTACTTTGGTTTTGGTATGAAAAAGTAACTTGTTAAGTAAGTATTTTTTTTTTATAGATATGTAGAAGCGAAATCAGACAGAGTGACAGTAGTATTTTCGACAAGGTTTCGTGACGAAGATGACGTTATAATAGGGAAAGTATTTATGCAGGAACTAAAAGAAGGCCTAAGGGCGTCGCATACAGCGCCCCCAGTATTGTTCAGCCACAGAGAACCCCCCCTGGAACTACAAGATACCGATGCTAAAGTTGATAATAACGTCGGTAAGTAAAATTAGGGAAATATTTATAGTTTAGAGTTTAGATAATCAAGGATTATATTGTATTGTACTGTTCGAGTAAGTTAAATTAATGTTAAAACTGACCATTAATAATTTTTGAAATGCAGTGTGGCCAATATATAAACGACAGATTTGAATCTTCTGCCTTCAGAAGATATGCTTTCCTAAAATTGGTGATCTGGAGGGTTTAAAAAGCGCGCAGAACAATTAAAGTATTGCAGCAAGACACAATAATTTGTATCTGTGGGCAGATGAAAAGCTAAAATTAAGAACCTGTCCTCTACCAGAAGCAAGCTATGAACTGATGGGGGAATATTTTAGCACAAGGACATAAGGCAGTCACAGTTGCTAAAATAACCGCTAGGCAACGCGACATGTATCACTTGGACCAATCTCCAATGTAAAAATAATTAGTTACTACCAAAAAATGAAAAAAAGTTCACTATCTGGCAATTGCTCGGCTAATGAGCCAAAGCAGTAAATAATAGCCGAAATGTGGACCTTGTTAATTTCTGATAGTTATTAATTATCAATAAATTATTATTTCTCAATATTCTTAATTAGAATAAAAATTAAATATGAAAGTATTATCCCACCACCACAGCAGAGCCTATTCAAGGTCGTCCCACGCCGGAGTGCTACCCTTGCCAAACAACGACCGACCGGTCGCGTTGCTTTCGAAAGTTTAGAAAGTTATGGCAAGGGCTATCAATCAACATCTTCTAAAATATCTAAAAGGATCGACATTATCAGCGACCATCAATATGGTTTTTGTAAGCAAAGATCAACAGGAGATCTTCTAACTTATGTCACACAGGTTTGGAACAATGCAACTGAACATTTTGCGAAATCTCAAATGGTTGCACTTGATATATCCCAGGCATTCGACCGTGTTTGGCTTGGATTATTATTTAAACTACATTTTAAGATATCTCTGAAAGGTTTTCTTTATGGCTCCTGTGCTTCCTCAGAGAGCATTCTTTACGAGTGGCAATTGTCTGATTTCTTTCTAATACCTTCACTATCAAGGCTGGTGTGCCCCAAGGCTCCATACTGTGTCCTAGTCTCTTTCTAGTCTACATTAACGATTTGCTCGAACGGACCAGTGATCCAGTCTTCGTCTTTGCAGATGTCAGTACAGTTATTTCTTCATTCACTTTGAATGTCCGAACATCCGCTACTCATGCAAATATCCGCAGACAGCAGAAAGCCGTTCAACCTAACAAAGACCTGGAAGAAATTTTGTCTTGAGGTAACGGTAACCAAATAGAATTTAACGCTACCCAACCCAAGCGGCAGTTTTTTCTAAAAAAGTTAACATTGCAGAACCCGACGTCCTTATGTCGGGACTTTCCATTCTTCTAGCAGCGTCACTCAATTTGCTGGACATTAACTTCGGAGTAAATATAGCTTGGTATGAACATGTTGCATGCAGAGAGCTTCCTAAAACTGAGAATATTGTTTCGAATTAAAAAGCTTTCTACTTTACAACTAAATTCTGTACAAAGCTCAAATTCGACTAACGGTCGAATACTGCCCCATGTTTGGGGCTTCGCTTCCAAACACGCTGCATTTGTTGGATTCTACCCAGAGGACAACAATCTTGATTTCTTGGAACATTGAAGACCGGTTGGTGATCCCAAAAACGTTAGGTCTAAGTCATTCCTGCGCCTCACAGATGAAGAACAAATTGAGCAGTGTTTTTCATCTTCCAGACAACTCGGGTCATCCTCCACAGTGAGAGTGTTATACATCTTTTTAACCTACAATATCGGATCTCTCTATGTCTGTTTAACATACTTCCTGATCCTAGGTATAAATCGTTGCATTCGAGGTTCCAATATGATTTTTCCTGCTGCTTAGATGTATCTCAAGCTGGTTTGGTTCTTTACAACAGAGCTTCGGCTCTGAGTTTGGCGAGCCCCTGTGTCATCTGACTGCCTTGAATCTCCTAACGTCTAGGGATCCAAATTAGGTTAAGCTGTTTTTGTCAGCATTAATCATGCAAGACATCTCTACACTCTGCAGTGAGTGCCTAGATGATTAGCATTTGCTTTAAGTGCCATCTGACTAAAAAAAAACACATTACCGACTCGTAGCTTTCCTCTTCATTGTAGATGGCAAATCCTTCTAACTGATAAACTATAGTTTACTTTCTTGATGAGCTTCCTCCGATTTGAAATGTGTAATGAAGTGAAGCGCAACAGAACGTCTTCACGATGGTTAATTTCCTGTTTTTTTTTTTTGTAAAATTGACCTGTTTCAAATACATAAATAATGAGTTATGGTGCTCCTTATACAGTCCCTCAAGTAAGAATGTAACCGCTCATATTCTTGAAAAAATATGTTTTTAGAACATTTTTTGCCATCATTGTATTCTTTGGTGTGCTAACAACTGCGCAATTCCTTAATAAGTTGCCCAATCGCCTCCTGCATCAATAATCATCTGGCTTCTTCAATGCATGCCGTCGACGAGATTTTTTGCAGTGATCTCCAAATTTTTCGAATCTCGCGAGATAACTGAGGCAAAGTACTCAGAGTCTTTCTTCTGAACTTTCCCTTTACAAGATACCAAACATTTGTGAGGGCCACTCTAGTATCTTATCGTGAGCTTAAGCGAGCCTCTCGCGGCGTGATTTTCGCCCAGCAAAGGTTTCTTCAATGTGCTTAAGAATTTGACATCATTAGCACAAAGATGTTGTCGAATGTTCTTATGAGACACATTCAAACCCGATTTTCTTAATTTTTTCAATCCTTGATGAAGCGTCAATTTCGGATCCCGTGAAAACAAAGACACGATTCGTTTTTCGACTTTCGGAGTGACTTTGCCTACCGAGCTACGTTTTGGTAAGTCCTCGACATGTTTCGCCTCGTTAAAACGATTTACCCATTTTTTCACAAACGTTACGGACATTTTTATATATCTAGCGGTCATTTTAGGCCCCTTTGATGGGAACAAAGAAAGACTGCCTCAAACCGACGCGCAAACAGGTGACTCATTTTGGATTCATGATTTCGGCGTAGTTCGGAATCGACTGATACTTTTACTAAAATGCATTGTAGACAAAGGTTCCTTCTACCGATTTTTTGTTGAATCGCTAGAATCGCATCTACTAAAAATTAATTATCGGGGA
This sequence comes from Pachyrhynchus sulphureomaculatus, assembly GCA_019049505.1. Lineage (NCBI taxonomy): Eukaryota > Metazoa > Arthropoda > Insecta > Coleoptera > Curculionidae > Pachyrhynchus > Pachyrhynchus sulphureomaculatus. Next base: position 140,065,976 of record CM032455.1, read on the forward strand.
CATATTCTTCTTTGACAGACTGTAAATTGGGCTAGATTATTCCAATCCGTATATTTTTGCAAATACATACTGATCTGCAGGTTCGAAAATGTTATTTTTACATCTATATAAAAAAATAAATAAATCTTTATTCTAGTGCGGGTAACAAGTAATATTTTTTGCAGGATATGTGACATTTGTATTATTTCCGAGACATACGGCGCGAAATACGAGGGATAACACAATCAACTTGATCCACATGTTTAGACACTATTTGCATTATCATATCAAGTGTTCGAAGGCATACATTCACAGTAGAATGAGAGCTAAGACTTCCGAGTTCTTGAAAGTCTTAAATAGGGCACGGCCAGAAAATAAGTCAACCGATAAAAAGACTATCACGTAAGTAAAAAATAGCCAATAAGTTAATTATAAAAAGATGGGCTAAATTTTTTAAAATATTCATGGCATTTTCTGAATTAAGATATTTGTTCTAATGTATTATAATACTAAAATAGGTCGCATCACCAAATATAAACTAGCTACTTAAAACACATTTTTTTCATCAACATCTTCAAGAGCGATACATTCAGTCCAACGCGTTTCTAACATTTCTATACCTTTCTTGTAGAAGAATTTGTCTTTGCCTTCAAAATAGGCCTCAGGCCAAATCTGGAGAATACGGTGGATGAGGAAACAATTCGAACTTCAATCATGCAATTTTCCCATTGACTTGTGTCACGTTGCATTGTCTTGATGAAAGAACACTTTTTTCTTGTTCATTTGGGGCCGTTTCTTTGCGATTTTTGCCTTCCAACGCACGTATAACTTTATATAATATTCGCTATGGATGGTTTTTTCCCTTCTCAGCATAGTCGATAAAAATTATTCCATGCGCATCCCAAAATGCAGAGGCCAAAACCTTCCCAGCCGATTATTGTATCTTTGGTTGCTTCGGGCGGATTTCACCTGGCGCTGTCCACTCAGCTGACTGCCGATTTGATGCCGGTGTGTAGTGGTGGATCCATGTTTCATCCACTGTCACATATCGCATGAAAAAATCCTTTTTATTGCGCTTAAACAGGTCCAAATAGCGCTCAGAATCATCAACACGTTGTTGTTTTTGGTCCACTGTGAGCAAACGTGGTACCCATTTCAAATAGAGCTTTCTTATGCCAAATGTTCATACAAAATATGACCAACACGTTCTTTTGATATCTTTAGGGTGTCAGCTAGCTCACGCAATTTCACTTTACGGTCATCCAAAACAATTTTGTGGATTTTTTTGATGTTTTCCGGTGTGACCACCTCATTTGGGCGTCCAAAGCGTTTAGCATCATTTGTGTCTGTACGACCGCATTTAAATTCGGCATACCAGTAAATGATGAATAATTTTCCAGGGGCAGAGTTCCCGTAACACTTATCAAACCATTGCTTTGCTTTTTTCCCCCATCAAAAAACGGTATTTAATCAATACACGAAATTCGCTTTCTTCCATTGGTTTGAAAATATCAAAAGTAGCGTCTCTAAAACCACCGTAACTTGTAAACTAATCGTCGAAATGTCATGAAATTTTTTTCGTTTGAAGGTTTGTACTTCCTAAAAATCATACGGATTTTTTGAAAAGGGCGACATCTGTATGTCAGACCAAAAGCTTTTCAGCCTATGTGTTATATAAATTTGATTTTTTATTTTATTTATTTATGCATTGATGCCGTTATGCCTTGAAGTAGTCAATAATTAACCAATAAAAGACATGTACGGGGGATCCAAGAGTTCTTAGACTAATGTTATAAAATTTGAAGTAGTTACCTTTAGATTTCGTGACCCCCCGTCACTTCCAATCTAACATGCATCCGAATGTACGGATCCCAGAGTTTTTTCCATTGGTCAAATGGTGTTGTTACTGTTACTGCCCCCTTTGATTCAGCTGGTATCTCCTATTTTCTCGAAGTGTCGAGTCTTTAACTTGATCTTGATATCGGGGAACAGCCGGGAAGTCATAAGATGCCAAATCAGGCGGAGCAGGGGGGGGGTGGGGTGAAAGTCGTGGAATTCTTCTATAAAGGTTCCGTAGAAAAGGAACCGTGCATTGTCGTGATGCCGGAGAAAACTCTTCTAGTTCCAAAGTTTCGGCGGTTATCTAACCAATAAAAAGTTCCTCAGAGATACTTAGACTTGACGACGACGATATTCCCGAATGATTTGTAGCACATGTGTGATGATTTCAGAGGTGCTTGCATTCGAAGGTCTTACGGAACCCTCATCGTCTTCCACTGAACTTCAGCCTACAGCCACAGAACTACAGCGATTTAAGAACAACGTGAATCGCTTTTTCCGCACTCGTGCCGCTCCTGGAGCGCTTTAGGGATTTTCCTGCAGCACGTGTGCTAGGCCCATAAAAAAAAAAAAAAAAAGCCGACCTTAAATCGCGAAAACTACTCGAAAATTCTGTGTGCGATTCAGGGCTTCGTCCCTAAATACATTTCAAATCATTTCAGTAGCATTTTTTTCCCGAATTTAAAATAAAATTCACACATGCGCTGTTTTTTGTTGGAATAATTCGACAGACTGGGGCGAGACACCAGGTACGAGACAGTTCGAATCTTAAAGGGAACTTAGCACTGAGTATATCAGGTTTCTGTTGAAATTAGACCTGATTACGGTGACAGAGATCCTTTCAAGTTACTGCCACGAATCGGCATCAAGGACTGTATCCCAAAATGAGCCCTTAAGAAGTCAAATTGCTCTAGACATTCAAACCATCAGCTATCCGTATATATCTATCTGTCTAGATGACTGTCGGCTCAATGGGGCAAGGATATTTTGATGCTTAGGTGCTGGTTTACATACAATTTATCTCGCCCGGACTAAATCAAAATTTAGGATTTTTTAAATAGTTTTTATATGGGCAATAATTGACGATGTGACTTTATATTGTTTTAAGTTATTTATATTTGTAATTATTTTTTTTTAGTGGAAGAACCTTTATAAGAAGAGATTAGTGTTAATAAACAAAATATTTAAAAAAAATTAGCGAAGTTCAGCTCAACGTGAACGAAAATAAATTTTTATAAACTGCCAAGAATTTTGTCCTACCCCCGGTTAAAGTTATATTTTATTTACAATAGGTAATATTTTTTAAGCAAATTATTGTATTTTTTCATTTTTTTTATTGTAATTGAACTGTGTTTTTATATTTATATATTTTTTTTTATCCTTGTAAGTTGCAATAATTATACATATATTTATTTCGTAACTAAGACTTCAATAATAGCAAAAATCATTTAAATGAAAGCAGTGAGCATTTTGTTGTTATCAGAATTTAAATGATTTATATAATAGTTTAGTAGCAATTGTTGAATTGTGACTTTTTAAGGATTGACGCTAGTTTTGGCGGTATTTTATAAATTTATAACATTGCAAGTTGTTGCCACATTAACATCCTACTAAATGAAAAAATAACACTCAAGTTGTGTAAATGAACACCGAGTGATGTGTACAATACAGGAACCTATACAATGCTTCTTCTGTTTGATTGTACAAGAGTGTCAAGATGTTCCAAGAAAAATAGATGTGTCTTTACAAAAACGTGTAAGCTTGTTCCTGAAAACTATTAGAGGATCAGTTGGCACGTGACTAGGTAGCGGGACCCTTCTTCCAAAATAATTTGTTGCTTCAGTTGTCGTTCACTCTTGATCACAGGTGCAAAAACTGCTGCTGCGCGAAAAACACTTTGAAAGAAAATTTAGACTACGATGAGAATAATGTCACTTTTTTACGGACGTGTTTTTAGGTACCTTTTTCCACACCTGGTGTAGCCACGCCAGTAGACTCAACCACAGACAGATCGTTAAACACTGCACTTTTGTGACAGGTTAGACCACAACTGAGATATCTAGAGGATCTTAGATCTTGCTACGAGATCGCGTTTTAATCCATCTCCGTAACGGTCTCCGGTAAAATGTTTCGCCATACACATTCTTTTCAAACAGACTGTATATCATTACCATTAAGTCTTTTTAGTAAAATTCGGTATTTATTGTTCATTTTCAAAGTTCATCATCATTTTGTAATATTCGGTTTTTTAATACTAGAATCGGTATTCCTATTGGACGAGTCATAAAAAATTAGGGAAAATTCGTTACTTATTTTTAATTTGTGTTTAAAGGTTAGTTTAAATTGAACTGGTACATAAACAGTCCATTTTTTGTATACTTCTAACTTATCAACACAGTTATACCTGCCAAATTGTGGGAATAGTCCCATATAAATAAAGTTGACGTTTTTTATTCCTTAACAGTTTAGAAACACTTAAGTCAGGTATTGCATAAAAAAAGATTCTCTAATTGCAACTAAACTATTTCAATAATTATCACAACACAGAGGTATAGAGGCAGACTATTATACGTGTTTAAGGAGAGAAAAATGTTTTTATCACTCTTTTTTAGTACACCGTTGCGTTTCCGAACATATAAGAACATATATAATAACTTTTAAAACACTTTGTATGGTCTTAACGTCAATCGTACCTGCACTTTTTCTAACAGTGAATTACTAGGGCCATTCAAGTTCGGAAGTTTCCTAATATTTTTCTGAGAAACTACACACACTAGGGAGTCGAAACTTCCGTTACTTCTCAACATAATTGCCATTAGGTGTACACATTCTTCACGACGTCGAGACCCTGATTCGATGGACGCCGACAACGATTCTGTACGGATCTCTTTTGACCACTGCAAAATTACTGAGGCAAGAGTTGCTCGAGTTAGGCGCTGTATCACACACAACTAATCGGCATGGTGTGCACAGATTCTTTGCATAATAATCCTCGCGCAGTTATGTTTCCTATCCGGCTGGTTCGTTGCCGAGTCTTCTCGGGATCCTTGACACTCGACGTTCGACGTTCATTGAACTGATGCACCCAGCAACGCACAGTTCTTACATCCATATCGCCTTCACCTCATGTCTTATTCAATTGATAAATGTCAACGGGAGTTACACCGCATAAGTAGAAAAAACAGTTGATTACACGCTACACACTACTGAACGTCGCTATTTTAAATATTATAAACGCGTCTCACTCTAGCTGCAATTATAAGAACTCTGTGTGTTGTACGATGTGTCAAGCACTGCATTCACCAAGCGCGCGCGCGTATTTTAAGCTCGACTGCTTCTTTCTATCAACGCTCAGTCCAAAAAAATATATTTGGAGACTTGAACCTCGCACAATGGTAATTTACTGTTTTGTGTTGATCTGTTTCAAAATTGAGAGAAATACAAGAAAGGACGGGTTAATTTATTTTATTAGGTATATTAGAATGAAGGTGGCGGAGAAGTACTTTTAAACTCTTGACAGTTCGTCTTATCCGATTTAATTAAAATGTAAAAGTAAATCACTGTTAGAAAATAACGTAGGTATCATTTTGTTAATTAATCTGAGCCATATTTTTGTGACTTCTGGTACTAACTACTGCTAAAAAATGACTTTATTAAAAAGTTGAATCAAAAATTAATGCGCAGATAAACAATGTCTTTATTATTATATAATTTCAATTTAATTGGAAAAAACTTAAATTGTATTGGCTCAAATTAAAAAATATGAATATAGAAACAAAAGTTAATGTATGAACACACCTGTAGACTGTTTTAAAAAATAATGGACAAACATTTTAAGAAACCATTTTTCATAAAAACGTAATTGATTTATCTTTAATGAGTACCCTTAATTCGAACAGGATTGTCCCTCTCTCTTAGCTTTTAACAATCGCTGTCTGCCGCTGTGAGACTGACATCTGCAATATGTCCAGAAAATAAAAACTTACAGCTCCTATGAGCTGTTATTGGCTGACAAAGAAAATATGGCTCTGCTATGTCAATGGCACTGAAGTATCCGTTCGTTTTCACGGAGTTGTGCCTTTTTTTCAAAGGTCATTGCGGAACAAAAATCTCCTGTAGGCCAACTTGTTAATTATCTTCAAAATCAAATGTCATCATCACGGACACATCGTACATCGACCGCAAGAGTGTGTCGCGAAACTCCGTCGAATAGAGTTTCCTTTAGATATTCTGTATTATAAATATCGCTGATGAAAAAAAAAAGTTTTCCACGTATAAGCATAATAATTTTTGCCTTTATCGTCGACTAGCAATCCGTTTGACTTACCCTTGGATGACGTTGCGTAAGAATTCAGCTCTACCTCGAGTAATTTTTAAAATGTTGCGATGATTTTTGGAGGCGTATTATTAAGTTTTCAGACCAGTATTTTTCCTAGATTTCTTTCTGTTTACCTCGATCCGAAAGGGTAATATTGCAGTTCGAGATACGGTAAGGTATAATTTTAAAGATAATGTAAATCTTCTTTATAGGATGTCAAAAATGTAATGTTCAGTAGTGGGATCGGTAATTTTTAAATTAATTAAAACGTCGTAATCCTTGTTTGTAACATCTGTTGTATACTCTGTGTCTCAAACTGGCGGATAGAAATAAAAGAGAGAACAGTCAAGTAAGAAAAATTTAAATGATTAGATTAAAATCAAACGAAAAACAAAATTTCCATCCATCATTGAGTTGAGACACGCTGTATAGGTTGAACTGAAAGTATACTCTATTCTTTGTCAATAAAAATGTATTCTCTGTGGATTCCAGCCTTGGTTTTCATGTTTCGATCTATCTCTTAATCATCATCAGAATGTTTGTAGCTACCTAAGGAAACAAAATTGTGTCGCGTAAAGGTAGACAACCTAACCTTAAGGCGATATACTGTTTTTTATGAATTACACTTTTGTTTTGCTGCAGTCAACCTGGTGTCTATAAGGCGGTCAAAGCGCGACTATAGGAAAATCTTGAATGGAATCCATAGAATATAGTGGTACTTGTCGAGTAATTAAAGATCGAAGTAATGAAGGACTTTTATAATTATAACGAATTATATTGTATATAATATTTAATTACGTAAAAAACTGAGTTTCATGGCAGTGAGCTTCCTAAACCATGGTCCTAGCACTTGAAAATGTGTATATTTTAATTAATATTGATGAATGTTATTATTTAAAAGAGGTGAAAATGCAGGAATTAAAAAAAAAAACTGGGTTTTGTAGTTTTTTGACCTTAGAATTATTGAGTGACGCATGCTAGACATTTATGATGTACTATACAACAGTTATCTTCCCTAGACCAAACACTATTTTGCACTCGATGCACGTATCGTTAACCTTGTCATCAGAAGCGATAACTGACTAAATCTAAGATTAAACACACAAATATAGAGATATATTGTTATTTATATATATATATAACATATATATATATATATATATATATATATATATATATATATATTATATATATATATATCGACATACCTGTATGTAACGAGTTAATCCAAAAATTATCGAGAGCTATCAACATAAAGTTAGTTATCAATAGTTATCCATATGTCGATGGGCATTACTTATTTCCACCAACAATTTTAAATGTATACATTTTTTAGAAGAAAAGTTTTGTTTTTTGCAGTTTCCCTTCCCAGGCCCTGGTCAACAATTTTCGAATAATAAATATTGATATTTCGATAGCTATAGATTTATCAAGAGTTGCCGATATGTCGATAATTTAAAATTATCGATAGGTAAAATCCATTATAGCCCATCCTTTCTATTTATAGTAAGATCATCAGATATATTTTTAATTTTCTGATATACCGTACAATAATCAATATTTTTTCCATTAGCTGCGTTAATTGCGTGTAACGTACAGCCATCTGCATTCTTGTATTTTTCGTAATGACATTGTGTATTTCCACAACAATAAACACAAAAAAGAGTTACTTTTAAATGACTTGTTCATTTGAACTTTGTGGGTTATCTTAGAAACACAAAGCGGTAGATTAGGCATTTATTAATTTTTGAATTTTGACACACTATAATATGCAAACACTATATATATATATATATATATATATATATATATATATATATATATATATATATATATATAGGGTCTTATGAAATTCACTCATGTTGAAACGGGTGACTTGTAATTTTTGAAGAATTAAAAAAAGAGCGAAACTAGATTTTTCCGCTAAACCAACCCGCACCTGAAAGCTATGTTGCCAAATATACGATTTTCTTCCACAATTATAGATTTTCAAATTTTAGGTACAATTAATCTAAGAAATGAAAATAATAATAGATAGTACACCGCACACTATTAAAAATAATATTTAACCATAATTAAGAAAAATTTTTTATCTGTTATTTAAAAAGAAATAATTCCTTGATAAGACGCGAGAACTGGATCATTACCCCTTTACTTTTTTACTTTTATGTTAATAGCTCTTTGGGCAAGGCTTTTCTCTTTACTTTTTCAAGATTAATAAAGGATGTTAAACGATTTTCTTGTAAGAAATATAAGATTCTTTAGTGCTAAAGTGAAAAAACAAAGTAGGTTTAAAAACGTATTTATTGATTATTTTTATGTACTTAAATGTGCAAGCGATCACCATATAAAATATCCTAGGTTGTGCAACATATTTATAACTAAACTAATTATACCGAAGGACACGAACAATTACACTTGCTGCTATATTCTACACTTTCTATAAATTTCTTAATTAACATCACAATATTAGTCTATGGAAATCTTTAAAAAAACCTGAGTTGAAATTACCCACGTTACCCACGATATATTGCAAAATTTGTAAACGTTTGCTGTAAATAAACTTGAATTTGACTTTTTGGTAGAGGACGTTGTTATTTGGTCACCGCCAAGCAGAGAGAGAGCCACTAAAAAGCTACCGACAAAGTCGGCTGAAGCCGAAAACAAATCCTTTTTTGTTCGCGTCAGACGCTGACAACAAATCATTTGTTGGTTTTAGAATAAAGTAAAGCACAATATTGTCGAGTTGTATGATTTACCAGTGGCGGCGTGAATAAACTATTCATGTCATCGTTTCTTTAGGGTCGATTTTTTTTCTTTATTAGAAGATCTGCCATTTACAATGAATTCTCTGCAATGCTTGTCAAGTTCCGTAACAATATATAGTATTCCGTAATACCCTATATATATATATATATATATATATATATATATAAAGATTTGGTGATATGTTATCGACCGTGCATCAATCTGATATATATATATATATATATATATATATATATATATATATATATATATATATATATATATATATATATATATATATATATATATATATATATATATACGATTATCGGGAATCGGTATGGACTATATATAATAAAACTATTTCTTATTTATAAACTCAATATTTCGTATATCGTTTGATAACTTCTTCAGGAGTAACTACAAAATTAATACACCTATATTAACACACTATTCTCTTTCGTCAAGGCATTAAAATATTGAAATATAAAACAAACAATTATGAAACAAACGAACAATCAATTAAAACACGTAGGAAAATTCGAGTTTGTCCTGGAAACCAACACTCAACATCTCGATTTACTACAACAAACTGAGAGTAAATAGCCTCGGTACATATGCACTGCCGTGAATTCCAAACGAAACGGAAAAACAGCAACAGAAAAACGTCTTTAATTTACTTTATACTAAGAGGTTTTTTTTTTATTTGTTATTATTGCTGTAATCGTAAATGATTAATACCTATTAATTATGTTGCTATATATAATACTAAGTTGACAGACCTAATTAACTTAGTATTATATATAGCAACATAATTAATAGGTATTAATCATTTACAATTACAGCAATAATAACAAATAAAGATTTGCCACCTCTTAGTATAAAGTAAATTAAAGACGTTTTTCTGTTGCTGTTTTTCCGTTTCGTTTGGAATTCACGGCAGTGCATATGTACCGAGGCTATTTACTCTCAGTTTGTTGTAGTAAATCGAGATGTTGAGTGTTGGTTTCCAGGGCAAACTCGCATTTTCGTACGTGTTTTAATTGATTGTTCGTTTGTTTCATAATTGTTTGTTTTATATTTCAATATTTTAATGCCTTGACGAAAGAGAATAGTTTGTTAATATAGGTGTATTAATTTTGTAGTTACTCCTGAAGAAGTTATCAAACGATAACGAAATATTGAGTTTTAAAGAAGAAAAGAGTTTTATTTACAGTCCAGACCGATTTCCGATAATCATATATATATATATATATATATATATATATATATATATATATATATATATATATATATATATATATATATATATATATATATATATATATATATATATTGAGAAGTTCTGTTGCTCAGATAATTAATTAAGATCAAAAAATTGAATAATTAAAATATTAGCAAAATTCTTTTTTATCCTGAATTATCACTGCAATTGACAAAAATTTATTAATTTTAATTCTTTTATAAATAACTGTTGTATTTTGCACACCTAAAAAAATAATAAAATTTCAAAATATTTATTTAGTTTTTAATAATTTTTAGAATTTTTTTAGAATACAATGTACTACATAATTTAGCGGTTTGTAGGGTTCTGGAATTAAATGAGACCCAATTTTTAATTTGTCATGAAAAATATATTTCCTTCTTTAGATCTTAAAAGAGACCCTATGGGTCAGTTATAAAATATTATAAAAGCCGGATACGATAAAGCAACAAGAATACTGTTAACAATAGTACAGCAATTTTTTCTTTATTTCATGTAGTGTTACTGTTACGGGGTAGACGTAGTGTACTTTGTCTCTTGTAGTTTTCGACTATTATTCATGCTGGAAGGTACAGTGATCCGTTAAGCCTATGTCGGCAAATTATAAATTGCGTTTAATTTTACTCCAGCTCCTATAACTCGCAAAATTATACATAAAATCTAAATTCTTAGGTTTTCGGTCACCCTGTTTATTTTATTTTAAATTTTATATTAGAATAATCGGCAAAATACAAAAATATTTATCGCAAAAAGATATAAGAATTAACAATAAACAATTTCCCATTTTGCTGATTCCTGTATCAAAATACTGTATTAGCAAAAACAAAACAAATTGATTTTAAGGAATATATGGGATTCGTCATTTTTTGTTTTGTTAATTTGGTAGTTATTATAAATAGTTCCCAAAATCTAAGTAAATTGCCCATTTTTGAAACTATTTAATCTTACAGTCAATCAAGTAAGAATGTGTAGCACATTGTTCATTAAAAATATATTTATTTGAAACCTTTTACATCTGTCGACAGTAAAGGATTGCCATTAAACTGCTAATGATTCAGTAGTTCGTCCGGTCCCCATCAGCGTCGATGATCGCTTGGCATCTTCAGGGCATACTTTCCACGAGATTTTCTTTGGATTCTTGGGACAAAGATTTTTAAATCGCCCGAATTGGCCGTGACAGCTGCTTCACTTTTTGCTATGAAGCTTCTGCTTGATGTATGACAACACGTTGTCGATTGGGTTTGGCATCGGGCGATTGGGATGGCCAATCAGCTTTGGATCGTTATCCTCTTGAAGAATCCCTTCTTCATTTTTTATCGACAAACCACCATTTGGTAGTCGGTATTAATGCCTTCTTCTAAATCTAGAGCATTTTTCAGCTTTCAAATTATAGGTAAAGATGAAGAGTATTCCAAAACCTTTTTCCGAAAGACACAGTGTTTTACGGTCTCGCTCAGCAATGGTTTCTTGATTGTACTACACCACTTCAAATCGTTACCCTGGAGATGAGTGCGAATCGTTTCATATGATATATCCAAACCTTTTTGCTTTAGTTTTTGCGCTCCTTGGTGCAAAGTTAGTTGAATATTTCCATTCCAGAAAACATTTTAATAATCATTTTTTCGTCCTTGCCCTATATTTTTCCTCTCGGACCACGTTCTGCTAGATTATCAACATTTTATAAACGAGAGTATCGTTTCACCCACTTGCTAATGAATGTCCTCGACTTGCCTATATACTTAGCAACCACTGTAGGCGTCATTTTCGAACTTTTTGGATGATTACATAGGAACACAGTCTCGAAGTGCGAAGCTTATACAGCACTCATGTTCGATAATGAACTATTTAACCATAAATAAGGTTAGAAATGAATCTCTTTCTACAAAGCATTGTTTGCAGGAGTGTCTAACTTCCCAAATCGAGGAATTTCTTTTACGGATTACAGGTTATAGGCGACACGTTCTTACTTGACTGACTGTAGTGGCCATACCCAAGGGTTCAGACCTTCTCGCTACAGTTTTTGCTGTTACAGTATGTTGCTGCAAGCCAACTAATATTGTACATTTTAAATAGAAAATCCTGTGTTTAGCCTCTTTTATGTTGTATATTTTCTTGCTTTAGTATTTGGTTTTTGTTTTCTTGTAAAGTTATGCTTTTTCTCTTTTGACCATATTCAAATGGTTTTAGTTAGTTAGTCCTAAAATATTGTCAATTTTTTTATGTTTTTTAATAATTAAAGCCAATGCGAAAATATATAGACTAAAATATAGTTAGAGGAAACTGTTATAGTTATTAAAAATATTATTTAAATCTATTTTTATCCCAATGAACGTGTAAAAGAATGACCTTAGTAAACCCAATACAGTAATGAAACTCGGGTAACCGTATGGAAAAATAAGATCTCAGTGTTCAAGAGGTCACGTGGCAGTCCACAGTGTTAAAAAGGGGACTAGCAGGAGATTTTAAATAGAAATAATGTTACTGTGCAAAGTTGTATCATTCAAAATCATAGATAATATACAAATGTTTGAAAATTTTTGATTTAATAAAATGTCAAGTTAATGCAGCATGAGTAATATAAAAAAAAAACAAAAAGAATGGAGGAGCGCTTTGTTAGAAACGAGATGAATACAAATGAATAACTTGCATAAAGGCATTTTCATAAAAAATGTTGCAGGCAAAAGTTTTAGCTTTTTCCCCAGGGAATTGAATAGACATATCAGATTTTGGATCCAACACTTAGTTGGGATTCTGTTAGGCTCAAAAGTGAAAACTGAAACTGGAACTCAAATTTTTAAATACATCTTTGAGTTCAGCAAGGAATTTTATGTCAGAATACAAATTGAACGTTTCTGGGCCTGATTGGGCCCCATTGTAATTACAATAAAATCCTACTCTTATAAGGATCTTTACCTTTGACCTACCAGCCTTTGACACACGAAGTATCCTTTTCTCACAGGTAGAATTATATTCAAGCTAAGCCCGACGAATTTGAAAAAAATAACATACATGTGTTTTGAAATGTGACTTTATCAGTACGATATAAATACCCTCTCTAATCTAGAAGAGAGTATACATTTTAGAATAAAATATGTTTTATTTACAATTTACATAAATATAAATAGTTTTGAATAAAAAGTAACTGAATACTCCTATTTTATACAAAAAAATCTTTTCAATTGGACAGTTGATGACGCGTTTGGTTGCTGTAAGCTAAATCTTTACTCTGTAACCAAAAAAATGTTTTAAGAGAAACAGCTTTTCAGAATTATTCAATTTATCCATTGTACGATTTCTTACGTAATTGATATTCTTTAATTAAATCACATACCTTTCAACATCTTTGGGGAAGAAAAAGAAACTCGCTCTCGGCGTTCTTTTTGAATTATTTTTACAATTGTTAACGGCGCAACAATAACCTCCTTCCCATGATTATATAAATTGTTTGTCAACTCTTTCGATTCTCTTCACTTACAAACGTCTTTAATTCTCTTCTCTCTCTCTTTAAATTCATATAAACTGCAGTCACATCAAAAAACGATCGATAATACATTTCAAAAGACGCATTCCGGGGTCAGATGTATACATTAAGCGGCCATTTTGAAAGAGGGTCCTGTCGACGCATGCGCCGTCAAAATCTCGTCGCCAACTTGGAGCTCACTGTATTGGGTTTACTATGGAATTACTATAATTTTGACTAATAATAATGCGATTGTCGTGACAATAGTGGAGAGTTAGGATTCAGTTAGTTATGGATAATTGTAACAGTTTTTCCTATCAATATTTTGTTTTGTAAAGTTAACATAGACAGTAACCGTTGTTCTTGGATCATAGATAATAAATTGTTATTTTTAGTAAATTTGTTTTATTTTTATATTGAAGATTTTCATAAAATAGCAACTTATATGGTACGGACACGAGGAAAAAATGGAAGAACACCGAATACCAAAGATGGTTTTAAAGTGGATGCCGAGCGAGAAGAGGAGAATGGGGAGACCAAGATCGACCTGGTTTGGAGGTGTTTATAGGGCAATGTTGGAGAGAAAGAGTAACACCAAAAATCGCCCGTTTTGGCACCCTTGAATTCTGATACAAATTATGTGCTAAATCACTGTTAATGATGATGACTTTCTCATGACAGAGTTCCAAGTTGAGTATATATTTGTTTTTTGAGGTAAACGGGATGGAAGTTACTATTTTTGCCTTCAAACATATTTGGATGTATGTTACAAAAATGGTGTTATAATAAGCGATGTAGACAAATCTTATATGTATAACAGAACAGCCCATTTACATTTTCACACACACACACATAGTGATGCCAAAAGCGAGCCGTATTTTCTAAGGTTGAAAATCTAGCGAAACCGGGGATGAAAGGGGTGCAAAATTGGAATGGCACAAATACGTCTTGTTTGTTCTGCAAGTTCGTATTGGGGGTTTTTGGAAGTGCTGATATCTAGTGGGAGTAAAAATCTAACTATAACTTATATTTGATCGCGCATATTTGCTTATATCACCCCCGTATTATCACTTCAATCCCTCATACCTCAAAAATAAAAAGTATACTCAACTCAAAACTTTGTCGTAAGTCCTCATCGTTAATAATCTTTTAGCATACAATATGCCAAAACGGGCGATTTTTGGCTTGTTTTTGGGGTCACTTTTTGAGATCCAGACCAGAAAACGGGAAGATCGAAGAGGATGGAAAACTGGGAACTATAAAACCGGATTGATGACGATATTTTATTTTTTGTCGTGTTATGCGGTGAGAATGATCGCAACTATACAGGGTGTTTTTTAAATTTGGGAAAAATCCCCTTTCGGAATACAGCTAGTCTGTACTAGACTTCTACCGTTTTGTTGAAAGCATGAGCATTGCTCACATAATGTTGATGTGATTAATGACCTCAAATGTCGATACAGTATTTCTGTTACAGTACAATATTTAAATAACACATAGCGAGGTAAAATCACGGAAATTAAAGGCCTGTGAGGTTAGCGAAAGGGAATAATTTCTTCCTGCTGGAAATGTGTTAACAGTTTCGTCGACAGTCAAAAAAGGCAAGACCTTACCAAACAAGTACTGACCAATCGCAGTGCCTTTAATAGTATGAAAAGTTATGGAAAAGGATATCAATTAATATGTTTTCAATTATCTAGAAGGATTTAACATTATTAGTGAACATTAATATGGCTTTGGAGAATCTCGGTCGGCCGCAATTAATATATTCTAGGCGTTCAACCGTGTTTGGCATGACGGATTATTTACTAATCCACATTCCTATGGGTATATCTGAAATGTTTTGTTTATAGCTCTCGTGTTTTCTCGAAGAGCGTTCCTTACGAGTGGCAGTTGACCAGTTTCTTTTTAATATCTTTATTATCAACGCCGGTATGCCCTAATGCTTCATACTGCCAAACGATTGGCGACTTATGTCTAGTCTACAAGTAGTACGGAGTCTTCGATGGATCTAGCCCGGTTAATTCCTTTAAGAGCGGTGCACGCTAGGAATACACATTGCGCTTATACATCACATTTGTACGAGGTTCAATTTGTCATTTCTTGTACCACGAGTTTCAAGAATTCTTTTTATGTGGAGAACCTCATCCCTTTGAAATGACTTGCTCATAATTGTTTCTCACCGAGTACAATTTACAGCGACTCAAGACCAACGTGAATCACTTTCTCCGAACACCTGCGAATTCCCCTGCAGCACGTGTGCTACGCTTATAAAAGAAAGCGACCAAGAAACTTGTCTATTTCGGCCTATCTATTGATAAATTCGATATTTAAATAAACACGTAAAGCAAATAGACCGATTACCATGCTGTTAATAATGACTGTAATAATAATGAACGAATTTATATAAAAACAATTCTTTATTAAACCATCCATTTATATTTACAGTGGAAAAATAAATAGTACTTTACATATTAAGTAATTTTTTACAACTACTAATAATAAAATAAAATTAGAAATAAAATCTTGCTGCTCCATCATTTGAACAGACTATTTACAACATTTTAAATAAAGAAAGCTTTTTTAGTGGACTAATAAAATATAACCTAAAGAAGGAGAACGACGATGAACAGAGAGAAGGTTGGCTAATGTGGCAGAAAACTTATGTTACTAATTTCGGTAAAGAACATTGTGTCCGGTAAGAGTAACCCAAAAATAAATCATAACAAACCTTATTAAATGCCGCTGGATACAAAAGGTTTTCTACGTGTTCGTTCGAGAACTTGACAAAATATAAAATCTACTAAAACGGCCAATTTTGGGTTCGGAAAATAGAATTTACCGACTTACTGTGGAAAATATTGTGCCTTGTACGATTGTATTCGGATGACATCATGCCATATATTCGTACTGGTGAACTTTTGACAGATAGTTATTTATTATTTCTTGGGCATTTCATTCGAAAAATATTACTTTTTGATCTTTTTTTAGACTGTAGCCAGTTTCTCCCCTCCCTCATGGTAACTTTTTCTCAGATGGCCAAGAACTATGTTGAACGAAACAAATCTTCCATAACATTCTTAAATCATTCATAGTTTTTCTTCTTCAAATTTCTCTCTTCTCTTAAAAACAGAGATTAAAATAAATCAACATAATGTTTAAAAAATATAAAACTTTAAAAGAAGCCACAATTGTCTTCACAGAGTTGAGGATTTAAGGATAAAAATGTTTTTCTTTTTTTTTTAAATTAAAGCACGGCTAACAATTTTGACAAATATTTAGAAAATTCTTGAAAATTAAGCTTTTTCCGACTATATCTCCTATGAGATATATTAACGGGATGTCATAATGTCCGTCAACGTTGCCCAGGTGCCGGAATATACATTTGTATTTCACGGCATTTTTAAGACAACGCGGTAATACTACCACGGACGCTATTACCTTTCTCCATTAACTACCACCTAAAAATACACACACCCAGCCCATTGCATCGAGTTCACATGCAATGCAGCGAACCAAACAAAATTTGTGTCGAATTTTTGGCGTTTAAGATAAAGAGAAAAAAGTTTTTATTTTATTTCTGGCTTGGACAGTTTCGGCATACAGCCAGGGGAAAAAAAGAAGTTAAGAAATCAACAAACTGATAACTTGTAGTTCCCTTCACGGTACTTAATTTTTATTTTGAACCATTTCAAAGAGAAAAAATATTTTTTTTTTTTTAGATTTCTTTATAGAATAATTTATTTTTTATTTATTTTTGAGTTACTCTCCCTTTCGTAGTGCAGTAAATTAAAAAAAAAAAACAATGAAAAGTAAGAGATAACTTTAGCCCCAATCACTGAAATTTATTTTTCTTCAATTCAAGTAACTGCCAAATTTCTTTTTAAAACCTAAAATACCAAGTTTACAAAATTGTTAATAATATAACAGAAAATAAGATTTATAATTTGTCCAAGAAAATTAAATATAAAAAAATAAATAAATATCAGTATTTAGGACCACATAAGGTTTTATAAATTTAATATGACAAATCTTGCTTTCAAAATTTTTTTATAATAAAATTAGAGCTTCATCTAACCCGAACTACCAATACCTTAAGTATATATACAGGGTATTTTTTTAAGTTGGATCATTTGTAATTTTATTATAAAAGTTGATCAATATGTAAGATATAGCTTTTTGAAATTATTTTAAAAATTTTAGGTGCGGACCAGAATCGGTTCACGTTTCGTTGCTATTTTATTAGATATTATTATATTATTAAAAACTACGCTCTCTAAGGTTCTCAATCCATCAATAACTATCAGCTTGTTTACCGGATAGATTTTTGTCAATAAAACATTAGGTATACCTCTTATTCATTCAGTGTTTTCTTACGCGATAAGGGTGTCCCAAAATTCAAGCAAGATTTGAATTTGGCGCCATTTTTATGGTAAAGTGTTGTCAGTAAAACGAAAAACAGCATGACAGCTGACAGTTCAGGGTTATTAAAAATGGAGCGCTACACGAAAGGACGTGTTTTCATTGTTGAGCAATATTTTAAAAATAATGGCAGCTACAGTTCGGAATTTTCGTACAAAATATGGTCGGAATAGTGATTTAACCTCATCAACTGTGAAGAGATTAATTGAAAAATTCAGGGAGACTGGATCAATTCCAGAACCTCTCTACAGCGTATTCTCATGAAAGATTTGCACCTCTGCGTTCTCTCTCAAGAACTGAAGCCTACTGACCACGCACAACGAAGAGAGTTCGTCGAATGGATTATGGAACAAGTGAGTACTGATTTTTCGAAGAAAATCATCTTCAGCGATGAGGCTCATTTCCAACTTGATGGCTTCGGCAAAATTGTCGCATTTGGGGTTCAGACAAACCACACGTGACTGTTGCAAAACAAATGCATCCATAACGTGTCGCTGTTTGGTGCGGATTTTGGGCTGGAGGCATCATCGGACCATCTTCTTCGAAAATGTGCCTAAATTGCAAGATATGGATGTGGACGACATGTGGTTTCAACATGACGGTGCCACATGCCATACAGCCCGAGAAACAATTCAATTACTGCATGAGTCATTTCCTGGTCGTGTAATATCCTGTTTTGGTGATCAGAATTGGCCGCCCAGATCATGCGATTTAACGCTGTTGGACTCCTTTCTTTGCAGTTTTTTAAAGTCTAAGGTTCATGTCAACAAGCCCACGACCACCCACAACTTGAAGGAGGAAATTAAGCGCTGTATCAACGAAATTCAGCCACATTTATGCAAAACGATCTTGGAAAATTTCGACAAAAGAATGCGTATGTGCCAGCAAAGCCTTGGAGGCCATTTTCCCGATATGTTATTCCATACATAACCCTATACTGTATACTTTATGAATCATTAAAAAAATTACAATTTTTAATTAAAAACCTATGTTTTCTATCAAAATTACTTCTTGCGTGAATAGTTTTCTGTCGCAATAGTTTTATATGGGGTATATGTAGCAAAAATGAGTTTATTCAGGTTGTATTATAACCACGTAAAAATATCTCTCCGACTTGAAAAGCACCCTGTATACAAATGTTACAATAAAAAATAATACAAAATATTTATATAATTCAAATCTATGCGTGAAACTAACAGAACTGTATTCTATAATTTTAAAAGTATGTTGTTTTTAAAATTTCATTTTTTTTATGATCAAAAAAAAAATGATGATTTTGGGATTTAGCTATGACCAGGGATGGAACTTTTTCCATAAGTCGATAGTTATCGATAATTGATACATTTTTTTAAGACAAGAGGGTTCGTTTTTTGGAAGTTCCCCCGCCCTGGCTATCAATTTTTAAATAATAACTAACGAAATTTCGGTATATCGTTAGGTTAAAATTATCAATAAGTGGATTGCCATCAACTATCGATATGTAAAATCCATTATCGCCCGCCGCAAGATCAAACTGCATAAATTGAACACGTGAATAACTATCTTCGGAGTTCAACACAAAACTATTATTCCAATTCTATTAGCTTAATAAAACAGTCTTGCTATCTTCCTCACTATTAGATATATCCCTAGGCTACAATGTGACATCCTTTCTAGAATCTAACTCTTTTTCTGTAGATATCATCCAAAGAGTAGTTACATTGTGCGAGTAAACGAGAACCACATAAACTAAAATACAAACGGGTTAACTTCGTATCATTTTACAAACGCCTCTGGTGGTATGGCGCCTTGAGTTTGGAGGCTCTCGAACACTGTGCAGGCTTTTATGAAGTCCCAATCATTTCCTTCCAAACATCTATAATTAAAGATAATACTTGTTAGAAAATAACTAACAATGAGAAAAGTCAAACATGAAACATGATAAAGCGATAAGTCAATATATTAATTAGATTTCTTTTTAAAGGTTTTTATGAGATGCGTTCAAGTTCTAAAATTTCCTAAGTTTTTTCTGACAGAGTGCTTTCACAAAAGGTTGAAATTTCTGTAACCTCTTAACATGACCTCTCTGTAGACATACATCTTTTTTATAACGTTGACGCTAGGATGCCATGGTCGCCGAGAACGATTCAGTAGGGATCAATTAAGAAAAAGCTAACTGGAAAATCGCTAATGCAATAGCGATTCATATAGAAAATGAGCGGCCACGAAGTGTCCTTTATTAATGGAAAAAACCAAAAGTCGCTAGAAGCTAGGTCAAGTCGGTAGGGAACTGAGATACCACTTCAAAGTTATTGTTAGAATTGCCCGATGATCAGGAGCGTTGTCTTGATGGAAAGGGACATGCGCAGCCTTTTCCGGTCGTTTTTCCTGCAAGGCTGGCAAAAGCAGCACTGTAGTAGTGCCGTGATTGACTCTTCGCTGTCCTAAAAAATGACAACCATAATTTTCTCAGTCCTGGCTTAAACTCTTCAGTGGCGGCGAGTCGTCATATATGTCTTAGCCATTGTGAGAACTGATGAAAAGAAAGCATTATTTATGCCTTCATCAGACGTCAAAATCGCCTGACAAACTGCCCCCTGCGCAGTCTTGTGTTGGTCGGTAAGCATTAGGGCCACCCAGCTTGAAGAATCTTTCCGCATTCTCAGATGGTCATGCAGGATGGTGTATACAGATTTCACGGAAATGTCGACAACTAATCGTCTACACTCGCGCAATCGTATTGTCTGTCGGGCTGGTTTGTGTTTCGAGGTCACACGACGATTGGCCTTTTTTGAACTGTTGTACTTACAAACGCAAGTATTTCACATCCATAACACCATCACCATTGTGTCGCCCAATTGAGAAAGAGAGAGAGAGAGAACGAATGCTGTTCTTATACACTGAACGTCGCCATTTTAAGTATTGCAGCTGTACGAACTCTGTACGTTGTAGAATGCTGTCATCTGTGTCAGGCATTTACAAAGAACGCCCGCGTATTTTAAGTCCCGACAAAAAAATTTGAAGGCTTATTATGTTCTGAGGGACTCGTGATTTTACAACCAAAACTGGTAGCTCTGAAGTGATGAAAATTACGTGATTTTTAGAAAATTTGCTACTGAAGGGAAACTGTAGCTTTTTATTTTTAAAGTAGTCAGCAATAAATTAGCTAACGAAATTCTATTCAATGACATGACTTTTAACTGGTTGAAATTGCTTCAATACTTACTTTATTGACCATTCCAAATTCATCCCAGTTTTCAACATTATTTGTTTAACCATCTCTTCTTTAGCATTGTTATCGTGAACAGGAGATACTACCGTTTGATGTATAACTGGTGATGCTTCAGGTGTAGAGGGTGGTGCGGCGGTTCCTGGTGCTGGCGCTGGAAGCGATGGAGTTTTGAAGGCCTCCTGAAATTAAAAAAAAAAGATGTCAAATTACCATAAATTCTTGAAATTTTGATCAATGAAGTTTAAAATTTGATATAATCAGTAACCCGCTTGTTGGCATCAGAGCTACTTTTATGTTCTTAAGCTCTAAGACTTGCAGAAAATAAAACCTATCAAAATTCGACTAGTAGTTCTCTGTTCTAACATCAAAAACAGATAGACAAACTCTAATGCCATTTCATTATTCCGACAAATAAAGTTTAGAAGCCTAAACATGAATCAATAACACAAGGTTGTCTAACAACTCCCAAACGAAACTGGGTTGGATTTGCTGGCTGAACATTATGAAACCTTACCTTTGCTTGTTCGGGCGTAGCATTTGTGACGTGGTACTGCTCGTTAGCAATACAAAATCCTGAACCTGCAGGAACAATAGCAAGCGTCCTAAAGAAAAATCTAGTAGGAGGAGTTTTATGACCACTCTTCAGCTCCTTGAACATGCCCGATACCGTCAGTGTTATCATCTGAGGCTAAAAAGGATAGATAGAATATATAAGTAATCATCTTAGTATAATTATAAATAACAATAAATAATTGAAGGTCTGCTTCGTGGCTTGTAGAGTCCCGGTTTAGCATATCGGAATGTCAGCCATGCGCGACCTATTGCTTCACGTGGATTCCAAACTAGAAGCGTACACTAATCTTACTTTTCACATCCAAGTGGGTGTATTAACTAATTTTAATGGTGGATTGAGAATAGGATTAATATGTGTCACTAAAGAGAGAAATAGACCAAAAGCTATTCATGAGAGGATGTCCCATGCGTACAGTAATGACGATCCATCTAAGTCTAAATACTTTCGATGGGATAGAGATTCAATTCACTATAACCCCAGACCAGGCAGACCGGTTGAGGCAAGAATCGAGAGAACCAGCAGGCTTGTTGAAGATTTGCTGCTGTCAGATCGTCGAATGAAGATGGCAGTGCTTGCTAAACGAGCTAGAGTCACCAAAGCCACAATTTTAAAGATTGTTCACGAAGATTTAGGGATGAAAAGAAGTTCCTGCAGGATGGCTCCCGAAAATCCTTAGATCAGACCAGAAACTGGCAAAGAAAGAAATTTCTTAAGAACATTTGGCCGTTTCAGAGGACAATTAGAATTATTTCCCGCGAGTTGTCTCATGTAATGAGAATTAGGTATTGTATTGGGATCCTACGACCGAGTTACATCTATCTTGTCGCCCCGATTTGGCGCCATGCGGCTTCTTTTTGTTCATTTCGAGCAAGTCCTCAGGGAAAACCACCGTAACGTCAATTTTTGGATGGAATGAGACAACTCGAGAAACTCATGACAAATAATAAAAGTTCTGCGAGTTCTCCTTTATAGCTGACGAAATCAATGTTAGGATACTTAAAAAATAAAGAAAAGAGAAGAAAAGGGAAGGAGAAGAATTCCTTGTCTTTGAAATTTTGTAATCTACTACATATTCCTTTCTGCATCTTTATACTTCGGTTAGATTTAGATATTAGGACTATTTCATAATATTCATTAATATAAAATTAGCAGCAAGTAAATCTTACTTGACCGCCTATAATAACAAAATAAACTGACCGGATACACCAGAAAATGAGGTTATAATCTTACTCGAAAAAGCAAATTGTATTTCAACATCTGAAGAACAGAGATAACAGGCAAAGTTACATTCTTTTCCCCTTATAAATTCGGACGTCGTTCGACTAAGCCGATAGTAATCGAACTTTCTCACACAATAATCAATTTAACATTCATTACGAAATTACGATATCTTCCCTATTGTTCGTTAAGACTACCGACCCCATAGTAGGAGAAACATCTAAAACAAATTTAAACCTGACATGTTCCTAAATACGTCATTGTATGTATTTTAACGGTACTTACTGTAAACAACGTCAGATCGACGGTAAAACTGTGAATATCGTGTTTCGTTAACGGCATATCTTGCAAAAACGAAACAACACTCAACTGTCCCTGCTTCAACAATTTACATCTCCTATCGATATCCTGCACTTTCAGTATATTTCTGTTATCGGTATTGTACCAATTCAGCCAGGCAACGTTCTTGTCTTTACCGTATCCATACGCCATGGTATAAGAAAACATGGCGTGTTCATGGTACGCTTGTAGTAACGGTTGTCTGTTTTCTGCGTCGTAGATTGCAAAATACTGCTCCAAAAATTGTCGGACGACGCCTTCACCTTCTGTGTTGCAAAGGAAGGTTTGCTGTGGGTCTGGTAGGTGTGCCTCTTCGGAGATGTCGAAGCTTATTGGAGGTGGTAGCTCGATTCCATCCTATCATATTTTTGATATAAAAATTATACTTCTTAAGAAACTAGTTCGTAAAATATTTGTTTAGGGAATAAGAATAGAGGTTCGTCCTTGGCATAATGAAGGAGAAAGCGGAACTGTTTGGCTCCAGTCTCAAAGAAAAAAAACTTGTTGGCAGCAGGAACAAACATTTATGCATATAAGAGAAAATTGAGAAGTTTTGTCAATTTTTCAAACAAGAAAGTGATTTTGTATACTGCTAGATAATGTCGGCTTGATGAATGAATTTGGAATTGAATATTAAAAGGAAGAATGAAGGCTGTTTATAGATTCTTCTAAAACTAGTTTAAAGGCTGTTCTATTACACAATGATAGAACTTCATCTTTACCTGTTGCTCACTCTGTGCTCATTAAGGAAAGTTATGAAAACCTTGAAATAGTTTTAAATAAAATAAACTATTCTGCTCATGGTTGGATGATATGTGGCGATTTGATATTGTCATGGCCAGCAAAGTGGCTTTACCAAAATGCCATATTTCTTTTGCAAATGAGACAATAGGGCAAGAGAATCTTTAAAGCCTGGAGAGAAGAACAGTCTGCAAGAATCTCGTGGATCCGGAAAACATTCTGCGGCCACTTGTACACATAAAATTAGACCTAATGAAATGGTTTGTGAAAGCCTTACCCAAAGTTGGACAATGTTTCAAGTATCTCTGTGAGACGTTTCCTCATCTATCAGGAGCAACATTGAAAGAAGGCGTGTTTGTTGGGCTTGACATTCGAAAAATTATTTTCGATTCCAACTCTGAATTAGAGGGAGACTTGGGCATCATTCAAGCAGGTTCTTGCCAAGTTCTTGGCCAATAAAAAGGATCTACATTATATTTTTATTGCAGCTGGAAAAGTTCAAAAAGTTGAGCCTGAAAATTCACTTTTTGAACACCTTGATTTTTTTCCCGACAATTTGGGTGATGTCAGTGAGGAGCAAGGTGAACTTTTTCATCAAGATATCAAAGTGATGGAAAGACCCGTGGGAATGCCAATATGATGGGAGGCTACTGTTGGTCACTTCACCGAGAAGTTCAGTAAGCGACTCACAGGAGAAAAAGCTTTAACGAGAAGAGGAAAAGGAAATATATGCCAATGGGCACACAAAGTCTATATAACAAAGAGGCATTTTCATGTTTATACTTAAATAAAAGCTTTGCTGATATTATAATATTGATTTTTTATTTATTCCTATTATATGTTCTGCTAATTTTCTAGTTAATAATGAAGTCGCATCACGACGAAACTGTGGGTGATAGAAAAAAAAAATTGAGGTCAGATATGGATTCCGCACTAAAAAAAAAAACCATAAAAATCAGTTATTAACGTTAAAAAAGATTTTAAATAGTTTTTTTTTTTGTTGACCTGTATTATTGTTGTAATTCAGGCAAGTTTTGGAAGTATTTCCTCTCGTGTATATTTATAAATATGGATAGGTTTTTTACTAAATAGTAATGAGCCTTCTGAGAGTGAAAATAAAGAGAGCGTTTCATGATATTTATCGAAATATGTTAACCGTTACTGAAACTTTGGTTCTATGTCGACAGAAGGTAATGGCGAAGAGAGGCCGTACTGTGTACCACCTCAACAGAAAGTTAAATAAACAAATAGGTGGTTGTAATAAACGCGTAACACCTGCAGTCGCAGAATATAGCACATAGTGGAGGACCTGAATGGTCAATTAATTGAGAAAATAAAATAAAAACTTGAGATACAGCTGGATGAGGCGGCAGATAATCATGATGAGCATTTGATTCGTTATGTAGGGTTTATAGATGATAATAACATTGTAGAACACCTGTAAAAGTATTACTGCTAAGGCTCAAGACTTATTGGAGATCCAGGAGATTAAATCTGAAAATAATTTGGAGTAGACTGAGTTGATGTCTGCCCTGACCGTGCTCCTTCTACCTTTGCCTCATTGAGAAATGTAGACACCTATTTAAAGTACAGCCCTTGATGTACTGCGGACTTATTGGCTTATTCAGGCTGAACCGGAGTTGAGAAATGTTTGGAAACCACTGTGCTACACATCAAAGAGGAACCATTATCCCAGTACTTTTGAAAAACAATATATAAACTCGGTAACACGAGTATTTTCTAGATTTAATGGTTGAATACTGTTACAACTGTCGGTTAATTTCACTCAGCTGTTCTATTTTTGAGCTATAGTGTAAATAGTCGAACGCGATAGAAATTCCAAGCTGTTGAGGTTATATACAACAGGAGGAGATATGCAAAATGTGTTTACAAGTTAAATCGTTTTAGTGAAAGTACTTTTATGAAAATACGTGCGTAAACAAAGAGAAATAATTTTAAGCACTTGACTGTTTTAGGTAAGCGTTAAGTAATTAAAACACTTTTAACGATTTAATTGAAGCAGAAACATATAAATGAGGCTGATATTTTTGAATGTATACTGACTTTAACAGATTTAAGACAAAATAAAAATAGTGGAAAGACAAAGAAATTACAAAAAAAAACCTTTCAAATAAATGAACTATGCAGCTAAAGAGTTGTCGAAAAAGTATTGAGCCTTTTAAAGTCAAAATTGAGACAATTGTTTTTTTATATTTTGAAAGAACTTTATTAAACCAAATATGTGTTATTTTATTGGATGACCTTCGGACATTTTTCTGGCAAAACCATCACTGTAGAACGTCTGTGGTTTCGGGGGAAAAAATTGTAACAAGTGGTTTCCACAGGCCTCTTCTGAAACTAACTTAACGCCATTCAGGGTGTTTTGTAGAGACCAAAACAAATGATAGTCTGACGATTCAAGATCCGGGCTATATGGTGAATGCTTTTAACGTCTCAGTCAAGGTCTCTCAATTTTTGCCGAGATATCAAAGGCATGTGTGGTCTGGCGTTGTCATGGTGGAGATTTTTTTCAATCGCTTGCTTCAATCTTGTCAACAGCAGAATACAGAATCACTCGTTTGGTCAGGCTGCACAGGTCATGATGCATGATTTCCTTCCAATTCGACTAAACACACAGCGTCACCTTTTTTGGCGTCAATCCGGGCTTTGCCAGGATTTTTTCCTACATTATTGTCGTATGTGATCCACTTTTCATAGTTCGTAATCAACCGCTTCAGAAATGACTCGCTTTCGTTATGTTTCTGTAGGGATTCGTAGATGGAAATTCGACGAGTAAATTTTTTAGCGTCAAATCATGTGGCACTCAAACATCGAGCTTCTTTTTGTAGCTAGCTTTCTCCAAATGGTTTAAAAGCGTTTGATGTTGGATGTTTAGTTCCTTGGCAGTTAATTACTCACTTAACGTTAAGTAAATATGAAATTCCAGAAACACAATAATATTGTACTCACCTTCAGGGACAGAATTCATCTTACACAATTAAAATTCGTTCACTTTTGCACTTGCTATAATAGTTTAAACTTGATGACGTCTGACGTGCTTCACGAGAGATGCTGCGTGGCACTTGACGCTTCGAAATGAAATGAAAGTTATGAGACAGGTACAAGCGGAAGAGGCACTTGAGTAGTCGTAAATCATAGTAGACGAATTGGCAGAATTATTCAAACAGGTAAAAATTCCTAAATAGAACCTTTTTGTTTTCTACATTATGGCCAGCTTTTCGGGTTTTCGGACTACTGTGTGCCGGTCTCGCTCAACTTTTGCCAAAATTCTATCAACTTTTTTTGTGATTCGTTGACTGAACCATCTTTTGGCTGTTGGTTGTGAAAAAAGTGTCTTGACCATAAACACCACAATTTTTTTATTAGACTTTCGCAACATTTGTGGTTTTATTGAATAAAATTGTAAAAAGTTTTGCAGAAATTTCACTTATTTTTGAGGCGTTATAAAATTAAGTCTGAATAAACGAATTCTAACAGTTTTTACGCGTCTACTACTGTCAAATATCAGCTTTCAACTGACGCCAAGTTAACCCGATGCGACTTATATTACACGAGATATATGACACTAAAGCTAGCTAACGTCAACAAGGGTCAAAACTTTTTCGACAACCTACTATTATAAAGTTTTAGTAACAAAAATACAATATAATAAATATTATTTTCATAAAGCAGTTTTTATCTTCAAAATCATCATAACACTATAAAACTTTAGTTAATAAACTTACCAGCTTAACACATTTCGGGAACTTCTTGCGGACTTCGCTGCAGACAGAAGAAAAGGTCGAGCCGAAGACGGCTCGAGAAAAACATTACAACAATCCTGTAACACTCGCTCAGAGTATAGAAAAGTAAAACACACATATATTGATCAATAAACAATCAACTGTAATTACTTATAATAGGAAAAAATTGCAATTTTAAGATCCTTTTGAATGCTAGAGAAATACACGTGTTTTTCTAAGTTACTTGAAGCTCACTCTTTTTATTCATAAATAAGTTAATAACCAACAAAATTGTCCAACTGCTACGTTAAGTTCAGTTGAAGCTTATAGCAGATAAAATATAACTTTGTTAATAACCAATTCTGAAAAAAACTATTTTGCTTGAAAAAATAAAAAACCAACACATCAAAAAATTAACAATGATTGATGATTTATTTTCCAAAAACGATTAAGAAGTATTTTTTCTATGAATTTTACTCCCAGCTCTACCGCCAGACTAGTTTCGACTCCTTCGAGTCATGTGGCTAGTTATATAGCGAGAAAAAGATATTGGTCTAAAATATACGCATTTAACACAAATATGATGTTATACTGAAATTAGAATTTAAAAGGCGTTAAACAGGAGGAATTTAGGAAGAGCTATAGGTGATATCCATAAAATTAATGCTGATAGCCTGTTATTTAAAAGTTGTTTTAGAACAACATACATATAAATATGCACTAATTTAGTTAAAAACATATTTATGAAATCTTATTTATTAAACCTAACGTGTCTAATAATTTTTCTTTTTTATTTCCTCAAGTTACTGTTTACTTTTTTTTGTCAGTTTTACACCTTTATTACTTTAAAATTAAAGTATGTTTTCTAAATATGTTGCTGGTGCTATTCACATAATATGGAAGACAATTTGTTGGTTAAACTTTTTATCAATGATAAATCTGTTTCCAATTTATAACTTAAATAGAAAGAAAATTGCAAATTCTAAATTAACTAATTTTAACAACATTAGCATTAATTAAAAATGTAGATGGCAATAAATGAAAGACAAAATGGTCTGACACCCTTGTTGACAGAAATCTGAAATAGGATGAGTAGCCTTCTGGCTGGATAGCTTTAATAATTCCAGCAGGGTCATCACAGCTCAAAGATGACAGTAAACAAGTAACAAATATTGGGCCATCAACAATTTTGAATAACATCGTTACAATTGAGGCTATCAGTGCGATAACCGCCTAATACACAAACTGGCATCTTAATTTAGTTTTATTTATTTTCTTTAAAACATAAAATTTTAGAATAACTATGTCGACACCATAAATAAAAAACAAGAACTGGCAAACGAGTAATAATAACAGGACCTTATCAAGGATATGTGTTATTCTATAGTTTATTACATTTCAGGTGGAATTTTGCAGATGTCTTAAGAAGGTCTGGCTTGGCAGTTTAAATGCTCTTAAGCGGCCCTCTACGAGCTTACCCAGCACCCAGCAGCAACGTGAGCTCTCCCGCGAGTCAGCAATGAAAATGCCAAGTAAGATCTCGGCGAATCGTATTTAAAATTACACCTGGGAAGTAACAAAAGATTAAAACTACAATTTTGCCATCTAGATTAATATATAATACATATTCATATATACACATTTTACCATCTATGAATCATATATACATATATACATATATATATATACATATATATATATATATATACATATATATATATATACATATATACATATATATATATACATATATACATATATACATATATATATACATATATATATATCAGGGTGTTCAAATTTAGTTGATAAAAATGTAATTATGAATATGAACCATATATACTATTATGCAGGGCCACAGTTTCTGAGATATTGGTGAATATCTTTTGCTTCAAATAGGAGCAAGTAAAAGCTAATAAAGCATCACTTTTTTTTTATAAAAAGCACAATATTTTCTGTATGGTTTAGGATAATGATAATACGTTTCAAATCATTTGAGGAAAGATTTCACTTTTGCTATCGATATGAAAAAGATCAACAGCCGCGTTATGCTAAAAAAAAAAACGACCCTTTAATGAACAAGAAAAAATACAGATTTTTGTCAGTATCTAAAAAAATCTTAGAAAGTCATACTAGCGTATGAGTTCAAAAATATTCAGAATAACATTCTCTACCCTGTTATCACAAAAAGTTACCGACCTAGGCACACCGCGAGTCCATTTAAACTTATATATTTCTATCATAACAGCTCTCAGTTATGTTAAAATTCGACTCAAAAATAAATCAATGTGGTTTAGGCTATTATTAAACTGATAGCCTCATTTAAGTTCAAACAATTCTTTTTCAGAATACCGATTTTGTGATGCACAGTGCATGTTGTTACTTCTAGTATACTAACACCTCACAACTGTTACATTTATGTGAACAAACTCGATTTTCATGGATCTGGTAAGTCGACAAAAGAAAAGGAATGCATGAAAATACATTAATAAACAAATGATTTGGATATTTATCACCACGTAAACAAATTAAGATGTAGTAATTTTAGAACTATTTCTGATTCTGCATAGTAACTTGCCCAGTGATTTACAGGGTTTTAAAATTGAAATATCTCATTATGACTCCCAATCCTATAATCCATAAATCAAACAATTAATATAAAGGAGCATAAAAACGTACAACAAAAAGAATTTTGAATTTTATGGTAATTAAACTAAAACCACTAACAAATAAAACAATGCTAGTTAATAAAACAATACTACCACATAAGCACACATTATTACTTTTTTTTCACTTTTGTTTTACTATTTTTTTAGATAACCAAATTTCTGTATTTATTATTATCACTAAAATATATTTTTTTCTTTAATTTTTCAAAACTTTTTAGATACAAAATTATGCCTCGCAGCTCTCTACCTTATTTCGACCGTTTTGTTAAATCTGGTTCTTCACTCCTAAAACTGCCTAATTAAAGGCACAATAGGAGACTTGGTACCAGAAATAAGGAGCTACCTTTTGGAGATACCGACGAATCATAATAAATAAAATAAAATGTTCGCAGATCCCTCTTAGGTAACTTTTGTAGTCCTGGAAGATTATTTTTTTTTAGTAGTCTACTAAAAGCTTGAGCTGCGTAAAGCAAAAATTAATATGAAAATATAAAATCGGTTAATGTGTTAAAAAGTATACAGAAAGTTGATTGGCTCTGAAAAATGCTACTTATTTTTTTTTATATATTTATTAAGTGTTTTTTCTTTTTTTTTCTTTTGTTGTGTGTCCATGTGATAAAAAAATCATCTCTAAACAGTGATGCATCAATTGTACTGAAAAAAACATTTATGATAACCAAATCATTTGATTTAATAAAATTAAGTTTGAAACACAATCAAGAAGAAAATTAAAAATTGTGGGTTAACTTTTCTGAAACATTCATTGCGATTGATAACATTTTGGTCTTATTACAGAATAAATTCACAAATATAACTTAGAAAAACTAACTTCAAACATATTTTTCCTCAAAATTACTATGAACAACATATCACTCACAATTTTTTCCCTCTCTTGCCTCTAGAAAAAATCAAAATTCCATTCGGTTTAACTCAAAATTGGAAAAACAAAAATTCATCAAAAAACCTGAAAATCATACCTTATATAGATGCTTTGCTCTTTGAATTTGTCACACAATGGGTTTCCATCCAAAAGTAAATCCAGTACTGGCAATCCTATGAAAGCATCTAAATGTATCATATCTCTTATCTGAAAAAAAAAAGCAAAATAATGCTTTATAAAAAAAATTGGCCAAGTGCAAGCCAGACTTTATCTAGGCCCCTGAGATGTATAGATCTTAAGATGCAATATGTATTTTCACGTCGTTTCTTACTCATTAGTTATAGCATCTTAACTACCTAATAGCCACTAAATCAAGGTTGCTCAATCTAGCTTAATCTAGAATCTAGTAATAAAAAGCTTATATATATATATAATCTATATATATATATATATATATATATATATATATATATATGTAAAAAATAATATATATATATATATATATATATATATATATATATATATATATATATATATATACCTATATATATATATATATATATTTATATATGCAAGCAAATAAAATAAAATTATTTTCTCTCGGTACAGGGGCGACGCGTGTCTCGGTAGCAGTACTGGACTGATAAGTAAATTTAAACAAAAACCTCCACCATACTGTCAAGGTACAGTTTTTTTTATACCACATAAATTATTAAGTGTAATGCACTAGTGATAATTTTCCGTCAATCTACACTTTATGAAGACTATTCCAAAATTTTTTCAAAATTTCTTGATCAGTATTTTTCGAGGTAGGGTGTGTAGACACGGGTTTTTGGCCATTCTTTTTAAAACAATATGAGAAAAGTATGCGCTAGTATTAGATTATATATATTTCTGAACTCGTGTTTTCACAAGCTTTCATTTGACACTCCACATAATTTTTTTTTAAGTTAAAATTTAACGTTCAAAACTAGACGGCTCTGATCGGGCAAACAATTCCTATATTTGTGCCAAATTTCAACTTTATATGTCAGACGGTTTCAGAGAAAAGGGGTGTGACAGACAGACAGATGGACACACATAGGAACACATGTTATAACCATTTTTTTCGTTATTGTCACTTTTCCTCTTGAACCACATTCTGGTAGACCAACATTTTTTAACTGAAAGTATTGTTTCATTATCATCATTAGCTCATTCTAGGATGTAAGACTACCCAACTTGTCTCCAACGATCTCTGTTTGCTTTTTGCATTCAATCGTGTCCCGCTAATCTTATGATGTCGTCTATCCAGAGTATTGTTTGCTTGCTCATTTTTTTATTTTTTTTTTATGGGTCTAGCACACGTGCTACAGGGAAGTCCCTAAAGCGTTCCAGAAGCGGCATGTGTGCGGAAAAAGCGATTCACGTTGTTCTTGAATCACTGTAAATTGTACTCGGTGGGAAACACAGCCCTGGGCAAATTATTCCAAAGAGATGATGTTCTCCATATAAAAGACTGCTTGAAAAGCATTGTACGCGTCATACAGATGTGAAGTATTAGCGCAACGTGTATTTCAAATATGCACCGCTCTGGCAGGAATTAAGCGGGCTACCTGCTTCGAACACTTTCCATGGAAATACTTGTAGAACAGACTCAACCATCGTCGATATTCCAGTGAATCAAAGCCGCCGGTTAGTTCCGGGTCTCCAATCAGACGAACAGCTTTTCTCTAAACAGAATCCAACAAATGCAGTGTGTTTGGGAGCGGAGTCCCAAACATGGGAGCAGTATTCTATAGTTGGTCGAATTTGAGCTTTGTAAAGAATTAATGGTTGTTGTGGAGTGTAAAGCTTTCTAGTTCGAAATAATATTCCCAACTTTTGAGAAGCTCTCCTTGCTATGCCTGCAACATGTTCATGCCAGGACATATTTGCTCCTAAATTAACGCCCAATAATAGGTCTTTGTTAAGTTGAACGACCCCTGCTTTCTGCGGATATTCGCCCAAGTAGCAGATGTCCGAGCGTTCAAAGTGAATGAAGAGATAAGTGTACTGTCATCTGCAAAGCTGTAGACTGGATTCCCGGTCTTTTCCAGGAGATTGTTAATGTAAATGAGAAAGAGGAGTAGGAGACAGTATGTAGCCTTGGGGCACCCCGGCGTTGCTCTCGACTTGTCCATATAATTCGCAGCCGCTGTAGATCTTATTTCCGGACCTATTGGATGATTATATAGGAACAAATAAGATTAGAAATGAATCATTTTCTCCAAAGCATTGTTTGCAAGGGTGCCGATAATAACCTCATTAAAAAAAAAAGGAAAAAGAAGTTCCTTTAACGGCTACAAGTGAAG
This sequence comes from Pachyrhynchus sulphureomaculatus, assembly GCA_019049505.1. Classification (NCBI taxonomy): domain Eukaryota; kingdom Metazoa; phylum Arthropoda; class Insecta; order Coleoptera; family Curculionidae; genus Pachyrhynchus; species Pachyrhynchus sulphureomaculatus. The sequence goes on from CM032455.1 coordinate 140,099,714, forward strand.
AGATTCATTCTTACTTGACCGCCGCAGTAAAAAGGTCCATAGACTGGCAGACAGACAAACCGACTGAAGGAAATTATATTTTCTGTGACCTGGGGATTTTTAAATCTGGTAAAATACAAAAATCTCGTACGATTGTACTGAATTCACGAGTACAAAAGTAACTTAAATTTAACTACAAGTTACCAAAAGGCAGTGAAGTTAGAGGTTCACCTAGTTACTACACAGTCCTGTATGAAAATACCCACAAAATTGTGAAGATGAGGTACTGTTTTAAGTAAACTCAGTTTCTGTCTATTATAATAATAAAAGGGGAGTTCAAATAAATGAATAATCAAGTTAATTTACTACTTACCTTATTATTACCCAAATGCAAAATTTTTATATTTGGCATCTTCTTAGAGACTTTCTTCAAAAACCCCAAAGCAGCAATTCTATTGTCGTTCAAACAAATAGCTTCCAAATCCGGAATATTCTCAGCAATGATATCGACCACGGCGAGAAATACGATCGGTTTAAAAAGTGCACAAAAACAGTCTTGTAAATCAGGATCGTTATGAAATTTAGTTAAATCCAAGGCTTTATTAGCTGCATTATATCTTTTGGCCATAACCACTTTGATTTTTTCTTTTATTGAGGGTGTCATGTCCACGTTTGGGGTACCAGGGTGGACTTTAACTATCAGTCTAAAACCATTTGGTAGCTGTACTTGTCTATCTAAACTGAGAAGTTTCTCCGCTATTTTATGTTCTTCTACGTAAAAAATAACTGTTGTGCCATTTGTTTGCCACTAAAAAAACAAAATTATATTTAACGAATGTTACTACTACCGTGTAGATTCAAATAAAACCACTATATAAAACCAATGACGATTTAGTAAAATATTAATTCGAGTACAATTATTGTAATATTATTATAAATTTATATTTATTATATTTTATTATATATATATTATATATATAAATTATTACAGTCCCTGGCCAAATTATTAGACGCACTGTAATTACCGAGTGATATTGTACCGTTTTATTATTTTAAATTGATTTGTTTTTTATTTTTATATTATCCAATAAATACCTATTTATTTGACATAAATAAAACAGCATTAATTTTAAGCATAAGTTTATTAAAGTTTTAAAGAAAAGTGAAATTAATGTTAGTAAAAGTCAATATTTAGTTGAGCCACCTTTAGCCGCTATCAAAGCTTTAATTCTGCGCGGCATGCTATCAATGCAAGATTGTACTGTCTCCTGCATTTGTGGATGATGATTCCACACATGAATATTCTTTTCTAGGAGCTGGGTTTTGTTGGTAATCACATCTTTAGCCACTTCTCTTTTCATCAGCTCCCACACATTTTCAATGGGGTTCATACCCGGCCAATCCAACAGAGGGATATTTTTTTCTGTCAAAAAAGCTTTAACAGACCGAGCAGTGTGGCAGGGAGTTCAATCTTGCATGAAAGTGAATGGTTCCCCGTTTGGAAACCATTCTCTGAGCTGCGGAATCAACCGATTTTGTAATACTTCTTTGTACTGATCTTGCCTCATTATTCCTTTGACGACGTACAGACGTCCAGTGCCCTTGCCGCTGATGACTGACCAAATCATCACTTTGGTGGGATGTTTAACCGTCGGGACGACACAATCAGGATGAAACTTTTCTCCATGACGACGACGCACATAATGAGCTTTATTCTGCAAAATTTCGAATGTGCTTTCGTCACTGAAGCAGACCTGTCAAAAATAGGAAAAATATATAAACTTCCATGTTTATTTGCTTTATTTAACTGAAAATGATAATAATGTATCAATTATTGATTAAATTGCTGTATCTTACCGATCTCCAGAAGTCCACATCTTTGTCTTGCCATTGTTTGGCCCACTTCAGGCGCTTTGCTTTCATTGCAGCTATTAACTTGGGCTTCCTGGCGGGGCGACAGGCCTTAAATCTAATTCTTTCAATTTTCTTCGAACAGTGCGCTCAGAAGCATTTACGCTAGCATCCTGGAGTTGTGATTTTATTACCTTTGTGGTAGCAAATCTGTTTTCTACACAAATTTTCTTCAAACATCTCTCTGACCGTGGAGTGAAAATTGGTTTTTCTACCGCATCTTTTCTTTTCTTTTCGGGCTTAATTCCTTCCCTGACTCAATTTTCTTTTTTATGCGTCGTACACTAGCTTCAGAAACCTCCAATCTTCGTGATATTTCTCGGTTTGTAAATGTTTTCGCAATCACAAGGGCCTTCACTTCAGCTTTTTTACGTGGTGAAAGATCGCCTGTTCTACCCATAATAAAAATAGTCCAATTACTTTTTTAAAACACTGCATACAAAATAAACTAATAACTGAGTAGTATAAAACTGTTAAACAAATAATCACAGTCCATAAAGCCACAGAAACACGTCCGTACCTGACTCGATTCCGATCGCGACTGATACAGGTTTGTACTTGTTTACGTTCATGTATCACTTTGTCAACACAGTGTTGCCATATGTTAAAAATAAATACAAATATGTAGTCTACAACAATTCTTTTAAATAAAAATCAATAATATTGTAGTTTAAATATACCATTATTGCATAAAAACTCTTAAGAAACATAAAATTACTAAAAAAAATATAGTGCGTCTAATAATTTGGCCAGGGACTGTATATATATATATATATATATATATATATATATATATATATATATATATATATATATATATATATATATATATATATATATATATATATATATATATATATATATATATATATATATATATATATATATATATATATATATATATATATATATATATATATATATATATATATTTATATATATATATATATATATATATATATATATATATATATATATATATATATATACACATAATTCAAATTTATTCATCAATATAGTCTCCTTCAAGAGCGATACAATCAGTCCAACGCTTTTCTAACATTTTTTCACCTATCTTGTAGAAGGATTTGTCTTTGCCTTCAAAATTGGTCTCAGTTTCGGCGATAATTTTTTTATTGGAGCCAAATCTCTTTCCCGCGAACATTTTTTTTAAGGTCTGTGAATAGATAATAGACGCTGGGGGACAAATCTGGAGAATACGGTGGATGAGGAAGCAATTCGAACTCCAATTCGTGCAATTTTGCCATCTTAACCATTGACTCGTGAGAGCACTTTTTTTCTCGTTTATTTGGGGCCGTTCTTTGCAATTTCTGCCTTCAAACGCACCAATAACTTTATATAATATTCGCTATTGATGGTTTTTCCCTTCTCAGCATAGTCGATGAAAATTATTCCATGTACATCCCAAAATACAGAGGCCAAAACCTTTCCAGCCGACTGTTGTGTCTTTGGTCGCTTCGGGCGGCTTTCACCAGCTGTTGTCCACTCAGCTAACTGCCGATTTGATTCCGGTGTGTAGTGGGGGATCCATGTTTCACCTATTGTCACATATCGCATGAAAAAATGCTTTTTATTGCCTTTAAACAGGTCCAAACAGTGCTCAGAATCATCAACACGTAGTTGTTTTTGGCCCACTGTGAGCAAACGCGGTACCCATTTCGAATAGAGCTTTCTCATGCCTAAATGTTCATTCAAAATATAACCAACACGTTCTTTTGATATCTTTAGAGTGTCAACTATCACACGCGATTTCACTTTACGGTCATCCAAAACAATTTTGTGGAATTTTTTTATGTTTTCCGGTGTAACCACCTCATTTGGGCATCCAGAGCGTTCAGCGTCATTTCTATCTACCGCGTTTAAATTCGGCATATCAGTAAATGATGAGTGATTCTCCAGGGGCAGAGTCCCCATAATACTTATCAAGCCATTGTTTTGCTCGAACGGTATTTTTTCCCATCAAAAAACAGTGTTTGCTCGACACACGATATTCGATTTTTTTCCATTGTTTTGAAAATATCAAAAGTAGCGTCACTAAAACCACTGTAACTTGTAAATTAATCGTTAAAATGTCATGAAATTTTGACACGTATAGTTGATTGGTACTTCCTAAAAATCATATGGATATTTTGAAAAGGGCGACATCTATGTGTCAGACCAAAAATATTTCAGCCTACGTGTTTTTATATATATATATATATATATATATATATATATATATATATATATATATATATATATATATATATGAACAGAGATGAACACAAGGTAGAGTGGACTGACCTTGTTAATCAGAAAAGATATAAGAATGTATAAGCGTAAAGTGATTTTAGAAACCACTGAAAAAAATAAAGGTTGGTGGTGTGTATCTGAGTCATTTAAGGTTTGCAGACGATACTGTAGTCGTCGGTGGTAATCCACATAAGACAAAAATATTAGCCAACACTTTTGACAACATAGTTATAAATTTGGAGGGAACAGCTCCCGAAATTATTGTGTATGTGTATCTGGGGCACAAAATTACTATGACGGAAGACAAGTTAAGATTTCAAGGAGAATCTGGCTAAGATGGTACGCATTAGGAAAATTAAGTTATAAATTCAAAGATAAAGACATCCCAAATTCGTTAAAGGACAAAATTTATGATTAGTGCAGTCTACCCGTGATTATGAATGGTGCTGAAACTTATCACTGAATAAAGCCCATATGCAAAAACTGACGCGAACCCTGAGAGTACGCGTAAGACAGACGATCGGGATAAAACTTAAAGATAGAGAAAGAAACACGTGGATACGTGAACAAACGAAAGTACAGGATATTATAGAGCAAGTAGCAGAAAGAAAGTCGCAGTGGGCTCGACATGTGGCACGGACGACGGCGATCGATGAAAATGAGAATAGAAAAGGAGCTTAGGACGTCCCAAAACAAGATGGCTGGACGATATGCAGAGGATTGCGGACATTGGATAGATGACAATAGCTGCAAGTAGAATTAAGATGGTAATTCAGAAGGAACGCCTACATCCGGAATTGGATAGAATTAGGCGTATAGTGATATTTCTAAATCTTTATGTAAAATTAAATGACTGCTTTATATATATATATATATATATATATATATATATATATATATATATATATATATATATATATATATATATATATATATATATATATATATATATATATATATATATATATATATATATATATACTAGCCGGGCCCGCGGCTCCGCTCGCGTGGACTTGATTCACTACTATCATCACTGCTTATTCCTTATGTTACCCAAGTAATAAAATATCTCCCATTATTTCTCCTTAGCTCCCAATATTTTTCCTTATCTCCCATTATCTCTACATAATTTCCATTATCTAGACTTATCTCTGCTCATCTCCCATTATTTCTCCTTATCTCCCATTATTTCTCTTTATCTCCCATTATCTTATCTAGGCTTATCTCGACTTATCTCCCATTATTTCTCCTCATCTCCCATTATTTCTCCTTATCTCCCATTATCTCACCATAACTCCCATTATCTAGACTTATCTCTGCTTATCTCCCATTATCTCACCTTATTTCCCATTATCTAGGCTTATCTCGACTTATCTCCCATTATCTCACCATAACTCTTATTATCTAGACTTATCTCTGCTTATCCCTCATTATCTCTCCTTATCTCCTATTATTTATACTTATCTCCCATTATCGACTTATCTCCCATTATTTCTCCTTATCTCCCATTATCTCACCATAACTCTCATTATCTAGACTTATCTCTGCTTATCCCTCATTATCTCTCCTTATCTCCTATTATTTATACTTATCTCCCATTATCGAGGCTTATCTCGACTTATCTCCCATTATTTCTCCTAATCTCTCATTATCTCACCTTATCTCCCATTATCTAGGCTTATATCGAATTATATAGAACATATGTATAAATTTATAAAAACTCGGATAAGTGGTTCTCAAGTGATAAGCGCACTAACGGACAGACAGACAGACAGAGAGAGACGTTGCATTTTATATATATTGTATTTTTTGCTACATGATATTGTTCCATATTTAATGCTTTAGGGAGTGTATTGCAAGAGAACGCGCTAGCGGCAAACTTTTCTCCGACTTGATTCACTATTGTCGTCACTGCTTATTTCTTATGTCACCTAATAAAATATATCCTATAACCTGGCCAGAGGGCTCATACAATAAATCCTAAAAGACCAATTGCTATTATGGCATAAATTATACCTATACGTATGTTTAAAAAAAAGGCACGTAAATCGGATAAGTGGTTCTAACGGACGGATAGCCAAACAGACAGACGGACAGAGAGACATTGCATTTTATATATATTATAGATATTCTCTGCTACATAATATTGTTCCATATTTAATGGTTTGGACTGTGTATTGCAAGAGAACGCGCTAGCGGCAAACTTTGTCCGACTTCATTTACTATTATTGTCACTGCTCATTCCTTATGCTACCTATCGTAATAAAATATAGCCTATAACCTGGCCGGAGAACATATGTATGTTTTAAAAAAAAAAGTGCGAAAATCGGATAAGTGGTTCTCCAGTGATAAGCGCACTAACGGACAGACAGACAGAGATACGTTGCATTTTATATATATTATAGATGTAATAAAATATATACCTATAACCTGGTCAGAGAACATATGTATGAATTTAAAAAATCACGTAAAT
>CM032455.1:140111329-140281076 GCA_019049505.1 Pachyrhynchus sulphureomaculatus
TGGGTTTGACTATTGTTTTTCTATCTTCTTTTCTTTAAGGCAATCTTAATATAGTTGAAAGTTTAGGCTTGCGACTAATATTTAGCTAATGGTATGCTTTTGCAGCATTTGCCGGTGTCCTTTATCTAATTTCTCATCTATTTTTACTAAACTAATCCTCAAATAAGAAAACTGACACCTCTGTGCTTAATAGTTGGTTCAGTACAGTCCAATATTTGGAAAACCGAGTTTATTTGTGATTTGTCACTTACTATTGCCATTTTTATATAGAGTACAGATGGCACTTCCCTCTTTGATGTGCAGTTGGAAATTTTCATAAATAAAAATTCTAGGAAAGACCGATAAAAAATTATTGTTATTGCATTAGGTAGCTGAAGTTACCAATAAAGACTTATTAGAGGTAATTTTTCAATTGAAAATAGTCTTTGCTTCCCAACTTTTGAACATCAATGGATGCTTGCCCCCGAATCCACCTCTAAATAGAAGAGATATAACCTAACAAAGTATACTACGGCTATTCAAGTTGTTATCACGATCAATCCTCTTTACTTATAAAAGCAAAGGGAGGTAAAGTTTCAGTCTCCTCCTGAAATTAATTTAGGAATGATATCATGGGTTAGATGGACATCATTGTTAGCAGTTTTAGGAGTAAAATTTTGAAAAGTATACCTCTGATTTTAGCTTAACTACAAACCACAAACTCACACTATCCTTACACAAAATGGTTCTCGGTCAAATTTGTTCAAACTTTAGGAAAATTTAGTTTTTGAGAAGTAGAACAAACGTTCTTGTGGCTGGCTTAAAAGTCAATAATTTTTTAGTTATTTCACCTTGAAGTTGGCATTTTTAAGAAGCTTTTTATCTCTATGTGGGTTGATATGTAAGCAACAGTCAGATGATTAGAAGTATCACTATTTCGATATATATTATACTTGTGCATGGATCCGACAGGTGTATGAAAGTGTACGACGCATAAAAAAGAAAATTGAGTCAGGGGAGGAATTAAGCCCGAAAAGAAAGAAAAGATGCGGTAGAAATTTTCACTCCACGGTCATAGAGATGTTTGAAGAAATTTGTGTAGAAAACAGATTTGCTACCCCAAAGGTAATAAAATCACAACTCCAGGACGCTAGCGTAAATGCTTCTGAGTGCACTGTTCGAAGAAAATGAAAGAATTAGATTTTAAGGCCTGTCGCCCCGCCAGAAAGCCAAAGTTAACAGCTGCAATGAAAGCAAAGCGCCTGAAGTGGGCCAAACAATGGCAAGACAAAGATGTGGACTTCTGGAGATCGGTAAGATACAGCAATTTAATCAATAATTGATACATTATTATCATTTTCAGTTAAATAAAGCAAATAAACATGGAAGTTTATATATTTTTCCTATTTTTTGACAGGTCTGCTTCAGTGACGAAAGCAAATTCGAAATTTTGCAGAATAAAGCTCAGTATGTGCGTCGTAAATTTGGCCAGGGACTGTTTATTAGGTTGTCAAGTTATCAAAATGCATATATATCTAAATAGTGATACTCATAATCTTCCGACTGTTGCTTATGTTTCAACACGCATAGAGATAAAAATTCTCTTAAAAATGCCAACTTCTATGGTGAGATATCTAAAAAATTATGGACTTTTAAGCTTCATGCCCACCAGAACTTCTGTTCTACTCCTCAAAAATTATATTTTCCCGAAGTTTGAACCAATTTGACTGAGAACCTTTTTCCATAAGGTAGTGTGGGGTCCTTTGTTACAATGGATCATATACACATTAGGACTAGTTATTCTTTGAGAACCTGGCTTATGGCAGATTTACATAGCATGTCTTATTTAAAACCTCAGTACCCCCCTCAAGCCCTAATTTACGTAAAACGCTAGGTTGGTTAACAACAAATAATAAAACTCCAAATAAAGGAATAAGGCCACATGTCAAGATGTGAAAGCACAAACAGGAACATGTGTAAACTTTTACTATATGTAATATACGTTTTTATGTGACTACAATAATCTATCTCTAATTTAATTAAGTATATGAAATGAAATAAAGCTAAAAATATCAATTACCAAAGTGCGTACCACCGCCACTATCTCGGTCACGATTAAATTGTTTCACAAAATTGGGTTTTGGCATGTTTGGATCTAATTAAAACCTATTTACAGCTGAAACAATATTTTACAGTTGCCGATGAACTATTTTACGAAAAATACGTAAAATAACTTTACTAATCTTATGGTATTCTATATGTTTCTTGTGCTATCGCAAATATTCACCACAAATTATTCACAACATTCACTTTAAACGTTAATGGCGACTCGACAAAAATTATCATTCAAGGCGTCAGCCTAGTCAGAAAAGAAATCGGAAATTTATTCACGGCTACAGTTCGAGTCACGAAGTAAAGATGTCGCATAAAAGAAATTATTATCTTCCAGATGTGGGAGTTAGCAGGTGAGCTAAACAGAAACCTGTAAATTGCTTAAACATTAAGATCGCTATAATATATGTAAAAGTTTTCGTTTCTAGTTTACCTTAGAGTTAACAGATGGCACGAGGTATATTAATTTTTCTGGTTGCTGTCTAAAATAATATTACTTTGTACATTCCCCATTTTACCAAGCTCTTATAAATTTTCTTAATTGAGTGTACAGATAATGAAATTTTAGATTTGTAGCCTAAGTTCTCAAAAATTATGTAACCAATATTTCACTATTCCTTAATTTTATTTCTTAGAGCCGTGTTAGGAGGATCCCCTTTCGCCGTGTTTTTACCCCCCTTTCCTTAAGGATGTAGTCAACCCCCGAGATTATTGTATTTTTTCAGGTTTTAGAGTCGCTAAATCACGAAAAATATAGCCCCCATTTCCGTCGGTCTCTCTGTCTGTTTTCTCTGCCTGTCGGTTTGTTGGTGTCTTTGTTTATTGGCTTGATTGATTTGTTGATTGTAGCCAGGGATATCAAAGATATGGCCCGCGGGCCGCATCCGGCCCCCGGGACGTATCAATAAGGCCCGCGATCGCAATGAAGAATCATAATTTTTAACAACCGTATATTATATACTATATAATTAAATCAAAAAAATAATTCAGTACATTTTTTTTATTTGAATCTGGCCCGCCTACACATTCTAAATTTAATATATGGCCCTCTGCAAAATTGAGTTTGACACCTCTGTTAGACCATCTTCTCTTTAAGAAGGTTTGTTAATTTGCTTCCAAGCCCTTCATGTGGTAATTTATCGCCACGATGTGGTTCTCCGAACAGATTATGTCTGATCAGCGTTAATAACTCTGTCTATTCGGACGATAACTCTCGATCGAAACAAGCTATAGATGTGATAATTTTAAGCAAACAAATTTACAGGTTGTTTTATATCCATATATCGTGTTTTTTTTTCCATCAACGGAATTCGCCCCCCGGTTGTCATTTGGAGCCGCCCTTTATAACCAGCTTTGCCTTTAGTATATCAATTTTAGTGTTCCGTACGGAACACTTATAAGATGACTTCGGTGTCTGTCTGTCTGTCCGTCCGTCTGTCTGTCACACCCGATTTTCTCCGAAACTATTTGTCATAGAAAGTTGAAATTTTGTAATAATATAGGAATTAATAGCCCATCATAGCCATGTAGCTTTGAAAGTTAAATTTTGACTTAAGGGGTTAGTTTTGGGGGGTGAAATCAGAAGTAAAACAAAAAATTTTTTTACTAGGTAATCGAGTGTGGTGTCAAATGAAAGCTTGTGAAAACACGAGTAAAAAATATATATATAATGTAATACTTGCGCGCACTTTTCTTTGTATTATTTTTTAAAAATCGCGAAAAATCGCTGTCCACCCGCCTTAACTCGAAAAGTACTTATCAAAAAAATTTGAAAAAACTCTGGAATATTCTCCACGGGGTGTAGATTGAACGAGTGCATTAAAATTTATCTGGTATATAAAAAAAAGAAAATTCAAGGTAATCAATTTTCAGTAAAGATTGTTGAAAACGCATTTGGGGTGTGTTTTGTGAAGTCATTGATCATTTTATACCTCCGTTACAAAATTTTTTATTTTAAAAGCAATCAACGTACAGAATACTAATTGTGCAAGTTCAACTTGCACTTGACCGGTTATTTTCTTTAAAGAGGCTCCCCTCGCCATTAGACCTGACTTAGCCACTGCTCTGAAGCCTTTCCTGTAATTAACTTTTTTTGTGAATAATATTTTACCCTAATTATCTATCAATTAAGATATGGACTCGTAGTCCTTGAATTAAGTCATTGGAGAAAGTCAAATTCAGTATTTATTTTAGGACTATAGGTTTGTAAGGAAAATAATGGATAAATCATTTGTACATACGATTTTTATATTTGTTCTCTTTCACCTTAATAATAATTACCATTTTTTAAATTACTATCTCACTAATATTACTGTTCAATATCCTATAATTAAAAAGGTAAAATACATTAGAATTCTTGTTTATTCGTTAAAAAAAAACCTAAAGATTCTTTCAAAATACCAAATTTTTTTTTTATCTAAATTAAATTAAATAAATTTAATAATTTTATTTTATATTATATTATATATTTCTACTATATTTTTTTCTTTTTTCCTATTTTGGGGTAACTCAAGAAATTCAATAATTATTAAAACAAGAAGTTAATTGTTTAAAATTCTTTATTAAACTTAAAGTTCTTAATCTACTATCACAGATTAAATTTAAAGAATTTGTACTTTTACAATACAATAGTTTTTACAACATACGATTTTTTAACTTAACTCTAATATCACACGAGATGTTTTACATACAGCATTTAAAGCCCTTAGAACATAATAAAACCATTTTTAATTTACATAAAGTTGAGCAAACTTTAAAAATACAAAAAAAAAATCGTAAATTGTTTTAAAAGAAACATTAAAAAAATTACTAAAGCTTTCTAAAGTACTCAGCAAAATTTGAAAAAAAAAACAACAAATATATATTTAGCTAATTAACTTTTCAAGTCTTTTTTACCAAGGGCGCCACATTTTACCATTGTCACTATCACTTATATTAACTGGAGATGGTGATCCCCTAGAAGAAGGAGGTGTTAAAGGCATGGGGTATCCCCTTTGGTAGACCTCCTCACTCATGTCACTTGGAGGTCCGACACTGACCATTAACGGAGAAGACACATTGTGGTGGTGCACTTCAGTTTGATGATGAACCGGAGTTTTTCGGGATAAATTGTCTATTTGGTTGAGCTGATGTCCAAGATGGGTCATTAATTTGGTTCCCAGCTGAATATCAACTTCAGGAGTAGAAGCGAGTACACGGGACACTTCTTTCGCACAAGTGGTATAACCCGAACGAAACCTGTCGGCTTCAATAACAGGATTGGATACGAGTTGCTTTTGGCGCTTTAGTTTTTGGAGGTGAGCTACTGTGATTTCCAAAATATCAGCTTTCTCAAGTTTAGCGATGTTTTCTTCGTCCATTGCTAAAGCTGCAATCATCAGGTCTTTCAGTTCGTCGAGACTTTTGTTGATTCTTGCTCGGCGTTTTCTTTCTAAGAGAGGCTTCATCACTTTTCTATATTGCATTGTTTTCGACATTGGCTTGCTGTCGTAAGACTGCTGATGTTGAGGCACTGATGAATGGTAGTTATTGTAAACATCAACACTTGACATATTGTCTCTTTAAAAAATTTCGTAAAACTCGGAAAATTTAACACAAACTGACTGACTATATATAACGTTGCGTTCGCTCTGAGTGCTCGACTCGAAATGATAAGTATGCAATAGTCTATGTTGGTTTTATACGGGGGTCTAAAAAGCCAGGTGCAGACTATGGAACGCATAGCGTGGGAATGTTTCTCTGGGCTTTACGGAATGAAATCGGGTGAGTGCGTGTAGTGAGTGACGTCAGGGGTGCAATGCGTGCCGAGAACGTGGGAAAGCGTGGAAAGCACGCGAAGGGTGATTTTTGGCGCGAGGATATTTGCATTTTTTAAGATTTGGACAGGAAATTCTTACTTATGGATATATATATATATATATATATATATATATATATATATATATATATATATATATATATATATATATATATGCGCTGCGTGCAGTGAGTGTTGGCAATTTGCTGACCGCCTTTCTAAAATAAGATATCTGTGTGTAGCTCTAGCAGACAATAAAATTACTTTATTATTCAAAGAAAATTCCAAATAATATAGAATCTTAATTATTATTTATTAGAAAACAAAAAAACTACAAACAATACCATTAATGGGCTTGCTTTTCTGAGGATAACTTCTCAAATCGGGGCAGAAGTTTTGAAATTTGTAAGTTTATTTGTGACCTGTACTTCGATTTGATTACTGCAACTGCAGAAAAGCCAATTTCACACAGTACGACGTAGCAAATGGTAAAAGAACCCTCAAAGCCGTAGTATTGATAACACAGGGGAACAGCGGTTTTGGTGTCGAGGTTTTTTGAGCTGATTCTATATCAATTTGATGTCCTGAATTCAAATAACGTATTCATTTGTACCTAGGAGCTCAAATTTTTAAGATATACAATTTTAGAGAAATATAAGTTACATTATTGTAACTCAAATCCGTAAGTGTAGTAAACAAAAGTAGATACGAAATTTTTATTTTAGTTATACAAAATACAATATTATGTCGTACTTACAAACAAAAAAAAAAAAACATTGAAGAAATGAAATAGTCACTCAACACTTGGAAAGCTTCTTTTCCGCGACATTCTTGAATGTTTTTTTAAACAGTCCCTTTTTAAACTCCAGCAGTAATCTGCCATCATGTGCATGTCCCATCTTCCTTGGTAGCGGTCCTCCATAACTTTAATATCTTGGTGAAATCTTTCACCTTGTTCCTCACTCATATCTCCTAAATTTTCTGGAAAACGGTCTAAGTGGCTGTGTAAATAGTGTATTTTAATACTCATATTGCACCCTAAGGATTTGAAACTATTAAGCATCTTGTTAACCATTTCAACATAGTTTTGAGCTTTATGTTTGCCTAGAAAATTTTCTACAACTGCAACAAATGATGTCCAAGCTTCTCGTTCAACTTGATTCATTGAATTTATGAAGGACAGGATCCTTAATTAATTGTCTTATTTGTGGGCCGTCAAATATCCCTGCTTTGAGTTTTTCTGTGCTCAACTGATGCATTTTTACCCCTATATATGCAAAACAAGACCCATTCTTATCAAGAGCCTTTACAAATTGCTTCATTAAGCCCAACTTTATATGTAACGGAGGAAGTATGATTTTTTCTCTTTCAACCAAAGCGTCGTTAATGACATTCTTTTCCCCAACGTCCATGTTTTCTCTCTGAGGCCAATCTTTTCTAACCCAGTGGTGTGTTTTGTCCCTACTATCCCAGAGGCACAAGAAACACGGATATTTCGTGTAACCACTTTGCTGCCCAAGAAGAAAGTTTACCATTTTTAAGTCTACACAAATCATCCATTGATGTTCGTAATACTTTATCTTCTGCAAGACCAAAGCTATGGTATTATATTCTTCTTTCAGTTTCGTTGAGTGAGCTAGTGGTATTGAACCATATTTATTCCCATTATGTAGAAGGACACATTTTAAACTTCGCTTTGAACTGTCAATAAATAGGCGCCAATCATCTGGAATATATTCAGAAAGTCCCATTTCTTTCATGAGTCCCCTAATTTCGTGACAAAATACAAGATTGTCTTCTTGAGAAAAGAATGGTAGCAGATCTTTTTCTCTTGTACGGTAAAAGGTAATTTTGGTTCCTTGTTCCAGTAAATTTTTGTCGTTCAACCTAGAAGCCAGTACTTCAGAAGCTTTTTTCGATAAATTGAGATCCCTGGTGAGATCATTTAATTCATTTTGATTGAAGCGTTGAGGAACTGATGACGTCCCCTCATAGTCACTGTTAGTTTCATTAGCATCAGAACTTTTATTAGCATCAGAAGAGCGATCAGAGGGAAAATATTCGTCATCAGAGATATGTGGTAGCTGATGAAATGTTGGAATCGGTATTTCATCTGAGCGCGGGATAGTGCGTATTGCCGAGTTAAATTGGGATAAGTCCACTTACTGCGGTTATTTCGATTGATTCCATTAGTATTTACTAAATTTTAAACATTTTCTTTTCCCGGTAGTCCACTGCCGTAAATGCTCTGTACAAGTTTTACATACGAGATGCGGGGCCCACGTTTTGTCCTGATCACCAAGCTTAACTCCAAAGTATCCAAGATACGCTCGCTTTACAAAGTCAGTAATAGTTTGTCTGTTTTGTTGAAACATGTATTCTCCGTATATATAGCAAAACACATCAGGTCTTGAACTGGAACCTGAACTCATTTTAATTCTGTTCAATAACACAAAAACACTCTTTTCTTAACATAAAATAACACGCCGAATTCGATCTACTCTCATTAGTAAGAACGCACAAACTGACGAGACTTACCCGAGTTAGGTGATTAAAAGGGTCAGTTCAGGTACCTGATAGGCAATGGTTCCACTATTTATAGATTTACCTGGAATTTACTCAATTACAGACTGACAATAAAACCATTGTACCTACATTAATGAATATATAATAATTTTAGAACTCTCATAAATGAATATACTGAATAAAAACCACATTGGTAGATAAGTTGATGTATCTAAAAAAGTAGAGCTGATAGAGAAAAACGGATTGCATGTATAGATTTAGCGTCCCAAATATAGTTAAAATCAGCTCTAAAATCCCAGGCACCAAAACAAAAATATTTTTTTGTTGCCCTGTGTAATAGGATACTCTTGGGATGCATTACTCCAAAATTGAAACAGTTTGTCTTTATCGAATCGTGGTTTTAGGCTCGTATCACAAGATAATTCTAACGGCTGTTCTTCCTCGACTGTTGAAAGTGTAGATAGTGGTGGGGGTCTATTGAAATGGGTTTCTAATCCAGTCGTATTGATTTAGATTCTCTAGAAAATATTTATTAAAATGCGACATTGTAAAAGGCAAACAGTGCTTTGGAAGGAATAGATGCTCTGGAAAACAAGGATGTGGATTGAAATTTCAGTTCTCGTAATTTTCTCGCGCAAAAAATATCTCGCGGCTTTTCTTGTAAATTACTGGGAGTTGTTTCTAAGTGACGTTTCAATTTATTAGGAAGCATACTTTCAGCAGCCAGCACTTTAAGACAAACAACACATTGTTTCTTTTCTGCTCTCTCCTGCGTTTTCAACACGTTTTCTATTTATTTGAATAAAGTTATCCATTTTAAGTAATGAATACGCGCGCGTAACTTTCAAAACACTGCATTTAATACACGAATAAATAAAGCTATCCATTTTAAGTAATGTACACTTGAAATCAAAACAATGCATTTATCAATGCTTGTAATCGAGGAATAAATAAAGCACCGAGACAAAAGACAAAACGATTAACGAAGGAAAGCGCGGGAAAATGTAGGGGCGGACTTAGAGAGATGAAACGCGCACCGCGCCGCGCAGTAGCTGATTACGACGTGTGCAGGTGACCCGTGCGTACTGTCTCACGACTCCCCTAGGATAGAGTCGCGACGTCTGAGGGCGTCGCGACGCACAGTTAGGGAACTCCTGGATTAAACACTATTTTTTGATGGGAAAAAATACCGTTCAAGTAAACCAATAGCTTGATAAGTGTTATGGGGACTCTTCCCCTGGAATATTAATCATCATTTACTGGTATGCTGAATTTAAACGTGGTCGTACAGACATAAATGATGCTGAATGCTCTGGACGCCCAAATGAGGTGGTTACACCGGAAAACATAAGAAAAATCCACAAAATTGTTTAGGATGAACGTAAAGTGAAATTGCGTGAGATAGCAGACACCCTAAAGATATCAAACGAACGTGTTGGTCATATTTTGCATAAACATATGGGCATAAGAAAGCTTTGTTCGAAATGGGTACCGCGTTTGCTCACAGTGGACCAAAAACAACAAGTGTTGATGATTCTAAGAGCTCTTTGGACCTGTTTAAGCGCAATAAAAATAATGAAACATGGATCCATCACATGGATACACTACACATCGGAATCACATCGGCAGTCAGCTGAGTGGACAGCAGATGGTGAAAGCCGCCCGAAGCGACCAAAGACATAACAGTCGGCTGGGAAGGTTTCGGCCTTTGTATTTTGGGATGCGCATGAAATAATTTTCATCTACTATGTTAAGAAGGGAAAAACCAGCAATAGCGAATATCATATAAAGTTATTGGTGCGTTTGAAGGTAGAAATCGTAAAGAAACGGCCCCAAATGAACAAGAAGAAAGTGCTCTTTCATCAAAACAATGCACCGTGTCACAAGTCAATGGTTACAGTGGCAAAATTGCATGAATTGAAGTTCGAATGGTTTCCTCATCCACCGTATTCTCCAGATTTGGCCCTCAGCGACTGTTATCTATTCGCAGACCTAAAAAAATTCTCATGAGAAAGAGATTTGGCGATTACCGAAACTGTGGCCTATTTTAAAGGCAAAGGCAAATCCTTCTACAGGAAAGGTATAGAAATGTTAGAAAAGCGTTGGACTGACTGTATAGCTCTTGAAGAAGACTATGTTGATGGATAAAGTCGAATTTTGCAAAAACAATATGGTTTAAGTAGCTAGACCACTTTTCAGCCTACGAGTGTATATATATATATATATATATATATATATATATATATATATATATATATATATATATATATATATATATATATATCTGCTATGTATATTGTTAGTTAAAGTTTTTTAAAGTAAAAAAAACATTTTTTAAAATTATTTTAAACATATATGTAAATTACACAGTCTGTGTATTTTATATATGTAATGTAATATTTTTTAGTATTTTGATGTTCTCTAATTTGTATAAAATAAACAAAAATAAACACCTATATTCTGATGAAGGTAACATATTACTACGGTTATTCCAGTGTGTTTATTTCGCGTTATGCTACAGAGTTTTTACCACCATAGTTTGGTAGTAGCATGACCACCTTTCATTTGATTGGATCTCCAGTATAATGTTCCTACACAATAAAAATTGGTCTTGCTACCCCGAATATATTTTTTGTAGAGCTCCCTTATATTTATTATATTAGATAATAGCTCGTAATATTTCTTTTTTGTAGTCCGCTACAAGACCAGTAGATCCATTTTGATATCAATAGCTTGCCTTATCGAGTTTTTTACTTCTGATCCACTTTCAATGGTACTAAGGACATACTCTCTCAAACGTACTTTGTCTAAGCCGGTACGACGGGCTTCGTTACACCTATCGCGACGCAGTTTTGAAGAATATTTGGCGTCTAGTTATAAGTATTTTTTTTATCTTTACTTCCTGTTTTTTTTTTAGACACACGCCCAAAAAACAAAATTTCTTCTCTAGTTTTTGATAGAAAACTCATAACTGGCTAAGTTCCTGTTTCTTTTTTTATTGATTTTTTCGTTTTCTTTTTGGCTCACTCGGGAATATCCAATAAAGATACCGTTTCTTTTTTTACAGTTATTTTCGACCACGTGTTACACAGTTGATAAGATACAAGAAAAGCCTGATATTTTGACAGGTGGTACGACGTTATCCTTTTCTTTTAGAGATTTTCTATTTACTACGTGTGAGCTGTATTTTCGCATAGGTAAGTTTCAGCAAAAAGAAACTCCCACAATATTGTCGAAATAACAATAAACTATAAGCCTTTTTGAAAAACCCACTGGGTGCCATATTTAGTGAATGACATTGGTCAATCATTACACTGAGCGATGGTGCGTTATCTGGATGATCTATGAATAGGTCTGCAACATATCAGACATTCTTACGAATTGACTTATATAAACGATGCAAAACGCTTAAATGATACTCCTGATGCACTGTTTGACTAGTAAGTAACTCTTTGTACACAATATCATGGTACTGAATTGAAACAGTTTAATATACCCTTGATTTTTGAGCAACTTTAAAGTGTTTTATTTTTATTTTGGTACACCTTTTACACGATAATCTCTTGATTGTTGCGCCGTTGCCGGGTCATATGAATATGTCCACTCTTTACGAGTATTAGAGCAGCATTTCATGTATTTCAGAGTGCAATCTCCCAAACCATCTCTTTAAGGACCTCAACACGACGATGTTTTTCAAGAAAATTCGGATTTATTGGGACAAGCGATAACATACGAAACAAGGCCTAATCGTTTTTATTTAAATAAACTTTGTTGATCCAGTTCATATTTTAGCAAGATATACACATTCTCTAATGTTTAAATAGCTATTACTGAGCATAATATCTTTGATTTTGTTGATGTTTTCTTTTCTGTTGCTCTGTATGTTCTTCCAGAATACGGTTCATCTTCGACTGCTTTTCTACCTTCTTTAAACCATGCGCACCACTTATAAACTGTCGATCCTGAAAAAAGGAAATCGACAGTTTTTGAACAACATAGCTTTAGGAGGAGTTAGTGAAAGAAGTGTGGCTCGATGAATTTTGGAGGGTTAGAAATAGAAAATTTTCCTAGTTTTTGATTTGAACAGTGAAGAAATTTTAAGCGTTATTATTTTATAGTCAATAACAACGAGGTGGGAAAGAGTCCGACAGTAACATAATAACAAAAAAAGGTGTCGAGGATCAACAACCTGAAATGTTTTGATGAATTGCTAAAATTTTGTATTTCATTATCATTAGTTATTTAAGTATCAACAATGATCATAAAAACTGTTAGACATTGAGCGCTATTATAAAGTTAATTTTGGTAGTACTTTTCGAGATAAGAGGAGGGGGCAGCAATTTTTGGCAATTTTTAAAAAATAATACAAAGAAAAGTGCGCGCGAGTACTAAATTATATATATATATATATATATTATAATATATATATATATATATATATATATATATATATATATATATATATATATATATATATATATATATATATATATTTGAACTTGTGTTTTTACAAGCTTTCATTTGACACCCCACTCGACGACCTGGTAATTTATTTTTCACTTCTGATTTCACCCCCAAAACTAACCTCTTAAGTCAAAATTTAACTTTCAAAACTACACGGCTCTGATGTGGCCATCAATTCCTATATTAGTGCTAAATTTCAACTTTCTATGTCAAATAGTTTCAGAGAAAGTCAGGTGTGACAAACAGACAAACGTACAGATAGACACCGAAGTGATCTTATAAGTGTTCTGTACGGAAAATACTAAAAACTTTCATAGAGATTTTTTGATTCACATTTTAGTCTTAAATCACGGAAAACAGACCTTACAAATTATGTCGGTTAGTCGATCTGTTGATATAATAACTCTCCAACATTGAGTGTATATGTAGTATTTAAAATAAAGAAGACATTCATTTCTTTTCTGCAAACTTTTCCAACTATCCTACAGACAGAGAATATTTCCTTCCTGCTGGAAAAGAGCTACAGTTCAGCCGATATCCAAAAGAGGCAAGAAGATCTTGCCAAATAACTACCGACTAGCATCAGCATCTTCTACAATTCAATATTATTAGCGACCATCAATATGACTTTCGTAAGTAAAGATCAACAGGAGATCTTCTAACTTATGTAACACATGTTTGAAGAATCGCGAGTGGTTGTGGTTTATATATCCAAGGTATTTGATCGTGTTAGGAACGACGGATTGTTGGCGTAATTACGCTCCTATGGTATGTCTGAATAGTTTTATTTATGGCTCTCGTCTTTCCTCAGTGGCGGTCAACGAATTTCTTTCTAATATCTTAACTATTAACACCGCTGCTCACTAAGGCTTCGTAAAGTTTCCTACTCTCCTTTTTAGTTACAGTAACTATCTGCTGGAAGTGACCAAGAATCCAATCTGTAGCTTAGCAGATTCCGGTACGTTAATTCTTCATTCACTTGAATGCTCGAAGATCGACTACTCATGCAAATATTCACAGGTAGCAGAAAGTTGTTCAACTTAACAGAGACCTGAAAGAAATTCTGTCTCGAGGTGATAGTAACCAAGTAGAATTTAATGCTACAAAAACCCACGGGGCATAGTAATGTCACAATACTGCGTTGTATAGTCACTCAATTTGCTGGCCGTTAATTTGGGAGCAAATGTGTCTGGACACGAACATGTCGCATGCATAGTAAAGAGAGCTTCTCAAAAGCTGGGAATATTATTTCAAATTAGAAAGTTTTACACTCCACAACAACTATTAATTCTTTATAAAGCTCAAATTAGACCAACGATGGAATATTGCTTCCATACTTGGGGCTCTGCTCCTAAACATAAATAGCATTTGTTGGATTCTATTCAGAAGAGAGATGTTTGCCTAATTAGAGACCCAAAACTCACCAGCAACCTCAAAGAACCGTTGGTGACTTGAGTCTATTCTACAACTATTGTCATGGACTGTATTCGAAGATCTAGCCCGCTTAATTTCTTTCAGAGAAGTGCATTCTAGAAATATACGTTGCGCTAATACTTTACATAAGTATGACGTTCAGCTTGCCATACCTCGTGTAACCTCTTTCAAGCAGTCTTTTATATGGGTAATCTCATCCTCTTGTTATGTTTTTGTTATTTTTGACTTTAACTGAAACTATATGTAGAGGGGACTGGAATGCGATCACAGATTCACTTCCCAAAATACATTGGCAACTTGCACTTGTCAGACAAGTACTGGGTAAATACTTTTACTTTTTTTCATTTGTACAAAGAGGCGCAAAGTCTCGATTTTCAAAATTCTGTTGATATTTCGTTACTTGATGACCTGGTTTTGTCCTCAATCATTTTTCTATTGCCTGAATATAATAACTGCTCATAGGTTTAAAAAAAAGAGACGTCCAGTGGTCGAAGCCGGTGAGTACTAAAGCCTGGCAGTTGTAACATTATTATCCGTATGCGTAATAGTCTTAGTTATTTAAAATCTGGTACATATAATTTAAACATATTGTTTTCTAAGTAATGTATTCCGTAAGCGTCTGGCAACCTGTGGCGTATCCATGCAGGGAATAAGGGGCATATGCCGCTCCTCTCCGACCCCTTAGAAACAGGGCTGTCTTTTATTGGCAGTTTATTCAGGTAAGTTTAAGTTATACTAACTTTTTTTTTGGAGTAAATATCTTACTTAAATATTATAACACCTTGGTTTCACTTGAAAACCCTACTTGATTATTTACCATATATTGTTGTTTGGACTGTCGACTTTGAACTAACTACAAAACATGTTTTCAATTAGTTAATGCAAATTTTTTAAAAAACATCAAAGTAGCTATCCAGCTATTATAATTTCTATTATTTTCGCTTACTAAACATGTATGTACATTATAGACCAAGAGCTACGGGAAAAAAAGTGGCGTGGGCAGTAGTAACTTGCCCCTTTGCTAGGTTGATCTGGCACAGAAACTGTTCACCTTCCAGATATTTTGGACCGTCGCTACTGGCCCATTATCCAATAAGGCCCAATTCGAATATACCATTGTTAGCGTGAACGATAGCACCGTAGGCGTGGTACAGCAACATGAGCCAGTTCAATAGGACTTGCGCTCAATGACTGGCAGAAGTGGATATTGGCCCGGGGACCCGAGAAGCCCCTTTTTCTTGACTCAAGAAAAAAGGGCCAAATCATTGGCGCAAGTCCTACCGAACTGACTAATGATACTGTACCACGCCTACGGTACTACCGTTCACGCCAAAAATGGTATATTGGAAATGGACCTTATTGGATAATGGGCTAGTAGCCACGACCCAAAATATCTGAAATTTGAACAGTTTCTGTGCCAAATGACCCTGTCAAAGAGGCAAGTTGCTACTGCTCACGCCACGTTTTTTCCCGTAGCCCTTGGTCCATTATATTAAACGACAATCAAACTATAACATAACACGTAGGCTGAAAAGTTTTTGGTCTGACACATAGATGTCGCCCTTTTCAAAAAATACATATGATTTTTAGGAAGTACTAACCTTCAAACGATACGTGTCAAAATTTCGTGACATTTCGACAATAAGTTTACAACTTACAGTGGTTTTAGTGACGCTACCTTTGATATTTTCAAAACAATGGAAAAAATCTAATTTCGTGTGTTGATTAAACACTGTTTTTTGATGGAAAATCACTCATCATTTATTGGTATGCTGAATTAAACGCGGTCGTACAGCTACAAATGATTCTGAACGCTCTGGATGCCCAAATGAAGTGGTTATACCGGAAACCATCAAAAAAATCTACAAAATTGTTTTGGATGACCGTAAAGTGAAATTGCGTGAGATCGCTGACACCCTAAGATATCAAAAGACATGTTGGTCATATTTTACGTGAATATTTGGGCATGATAAAGCTCGAAATGGGTACCGCGTTTGCTGACAGTGGACCAAAAACAACAACGTGTTAATGATTTTGAGCGCTATTTGGACCTATCTAAGCGCAATAAAAAGTATTTTTTCCATGCGACATGTGACATTGGATGAAACATGGATCTACCACTACACACCGGAAACAAATCGGCAGTCAGCTGAGTGAACAGTAGCCGATGAAAGCCGCCCGAAGCGACCAAAGACACGATAGTCGGTTGGGAAGGTTTTGGCCTCTGTATTTTGGAATGCGCATGGAATAATTTTCATCGACTATGCTGAGAAGGGAAAAACCATGAATAGCGAATATTATATAAAGTTATTTGTGCGTTTGAAGGCAGAATTCGGAAAGAAACAGCCGCAAATGAACAAGAGAAAAGTGCTCTTTTATTAAGACAATGCACCGAGTAACAAATCAATGGTTACGATGGCAAAATTGCATGAATTAAAGTTCGAATTGCTTCCTCACTCACCGTATTCTCCAGATTTAGCCCCCAGCGACTATTATCTATTCGCAGTGAAGAAGTTATCCCCGAAACTGAGGCCTATTTTGAATCTTTCTAACAGAAAGGTATAGAAATTTAGCAAAAAAAATGTATTTTAAGTAGCTAGACCAAAAACTTTTCAGCCTACGTGTTATGACACATGATAAAATAAGTGTATTGTAGGAAATTGGGGTTATGGTATTAGTGTTCGCCGCTCGATTGGTACAAGTAATTGCTATTTTTCGCTAAGATCGCTCGTCTTTTGCGATACAACTCAATTGAGCTAGAATGTGTGAGAAACCACTCGATACTAAAGTAATCAGTCGGTTACTGAACTCACTCGAGCATCAGGTACACGATTTCGATCGAATCTGTCGATGTTTCCCAACTCTAATCCGTATAATGATTCCGTATATTTCTAATTGTTCAGTGAGCTTTCCAAGCGAGAGCTTTGAACGCGCGTGCTGAGCGCACGTTCCCACGGTCAAAAGGAAACGCATCATTGTTGATTCATACAACATATGCGGGTTTTTGATTATGTAGGTAGGCAGGTAATAGATAATAATTCTAAAGTTTATAGATTATGTTGTACTGAGATTTAATCCTGAATTCTTAAAATATAGAAGTTTTTTTTATGGTAAAACGGAAAGATTGAGAGCATGGAGAACTGTTGCAAGTAGTTCTATATATCTTGCTTCAAGAAGACTTTATTAATGTACAGGGTGAGTCAAAGATAGAGTAAAGTTCATTATCTCATTTGTTTCGGGAATGACGAAAAAATGTTAAATACAATAGTTTTAGGGAATGTTAAGGTGCACAGTTTAAAATTGTTTTTGAGTATACAGGGTACTTCAGAAAAGTGTAGCCGATATAACATATGTTTTTTTTTTAAATGGAACATCCTATTTTCTAATTTATTTTTATTTTCTGCGTATAATTTTATAACTTTTTTATTAATAACGTTATATACCTAAACCTAGTAGTTTTTCTAATATTTCATTTTTTTTTTTTAAATATTAGTTTTCAGTTTTGTAAAAAATTGCCAGTAGCGCTACTGTTTCTGAAGGTGGAATACTCATAATTGGTACAAGCGTTCTACAGAGATGAAAAAAAAAAGATATATGTAAAGAAATTTGAGTTAGATTCTACAGAGTGTTCAAAATAAATTTATGCATTTCGACTATTTTAAATTGCAAAATCTCAAATTTTTTAAATGGCACACCCCGTATATTATTATTTTTTCTGATAGATTTTACAATACCCTCCAACTTTTATGTATGTCATATACCTATTTCTAATAGTTTTCGATAATTTTGATCAAAATTTCATGACAACTCGACGATTAGTTTACAAGGTTCAATGGTTTTAGTGACGCTACTTTTGATATTTTCAAAACAACGGAAAAAATCGAATTTAGTATGTTGATTAAACACTGTTTCTTGATGGGACAAAATACCGTTCAAGCAAAGCAATGGCTTGTTAAGTGTTACGGGCACTCTGCCCCTGGAAAATCACTCGACGTACAGATACAAATGATGCTGAACGCTCTGGACGCCCAAATGAGGTGATAACACCGGAAAACATCCAAAAAATCCATAAAATTGTTTTGGATATCCCTAAAGTGAAATTGTGTGAGATAGCTGACACTCCAAAGTCATCAAAAGAACGTGTCAGTCCTATTTTGCATGAACATTTGGGCATGAGAAAGTTCTGTTCGAAATGGGTACCGCGTTTGCTCACAGTTGACCAAATACAAGAACGTGTTGATGATTCTGAGCGCTGTTTAAGAGCAATAAAAAGGGTTTTTTCAGCGATATATGACAATGGATGAAACATGGATCTACCACTACACAGTGGAATCAAATCGGCAGTCAGCTGAGTGGACAGCGACCGGTGAAAGCCGCACGAAGCGACCAAAGACACAACAGCCGGCTGGGAAGGTATTGGCTTTGTATTTTGGGTTGCGCATGGAATAATTTTCATCGACTGTGCTGAGAAGGGAAAAATCATCAATAGCGAATATTATGTAAAGTTATTGGTGCGTTTGAACTCAGAAATCGCAACAAAACAAGAAAAAAGTGCTTTTTCAGCAAGACAATGCACAGTGTCAATCAATGGTTACGATGGCAAAATTGCATAAATTAAAGTTCTAACTCCACCGTATTCTTCAGATTTGGCCTCCAGTTACTATTATCTGTTCGGGAAAGAGATTTGGCTCCAATGAAGAAGTTATCGCCGAAACTGAGGCCCATTTTGAAGGCAAAGATAAATCCTTCTACAAGAAAAGTATAGAAATGTTAAAAAAGCGTTGGACTGATTGTATCGCTCTTGAGGGCCCCTATATTGATGAATAGTCGAATTTTGCAAAAAAAAATGTGTTTTAAGTAGCTAGACCAAAAACTTTTCAGCCTACGTATTATATATATATATATATATATATATATTATATATATATATATATATACATATATATATATATATATATATATATATATATATATATATATATATATATATATATATATATATATATATATATATATATATATATATATATATATATATATATATATATATATATATATATATATATATATATATATATATATATATATATATATATATATATATATATATATTTCTGCAAGCTGGAAGAATCTCTTTCCATAGTAAAAAATGCATATATATTCCAAATTTTTTCAATCGATTTACTTTCACCCTGAACATATAAAAAAAAGCTAGAAAAACTTGACTGAGAACAAAAAAAATTTATATATATATATATATATATATATATATATATATATATATATATATATATATATGTATATATATATATATATATATATATATATATATATATATATATATATATATATATATATATATATATATATATATGTTAGCTGTCAGCATTTACTGTATGGAAAAAAACCCGTTTCTGATCTAGTGAAAGATTATCAATAAGTACTTTCAGGCTTATTTACATTACGTAGATTAAATTATATTTAAGTCACTGTTTTTTTTACTGTATCAAATGACGGAACCATTGAGTTTACTTTATGGTATTGATATATGGCCACATATTACTTAGAGTTATATTATGTAACCGATATTTTTGGTACGCAGTATTTTTGTTTAGAGAGCCAGAAGACGGTGAGCTTTGTTAAATGTTGGATTTCAAATTGTTAATAAAAGTGAAAAATTACTAAAAATATATATATATATTTATATATATATATATATATATATATATATATATATATATATATATATATATATATATATATATATATATATATATATATATATATATATATATATATATATATATATAGTCGACACTGTTTATAATGAAACTCTATATAGTGAAAAACTCTTTATAGTGCAATTTTTTGAATTACCAATACAAAATACATACATAGCAATATATACGGATTTTTTCTTTATATAGTGAAAAACTTTCTATAGTGAAATTTCAGTCAACATTTTGGTCTGTATATATATATATATATATATATATATATATATATATATATATATATGTATATTTATGTATATAGTAGTGGTTTTTCGGGTATCCCGTGTTAGCTTAAAGTCCCTTGATGGACGGTTTCGCTGACGTTTCAATGGAATCTCATCCATCTTTTTCAAAGCGTTGATCACTGGTCGGTGTCTTGGCGTTGAATTCAACGGATAAAATTCCATCGAAACGTCAGCGAGACCGTCCATCAAGGGACTTTAAGCTAACACGAGATACCCGAAAAACCACTACTACATTTCACACCCGTGAGAACATTCGTCAGAACATATATATATATATATATATATATATATATATATATATATATATATATATATATATATATATATATATATATATATATATATTTATATATATGTATATATATATATATATATATATATATATATATATATATATATATATCTATATCTATATCTATATATATATATATATATATATATACATATATATATATATATATATATATATATATATATATATATATATATATATATATATATATACATATATATATATATATATATATATATATATATATATATATATATATATATATATATATATATATATATATATATATATATATATATATATATATTTCTGCAAGCTGGAAGAATCTCTTTCCATAGTAAAAAATGCATATATATTCCAAATTTTTTCAATCGATTTACTTTCACCCTGAACATATAAAAAAAAGCTAGAAAAACTTGACTGAGAACAAAAAAATTTAATATAGGGGGCCTTAACGCGTGCTAAGCACACGTTCCGACGATCTAAGGGAGATCAGTTATGGTAAATACCTGACATATGGACTAGAAAGGTGCATATGTCGGCCATGCACAGTGGTTAAGAATGAGAAAGAGAAAGTATGATGGAAGAAAACATTAATCATAGGCCACATCTTCTACTGCTGAGTGTTTATGTTTTTTTGAATAATTGATGACGTAGACAGAGAGTTACAGCGCTTGCTAGTCGCTTAAAAAGATTGTTCCTGGTTCACAATGAGAGGAAAATGACATTTTCTC
This sequence comes from Pachyrhynchus sulphureomaculatus, assembly GCA_019049505.1. Lineage (NCBI taxonomy): Eukaryota > Metazoa > Arthropoda > Insecta > Coleoptera > Curculionidae > Pachyrhynchus > Pachyrhynchus sulphureomaculatus. Next base: position 140,132,686 of record CM032455.1, read on the forward strand.
TACCATATTGAAGTTTATGTTCATATCGGTGATATGTTAAATAAATAATTTTTATCAAAACTCTATGCTCACTTTTTTATTTATTTATTTATTTATTTATTTACGGGACAGGCCCATTAACTCATGAAGCCAAAATACAATATATAAATGACACTTAAAACTACTTAAAACTAAAGGCTAAAACTAAGAAATTCAGAAGAGAATCCCGATCTGCCTCTTAAAACGAGACAAGGAGCTGGAGAACAAGTCCAGTGGTGGGCAGTTATTTACAATGCCCATAGATCTTGTCATGAAGGTATTAGCTCCGTAGGTTGTCTTATGATAGGGTTTGAAGAAGGACAACGTAGATTTAGTATGTCTAGAGGGTGCATACAAATTAATCTGAGATAAAAGTTCTGGACAATTTACAATGGAAATTAAAATTTTAAAGAACATTACAAGATCGCGCTGAACTCTCCGGTTAGACAGGGTATTCAAGTTTAATACAGATGTCAGTTTTGAATAACTAAAAGAATCATTGTTAAAGAATTTAAAATTAATATAACGTAGGAATTTACTCTGAACAAGCTCCAAGCTCCTAGCATGGCAAGCAAAAGGTGGGTTCCAAACACATGAGCAATATTCCAAGAGAGGCCTAACCAATAAGCAGTACAACATTTTTATAGAGGTAATAGATGAAAATTCTGATGAGCAACGCCTAATGAACCCAAGCATCCTCAGAGACCTAGACGTTACCTCGGTTATATGGGGAATAAAACTAGGTGTCGAATCAAACTTAACCCCCAGATCCCCAACATTAACCACGGATACGAGGGAAGTCCCATTGATGCTGTAATCAAAAAACAGTGGATTGCGCGATCTGGAGAAAGACATAGAGAAACATTTAGAAGTATTTAAAACCACACCGTTTAACTGACACCAGACACTAAGTCTATCCAAATCACCCTGCAATACCACACAATCCTCAATCGATCCAACCGCCGTATACAACTTCAAATCATCAGCGAAAAAGCAAGAACCTGGAAGACCAAAAGCAGTCGGCCACATCATTCAAGAACAGGTAAAACAGCAGAGGCCCCATATGGGAGCCTTGAGGCACATCCGAGGGCACAGTAATGTTGACAGACTTAAAATTATTAGCTCTAACCACCTGAACTCTGCTACACAAATAACTCCTAATCCAGCCCAACAGTGGACCTGATATGCCACGGTTATTGAGCTTCTTAAGAAGAACACCATGGTTGACCTTATCAAAGGCCTTAGAGAAATCGGTATAGATGGAATGCACCTCAGATCCACTCTCCAAGGTCCTCGACAGGTAGTCCGTATAGGAAATCAAGTTCAATTCAGCAGACTTGCCTCTCTGAAAACCAAACTGGTCATCTATTATAGATGGTCCCAAGTTAGATGCCAATACTTTAGTTACTAGGTTTTCAAATAATTTAGGAACAGTACTCAAAATTCTTATTGCCCTATAGTTTGCGATATCTGCCCTGTCCCCTGACTTGAATACCTGGGTGACAAAACTGGTCTTCTAATACTCAGGAAAGTAACCCTCCTCCAATGACCGGTTAAACAACATGCATAATGGTCGCGATAATACGAAGCTACATGCCTTTAGTAACCCAGGAGGTAAACCATCAGGACCAGACCCCTTTCTGTGATCCAACCTCGAGAGCCCCTCGTAAATTTCAGAGATTGAAATCTTAAATTTGAAGATATTATGAATATTAGTAGAGGGTAAGGCTGGGTAATCTAGTAACTCATCAGAGTAAACAGAGCCGAAGTAACTTGCAAAAAGATTAGCCACATCAATGCCCATGTCCAGATTGTTCATTATAAAACATCCTAGGAGGAAGGTCATTTGTGCCATGCTGTGCGCCAACAAAGTCCCAAAAGCTTTTCACGTTATCTCTAATAGAGAGTTCAATGTTGGAGATATAATCAACATGGCACCTATATGATAAATTCTTACACTGTGATCTTAAAGCAGAGAAGTAATAATAGTCCTGAGGTTCCCCAGACGATCTAAACCTCTTGTGTGCTTCTTTTTTACGAATTATTAAGTTTTTCAACTCAGGAGAAAACCACCTAGGGAATTTTCTACTAGATACCTTCTTTAACGGAACATACAAATCTATGGCCCTATAAAGTACATCATAAAAAAATTCAACATCTGGTCAACCCCCCGGTTCGAAAGCAGATGATTCCCACGATACCGAACCCAGAAAATGATTTATCGAAATATAATCCGCAGACTTAAAATCATAATAGAATTCAGTACATTGGGGTGAAATAACTTTTTTTATTAGTTATAAATATTAGCTTAAATTCAAGAGGTGGATGGAAATCATCCGGTAGGATCAGAGGATCATCAGCCATCCCCAGGGATAGATCATTTATATGGCTTAGAACCAGATCAAGAACAGAACCAGTTTTATTAATTACATTATTCACTTGAAATAAATTATGGAAGGCACACATATTTGACACTATTTCACATATCTCTAGTTCACGGCCAGCGGGTGAATCCAGGGGAAACGGTGTTGAACTTAACGCCTCCTCGATCCTGGCCATTTTCGGAATATTAAAGTCACCAGTCACACAAAACTTAGAGTCTGGATATGCCTCAGAGATGCTATCAAGGGTATCACTAAATATTTGGTAAGTTTCAGGAGGTGATCTAGGTGGTATATACACACAGCCAATAACCGTAACGCATTTGCCAAAATTAATAAAAACATATAGATGTTCAATACTATCCGGCGATGCAATTAGCTGACAAGGAATGTGCTTCCTAATGGCAATCAGTACACCACCTCCCCTGAGTGCAACGATTGTAGCCAGGGACCGATCTCTTCTAAAAGTCACATAATCATGCATTCCAAGCTCTGTATCATGAAATGCATTCGACAACCAGGTCTCAGACAAGGCTATTACATCATAGGACTGCAATGCAACATTCCGAGCCAGAGCAACCAGCTTGGTTCTGAGTCCCCGAACATTTTGATAATAAAGAGTTAAGCCACCATAATTAGAAGTCTGAGCCGCCCCGATAGATTTAGTTTTGAATTCTAATAGAGCTAACTTTGTAGCAACATTCTCTTCACAGAAAAATAATCACTATGCGACACTAAAAAATTCATCGACATCTCGAATAATTATTCGTATTAAGTATATCTAGTATACAAAAAGAATGTTTTATATCGACATCACGTCTCATAACCTAGTAATTTGTTTTATTTACTCCTCGTATCACTTGTTTGAGGTTAGTCATAAAAAATATTACTTTTTCGTGTAAAAATGTGATCAAAACATTGTGGATTGTGGATTATTGCTAAATATACGCTACGCATTTGTGTTAATTCGCCTAGTTTGTTTTGTTACTTTTGTGGTAAATTTACCCCTAAACGTGAAAAAAAGCCAATTTTCTCGCTGTTTGAAAAATGTTATGAAGCTTATTTTAAAACAGCAAATAAAAATCAAGATAAATCGTGGATGCTTTGAGTGTGTTGTTTGAAATGTTATAAATATTTGACGGGTTGGTACAATGATACTATAAAAGAAATGCCTTTTGGCGTACGAACCACACAGAAGATTGTTACTTCTGTTTGTTTGACAAGAGTGAAGGATTCTTCTAAAAAAAAACAAAAAGTTTCGCGAATATGTTAATGTACCATCCATCAGTGTCAATGCCGCTACCTCATTCTCTTGAAATTCCTGTACCGAAACGACCTTTGAGTCCATCAAGTTCATCGAGTTCTATAAAAGAGAAAAGCGAACCCATTCCTTCTAGTTGAGAGCTATTTCAAGATCCAACAATTGCATCAGAACCCCACTTGATTAGTCAATTAGAACTAAACGACCTTGTTAGAGATTTAGATTTGACCAAAGAAAAATCTGAAATATTAGGATCGATATTAAAACAGTGGAATCTTTTAGAGACTGACGTTAAAATTACAGCTTATCGAATTCGTCACAGCTCCTTAACTACCTTTTATTCAAAAGAGTATAGTTTAGTTTTTTGTTATAATATTGATGGTTTAATGTCGGCACTAGGCTGCCATTATTTGTCAGAAGAGTAGAGACTATTTATTAACAGATCAAAACAAAGTCTAAAGGTAGTTTTACTCCATAACGGCAACATATTTCCATCTTTGTCTGTAGCGTACGGTGCTCATTTTAAAGAAACCTTGGTCAGAAAAATATTAAAAATGAATGAGAAAATCAGTTTAACATTATTGCACATCAAACTTGGTTTAATCAAGAATTTTGTCAAAGCGTTACGTAAGGATGGACCTAGATTTCAGTTTCTCAAAAATAAATTTCCTGGGCTCAGTGATGCTAAAATAAAAGAAGACATTTTTGTAGGGCCTGATATAAGAAAATTAATTGATGATCCCTCTTTTCTATCCGGTCTAAGTTCCATAGAAAAAAAGGCATGGTTGGCTTTTATTGATGTCACGGAAAATTTCCTCGGCAACCACAAATTTCCATGAAAAAATAAAATTAATGCTGGATGCTTATCATGAACTAGGATGCAATAGGTCATTAAAAATCAATTTTCTACACTGCCATTTTAGTTTCTCTCCGGAAAACATAGGCTCACTTAGCTATGAATATGGAGAACGCTTTTACCAAGAAATAGGTGAGTTTGAGAAGGGTTATCAAGGTAAGTGGGAACCAACCATGCTTGCAGACTTCTGCTAGTGTCTTTAGAGGGATACTGCGAGGACTGACTACAAGAGAAAAGCTAGTCGATCAAAGAAATATAAATTTTTTAATGAATAATAAAATTTGTTGTTACTAATTTAGTGTATTTTTGAATAAACCAATAAAAGCTTTTCTCTATGAAACTTGACGTAATGTGATTTCGTTACCTAATTTTAATTAAGTGAGTGGTGAGGAATCAGAATTTCATACTGTAAAATCAGTGAAAAATAAAATATTTTTTTTTGTTGTATAGTTACACATTACAATTTACCATGACGATAAAATTTAAACAGGAAAAAATATTCTTTTGAATACAGAGCATTGAAGTAATTTTGAAGTGAGATTCACGTCACTTGTTGGCGTTTGATTTTATGGTTTCCCTCTTTAATAACACTATGACAATACATAAAGTTTTAAAAAATTTGCTGACAATCACAAGTTAAACTTTGGTCTCAAAATCATAAAATTATGCAAACTGTACTCTATTGCGTGTTCACATTTCAGTCGTTCAAGTCTTTTTACCCCAACATCACCCGGGGGGGAATTAAACGGGCTACACCCATGGAACACTTTCCACGAAAATATTTATAGAATAGACTAAAATCACTTATAGTTCTTCGACGCTCTAATACAGGGCTATTTAGACCGGAGACGTTTACGGGCCAATACAAATTACGACATGAACTGGCGGGCCGTAGAAACTTTGTCATTGTCTTTATTGAATATAAGATAGGCACAGCCTTTTTCTTATAATTGTAAAAGTATACTTATTCTAATCATAAATGTTAACTTATTCTATCTTAACCTAAGTTCTTACAATAGGGGTCCTGTACTAACTTAACCTAGGAAATGTGTTTTTTTATATACATGGAGTTTCTTAAAGCTAGGACTTAGAACTAAGACTAAAAACTACCTTAGACTAAGACTTATGCTAACTTAAGCTAGGACATCAAGACTTAAATTAGGACTAAATTAAAACTTAACCTAGAATGACATTTTTCTTGTCACGGTGGGCGTGGGGGTCATCGTCGTCCCAGAGCAGCAGCGGGTCCGACGGTCTAGGGAACTGGCGGTTGACTTGAGGTGGGAGTCGGAAGGCGTCCCTGATGTACGGGTTGGGGTGTTGGGACGCCTTCTCGAGGAACTTCTGTTGTGTTTGCCTCATGTGTGCCTTTACGGTAGGCACACCGAGGTCCCTGTGAATTTGCCGGTTCCTAATGAACCACGGGGCTCCCGTGATCATCCTCAGGGCCTTGTTCTGCACTGCTTGAAGTTGAGCTCTCCTTGTTCTGGAGAGCTGGCACCAGGTGGGGCAGGCGTAAGTGAGGCCTGCTTTCACGACGGAGTTGTATACTAAGAGCTTGGTTCGGGGGAGCAACTTACTGGAGCGGTTCAGGATGGGGTAGAGTTTCTCCAGTAGTTGCTTCGCCTTCTTGGTAGCAGTGCAGACCTGGTCCTTCCATACGAGTTGTCGGTCGAAATGGACGCCCAGGTATTTGATGGTCTTGGCCCATTGGATACGGGAGCCTTGCAGTTGAAGATGTCCATGAGAAGTGCCGCTGCCCTTGGAGAAGACGATGGTTTGTGTCTTGGCGGGGTTGAGTTTGATCCTCCAGCGGTCAAACCAGGGATCCAGGGTGTCGAGGTGGCGCTGAAGTCTGCTGGTGATGAGGCGGCTACTTCTGGAATGGGTGATAATGGCGGTGTCATCAGCATAAAGAAGGAGGTTGGTCTGATCCGATTTGGGAATGTCGGCTGTGAAAATGTTAAAGAGGTGGGGGGAGAGGACGGAGCCTTGTGGGACTCCAGCTCTGATGGCCTTGACTTCGGAAATGGCCGTTTCGACTCTGACTTGAAAGGTTCCGCCAGAGACGAAGGACTGAATGAGTTTTGTTATGACAGGGGGATAGCCGTGTCGAATCAGTTTCAGAACGAGGCCTTCGTGCCAGACTCGGTCGAAGGCCTGCCGTAGAAACTAATCAGTCTTCAATTAAAGGCAAATAAAAAAATACTAGGCATATTATTCATACAATTTTTTATTGTTTGTTCATTAATTGCTCTTTTACAATTCTGTCAATATCGCAAACGCAGTGCGTGAAAAAGTGACTTATCCGATAATGACAACCTGTATTTAGATTATATAAAAGTCATTGTGGAGTAAGCACTGCCCATCATCGAACCCATTTTTAAGCTGAAATTGGAAAGTTTGGGAAAACGATCATCGAGGAGCTTAAAAAAATCTGATCCTGTTTCAGTTCTGCCCTTGTAGATCACATAGCGTCAATTGATAGTCGGTTTTTACGCTTTCAATAACAATCGTTAATGGATGAGTGAAAAGTTACAAATCGTTCTCTAATTCTTTAATATCCACAAATCGCTGCTCAAACTTAAAAATTACCTTGTCAATGTACTGAATATGGTAGGAAAAGTTGGATTTTTCGAAATTTCCCATCTCAATGTACTGTTCTTTGTAAAAAAAAAGAAAAAATCTTTGAAAAATTTCAGTTTACATTTCCATATAATGCAGTAAAGGAAGCATTTGAAAATGCACAGTTTAGATACAGCAATATTACGATTTTATTCTCTCTGGGGTATCACCAAGAGTATTGTCCTGAGTTTTAGATCTCGAAAAACGTGTGCTCTTTTGTTTATAAACAACTGAAGTTTTCAAAATGCGTTTTTTGAGCTTAAAATGCGATATAACGCCGATTATATATGTCCGATTGAGACAAAAAAACCAAACTGCTCGTAATGAAATTTCTAACAAATTCTCGTTAATTTTAAGTCGCTCAAATGTGTACATAACCTACAAGATTAAACAAACCGACAAAGAAACTGTTTTTTTTTTTCATTTTATTGTACAGGGCAATTAAGACTGACTTAGCACCTTTAGACCTCTTTTTGTGGGGCTACATTAAAGATCGTGTTTATGTGAATCCCCCTACAACACCAGTAGATATGGAAAATACGATACGGGATGCGTGCAGGACCGGGATGCGTGCAGGACAATAACGCCCTTTATGCTAAGAAAAGTGAAGGAAAATATAGTAAAACGACTAAACATATGTAATCAAGTAGACGGGCATATTTTTGAACATTTATTACGTCATAATAATTAATCATTAGATAAGTTAAACTATATTAAAATTATTATTAACTATTTGTTTATGTTTTCACAATAGCCTAAGTGTATTAAAAACAAGGGTAAAAATTGAAAATAAATCGAAAACTATTAGAAATAGGTATATGACATACTTAATAAAAAATTTGAGATTTTTCAACTTAAAATAGTCGAAATGCATAAATTAGCATCTAACTCAAATTTCTTTACATATATCTTTTTTCATCTCTATAGAACGCTCCTACCAATTATGAGTATTCCACTTTCAGAAACATTGGCGCTACTGGCAATTTTTTACAAAACTGAAAACTAGTATTTTTAAAAAAAAATTGAAATATTTGAAAAGCTACTAGGTTTAGGTATATAACATTATTAATAAAAAAGTTATAAAATTTTAAGCAGAATTTAAAAATAAATTAGAAAATAGGATGTTCCTTTTAAAAAAACTTATGTTATATCGGCACACTTTTTTGAAATACCCTGTATACTCAAAAATAATTTTAAACTGTGCATCTTAACATTCCCTAAAACTAATGTATTTAACATTTTTTCGTCATTCCCGAAACAAATGAGATAATAAACTTTACTTTATCGTTGATACACCCTGTACAATGAAATGAGAAAAAAACAGATTTTTGCCTGTTTTTTCAATTTTGTAGGTTATGTAATTGAGTCATTTAAAACCAACAAGGATTTGTTGGAAATTTCATTACGAAGAGTTTATTTTTTTGTTTGTCTCGATCCTACTGACATAACTGAATTTATTCACATTTTAAGCTCAAAAACGCGTTTTGAAAACTTCAATTGTTTATAAACAAAAGAGCACAAGTTTTTCGAGGTTCAAAACACAAAACAATACTCCTGGTGATACCCCAAAGAAGATAAAATTATAATACTGCTGTATCTAAACTATGCTTATCTCATCATTATTTTGACTTTTTTTTACTGTACTAATATAAGTTCGCTATGATGTGTTGTTTGCCTTGTAACTTCAAATTCAATTCGTTCAAGTGTCATGTCGGTTAGAAACGAGATCAGCGAGGAATTTAGGATGTTGCATTTTGTTTTCTAGTTCGGTCGTATCAGATTTTATTTCATTTTTCAGCAATTTCTTTTCGTAAAGTAAAAAAACGCTCCAAGCATTGACCACCAATTAACCATCTGATTTCTGAGTCCAAAAATAAATCTCCATACGCTGCATCAATTTCCGTTAAAAAAAATCGCGAAATTTACGACGAGTCAAAGCTATTTTGCCTCTAATTAGATTTGTTATTTTAACATGGCGTACATCTGGCGCAAGTATTTTCCGCATAAAGCTTCTTGGCTCATAATGCACTGGGAAACCAATACCATTTTGTTTAAGAACTCCCGCAAATCCTGTCACTATCCTTGTCATAGCTTTAGCTCCATCGGTCACAATGTAGGAACATTTATGAAACCCTTCGTAAACTATAACAGTTTTATTAACAGCTTCAAAGATATCACTGCCTTTGGTTAATCCATGTAATTGCACTAAATTTAACATTTCCTCCATAATAGTAAAATCTTGTGAAATACAGCGAATAAGAATTAATAGTTGACTTACGTCTGTCTGGTCGGTACTTTCATCCAACATATGAAATAGTATTCACATTCTACAATGGTATCACACATGTTTTCTTAGAAATATGCTCTCCCATATCATCCATTCGTCGCACCATTGTTTGGTGAAATAGTGCCAAAGCATAAAGCCTTGGGCCATTTTAACTGCACATTTTTTGGTCACTAAATGGTCAGGAATCAAATTGACTTCGTAGTGGTCAGACGGCGCTTTCGATATTCGATTATCTCAGCGAAAACATACCCTGGAGCTGACATTGGGTCCGACCACAATCCCGTATGCGGTAGTATAAAAATGAAGTACAAGAAGATAAAAACAGCTAACAAAAAGGAAATTGACACACACAGATTGAGAGATCCACAAACGAAGTCTAAAACAGCAAATTCATTAAACAAAAACATAGATAGCATAAAACAGGCCAACGAAGACTCAAATGACGTCCATCTACGATGGAAGAACTTTAAACTGTCAGTAACATAGACTGCAAAGTAGCACCTGAAGCCGGCAAAAAGGCAACACAAAGAATGGATGACAGAGGAAATATTGTCTCTAATGAATGAAAGGAAGAAAAACAAAAACAACAATGCTGAGTATAAGAATATAGACAAGACAATAAAATCAAAAATCAGAGAAGCAAAACAGAAATGGTTGTCGGAACGATGTGAGGAAATTGAAGAACTGGACAAAAAATACGGCTCGCTGAACGTACACAAGAAGATAAAGGAAATGACAGGGGTAAGAAGATCAAATCACTCTAGACAATTTAAAGACAATAACGGTACTCTCATAACAGATATGAATAAAAAAGTACAAAGATGGAAAGAATATATTGAAAATCTTTTTAAGGATGAACAGCGAAGTGCAACATCAGACGATCTCCTGGACGATATTGGCCCGGATATAATGAGAGAGGAATTAGAGTACGCCCTAAAACATGCAAAGAAGGGTAAAGCAGCCGGACCTGACGATATACCGGTTGAGCTGTTAAAACTGATGAATGACGATTCAATCTCAATTCTCCTAAAACTGTTCAACTTAATATATAAAACTGGTATAATACCCAAGGATTGGCTTCAGTCCACTTTTGTGGCAATCCCGAAAAAAAGCAAACGCTAAAGAATGTAGTGATCATCGGACTATATCTTTTATGAGTCATACCTTAAAGCTTTTTCTAAAGATAATACACAATCGGATCTACAAAAAGCTTGAAATGGTTATTAGTGAGACCCAAATGGGATTCAGAAAAGGAATGGTCTAAAGATAAATCTAAAGAAAACAAAATTTATGGTGACGGCAAAATTTCAAAATAACCAAGATCATCTTCTGGTTAATAATATAAGTGTTGAGAAAGTCAATTGCTACAAATACTTGGGAACATGGCTGAACGAGAACACAGATCAGACAAAGGAGATTAAAACCCGAATAGAGATATCAAGATCAAGCTTTAATAGAATGAGAAAACTCTTTTACAATCGAGATCTAAACCTGGTACTGTGGTTACGAATGTTGCGTTGTGATGTCTTCTCAACGCTTCTTTATGGAGTGGAAGCATGGACTTTGAGGCAGAACAATACTAAAAGTATTGAAGCTTTTGAGATGTGGTGTTATCGGCGCATTCTGAAAGTGTCATGGATTCATAGGATAACCAATAACGAGATTCTCCAAAGACTAAATAAAGCCCCAGAACTAATGAACACTATTAAAAAAAGGAAGCTGGAATATTTGATACATGTGTTGAGGGGAGAAAGGTATTAACTGTTGCGGAATATTATGCAGGGCAAAATTAAAGGGAAGAGAAATGTTGGACGAAGAAAAATATCGTGGTTGCCTAACTTGCGCGACTGGTTTGGCTGCAGCTCAATTGAACTGTTTAGAAGAGCAGCAAATAAAGTGAGAGTAGCTGTAATGATTTCTAATCTCCGATAGGAGTGGCACTCGAAGAAGAAGAAATGGTTTTATCACTTTGGCTGATTGTAAAAAAACTTCGTAAGAAGCAGCTAAAAGAAAAAATACTTGTTTGTTGTACTTGCTTGTTTCTTATACTCTGCTACTATAATTTTTCTTGCTTCCCCGATATATTTTTCATATTTTCGTCATTTCCGAAACAAATGAGATAATGAACTTTACTTTATCGTACAATGAAAAGAAAAAAAAAAACAGATTTTTGCCTGTTTTTTCAATTTTGTAGGTTATGTACACAACACAAGGAGGATTTGTTGGAAATTTCGTTATGAAGAGTTTAGTTTTTTGTTTGTCTCGATCTGACTGACATAACCAAATTTATTGACATTTTAAGCTCAAAAACGCGTTTTGAAAACTTCAGTTGTTTATAAACAAAAAAGCACAGGTTTTTCGAGGTCCAAAACACAAACCAATACTCCTGGTGATACCCCAGAGAAGATAAAATTATAATATTGCTGTATCTAAACTATGACTATCTCATCATTATTTTGACTTTTTTTTTACTGTACTAATATAAGTTCGCTATGATGTGTTGTTTGCCTTGTAACTGCAAATTCAATTCATTCAAGTATCATGTCGGTTAGAAACGCGAGATCAGGGTGGAATTTAGGATCTTGTATTTTGTTTTCTAGTTCGGTCATATCAGATTTTATTTCATTTTTCAGGAATACAGGTATTTCTTTTCATAAAGTAAAAAAACGCTGCAAGTATTGAGCAGCACTTAACGATCTGATTTCGGAGTCTAAAAGTAAATCTCCATACGCTGCATAAACTTCCGTTAAAAAAATCGCGAAATTTACGACGAGCCAAAGCTTTTTTTTGGCCTTTAATTAGATTTGTTACTTTAGCAACCTCCTTCATGGCACACATCTGGCGCAAGAATTTTCCGTATAAAGCTTCTTGGCGTATAATGCACTGGGAAACCAAATGTTTATTTTTCTGGCATATATCAATGGTCCCTATATTCCCTTGGTATTCAGCCTCTTGCACGACAAGAAGGAAACTTCGTATTCTTTGGTATTCTTTGCGGTAAAGTCCAAATGCCAGCAATTAGGATGTGTCTTCTCGTCTACAAAGGTCGTGTCAGATTTTGAACGCGCTATTCACGGCGCGGTTTCAACCGAATTTCCATTGACAACGCTTGTCGGATGCAGATTCCATTTAGGATAATCTTGGTGGAGAAAAATTCAGAATCTAAGATTAACTAGAGAATACAAAGATAAAAATACGTCCATTGAAAAATGGCTTCACCACATATTCGGGTTAACTTTTCTCCCTACAAGAATTTTCCGCATAAAGCTTCTTGGCGTATAATGCACTGGGAAACCAATACCATTTTATTTAAGAATCCTGTCACTGTCCTTCTCATAGCTTTAGCTTCATTGATCACAATGTAGGAACATTTGTGAAGCCCTCAGTAATCTATACCAGTTTTATTAACAGCTAGAAAGATATTACTGTCTTTGGTTGATCCATGTAATTGTACTAAATTTAACATTTCCTCCATAATAGTAAAATCTTGTGAAATATAGCGAATAAAAATTAATAATTGACTTACGTCTGTCTGGTCGGTACTTTCATCCAAACATATGAAATAGTATTCACATTCTACAATGGTATCACACATGTTTTTTTTTTGAAATATGCTCTCCCATATCATCCATTCGTCACATCACTGTTTGGTGAGATAGTACCACAGCATAAAGCCTTGGGCCATTTTAACTGCACATTTTTTGGTCACTAAATGGTTTTATCACTTTGGCTAATTGTAAAGAAACTTCATAAGAAGCAGCTAAAAGAAAAAAATACTTGTTTGTTGCACTTGCTTGTTTCTTATACTCGGCTACTATAATTTTTCTTGCTTCCCCGATATATTTTTTATATTTTTCTTCGTGTAAAGTGGTATAATGTTGTTAAACGACATTATTCTTTGTATTCATTGTATTCTTTATACACCGACAATACTTGCATCCAAATCATACATTGAATTTTGTTATTGTTGTTGGAGATAAAATAGACTAGTTCTCATCTCTCAATAAATGTACAATTTTCATCACATAATTTGCGCTTTTTCGTAAAACATGATATGGTTTGTTATTTCTCACGAGGATTATGGATATTAATTTTTAACCTAAATTAAATATGAGACAAAGTGGCGTTGTACGTAGAAACAAACGAGTCACGACAAAAACGCGGACAAACACGCATCTCTACTTATTCGCCTATACACAGACGCGTATTTGTAAACAAAATACACTTTTGTTAATGCGGGAATTCCCGTAACAATAAGAGAAAACCCTATGTTTTTTTCACACCTATGAATAGATATTTCATTCATTATTTTGGTTTCTAGAAAAATGAACAACCAAATATTTTGTGAATTTTATTTTTTTTTTTATTGCGACGCGATTAAAGATTAAAAATCGCTTCGCGGGCCGCACAAATATGAGTCGCGGGCCGCACGTGGCCCGCGGGCCGTTGCTTTGTTTGGACAGCCCTGTTCTAAGGAATCAAGGTTACTGCTGAATTCGGGGTCTTCTGTCAGGCGAGTTCTCCTCTGAATTAGATCTAATAAATGCAGCGTATGTTTGACAACAGAGCCTCAAACATGGCTGCTGTTGGTCGAGTTTGAGCATGATTTTTATTATATTATTATTTCTTCGAAGGATGTAAGCTTTAGTGTTAGTCAAAATTATAACGGAGACCCACGCGCAGTCAGATGGGTAGTTGGATCTGGAACAAACGTCTAACCAAGGGAAAGTTAAAAAATATCCCATGGGTTCTTTTTATTGAGCAGATTACTAGTACCAAATCTTGCACATTTTACGTGCCTCTCTGTCACTAACTGGTAAAATATTCGATGTTAAAACCAGCTTATGATCGGAAGAACCTAATGGCGGATTCACGGTGCCATTGTAAATCTCTGGATTAGTGATTCAATACAGGCAAAAAAAAACTGGCGCACTCTCAGTCATGGTCAGGAATCCGTCTTGGTTCATCAATAAGCTGATAAAGTTCCAACTGATTGAGAATTATTCAGCTTCACGGCTTTTTTCGTCGGTCTGTTGAGTTATTATTTTTAATCACATAACATCAAAGTTCTGAAGCTTTAGAGCCTCCTCTCGTTAGTAAGAAAGATCGCTATTGACAAAAAGATGGATTCGAACGTTACGCCTAAACCGGGATTAAAATGGTACCCAAGATACAGAAAGTTAATTGTGCTGGTCGATGAATTCATATATTAGTTTTGCGGAGAGATGGTACAGTTTGTCAAGTAAAAACATGAACGCTAGTATTCTTAAAAAAATGTGTTTCAAGAAAATTTTTTGCTGCCATTGTATTCTTGGGTGTGCTAACAACGGCGTAATTACCTTAGAAAGGTGTCCAATCGCCTTCTGCATCAATAATCTCCTGGCATCTTCGAGGCATGCTGTCGACGAGATTTTCTGCCTACTCGCACGGAAATGATCTCCAAATTTTTTTTTCGAATCTCGCGAGACAACTGAATCAAAGTCCTCTGTCTTTTCTCTGAGCTTTCTCTTTACAAGACACCAAACATTTTCCATAGGATTGACATCCGGTGATTGTGAGGGCCACTCTAGTAACATATCTTATCGTGGGTCCAAGCGAGCCGTTTCAACGTGATTTTCTCTCAGACAAGGTTGACGTGCTTCGGAATTTTACATTATGAGCACGAAGATGTTGTCGAAAGGTCTTATGGGATACATTCAAACCCGATTTTCTTAATTTTGCTGCTCCTTGAGCAGCATCAATTTCGGGTCCCGCGAAAACAAAGATTTCGTTTTTTGACCTTCGAAGTGACTTTGCCTACCAAGCCACGTTTTGACAAGTCGTCGATATTTTTTGTCCCGTTAAAACGATTTACCTACTTCTTCACACACGATACCGACTTTTTAACATATTTAGCGGCCGCAGAATATGTCATTTTATGCCCTTTTGGATGGGAACAAAGAAAGACTGCATCGAACCGACGCGCAAACAAGTGACTTATTTTGGATTTTACGTGATTTAGACGAAAGTTCGGAATCGACTGATACTTTTGATTCTATTGGAAAATTACAAATTTCGACAATATCGCCTTTTAAAATCGACAGAAGAGATGTGCTGGGTCTGCACAAACAAGAACTGCACTGCCAAAGTTTATACCATTGGACCAGATGACATATTTTCACGACAAACTGGCAATCATCAACATCAACATGATAATGAACAAGTACTGAATTGTCAAAACATTAACAACGCAGTGAAGAAGAGAGCCAACGAGGAACATTATAACGAAAGACCAAGAAAGATGATTCGGCGGGAGGTCGCTGCAGATCCGAATATGCTGAACACTTTCACCGACTCCGATATGACAAGAATAAGGAGTAATTGGAACCGAGCCAGACTGCAGTGCTATCCAAAGTTGCCAAAGTCCCGAGAGGAAGTTCATAAATATCTCAGTTCAATCTCGGTCGAAACCGCTAGGCATAAGATTTCCTGATGTTTAATAATGTCCAGGTTGGCGTAATATTTTCCTGTAAAAGTAATTTAGAATTTCTGTGCCCGGCGGAAATTGTGATGGTGGACGATACATTTGAATTTTGTGAGAAGTTTTTTCTACAAATGTTTGTCATTCTGGCATATATCAATGGTCACTATATTCCCTTGGTACTCAGCCTATTGCACGAAAAGAAGGAAACTCTTTGGTACTCTCTGCGGTAAAGTCCAAATGCCAGCAATTAGGATGTGTCTTCTCGCCTACAAAGGTCGTGTCAGATTTTGAACGCGCTATTCACGGTGCGGTTTCAACTTAATTTCCATTGACAATGCTTATGAGATGCAGATTCCAGACAATTCTGGTGGAGAAAAATTCAGAATCTAGGATTAACTAGAGAATACAAAGCTAAAAATTCTCCCATTGGAAAATGGCTTCACCGCATGTTCGGGCTAACTTTTCTCCCTTCCGATCGCATGGGAGATGTTTTCGTCCAATTATTAGAAAATCAGTCAGTCCACCCACAAGTAACATTGTTTGCTGACTACATAGTTGAAAAGTACATCGATGATAGTGCTCCTTTTCCTACAACCCTTTAGGCCGCGCTCGACGCCAGCGTTTGGAGAATTAATAACGGGATTGAGGCTTTTCATTCAAAATTTGCAAAGCATAGTCGTTCGCCTCATTCTAATTTTCATGAATTTTTAGAGGTCAAGGGTTTCCAGACTGAAACATATGCGAAAATCAACACTGCATTTTTAGAAAATAAGATAATTCAATATGTACATAAAGAAATTGAAGCTGTAACGTTTGTCAAATGCATGTACATGAAATATGTCTTTTGCTTTAATTTTCACACATAACTTGCATACTTATAGCTCTATACCTGCCTGTGATGGACCGCAACTCGGTCGTCAGTTTTGAGTTCGAAAAAGGTCTGTACCGCAATTCGGAACTTTTTGTTGCCTTTCACCGACCCTTACCGCAACTTGGTATCAACCATTTTTACATAGCCTAGCATGTTATTCTCCCCTTTTTTCTAATTATATTCTATTATATTCTATTGTTAGTTATTCTTGTGTAAGTAAAGTTCCAGTGTTACTGAGTTATATATTTAAAACATTCGTCATCGTTTTTTCTAAAAAACATAATTATCGCACATCCTCAATCACATAGATTTTAAATTTAAAAATATCATTTGATCTCTTAAATCATAAATTATAATTCTGATCGGGAGATTATTAAAAAAATGTGAGTTAAGCTCCTAAATTAGATAATTTTCTGTAAAACCGAAAAATATCAAATTTGTTTTAAAAAGGACAAAATGGGATAATTTGTGACTGATTTAAATTTTTTAAAGCACTTCCAACGCGTGCCCCCCAAGCTAAATGACACGTTCCCACGATCGAAACGAAATAGTTGCGATGTTGGAAACCTAACATATGTCTGTTTAATGTTTCATAATTATCAACCAGCCACATAATATACTTATCTGACTGGTCTTAATCAAAACCTGTTCTTTGGTTTCATTATTGTTTTTAAATGACATTTTAGTGAAAATTTTCGAAGCAATTAGTTCTTGTTTCTATAAAAATATCGGTAAATTGGTTATTTGCAAAACTGGACGGAGCTTCAGTGCTTGAAAGCACCTACGGTCCTTTAAGGTCTTGCAAGCACTATGTTTGGAGCAATTTTTCGAAACTCTCCTTTGGACCTGATAATTGAATTACTTCGTCTAAGAGCTGAATAAGTCGTAAAAAAAGAAGCCCATTAGAAAGTCTAATTCCTTGAGAGAATTTCAAGTCTTTCATAAGGGCTTGCACTTCAATTACATAGTTTTCAAGTACACTAATGGCTTGTAAGCTCAGCAAGTACTTGCATGCATTGTGGAAAAAATTACCGAAGCAACAATTTGATTCATTTTTGAGAAGGCTATTCGTAGATCTTTCCTAACAAAGAAGACCCTATATCATTCGAAGAGAAGAGAATATTTGTTTTCTCACAGTCGATCGATGTTGAGCTTCGACTATGAAGAATATTGATGCACACCAACTCCCAGGCCAACTCAACAATCAAATCTTGTAAATAAAGAAAAAGGTAAGTGAGCAGTAATGAAGTATTAGTGGGGGATCCTATTATTATAGGATGTGATCTTGGCAGGTTATACTGCTCTGAATATATTGCTTGATAAAAGGCGCCAAGATCTTGAAAAATGGGATGACCTTGTAAATATCAGATCTGAGGAGAGCATAAGGCAGAGTGGTCAGCGACTTAGAATACATTCATCATGATTAACATCGTTTAAATGAGGATCCTGATCAAAGCGGATGAAAGGATAACGCATATTAGTGTTTCCAAAGGTATAGACTATTTTCATGGTCTTTGCAGATATCAGAACTGGAACAGGACGCAATAAAATCATAAGCTATAGTATTCTTGTCAACGATATGTAACACTCTTACCACCTTGACAGTTCTCTCTCTTTCTCTTTTATTGAGCTCTATCCTTCTTTGGATAATTTACTCAGCTTTGAATCCGTCTCGTGCTTAGGCAGAGCACTGGCAACCCTTTCTAAGGTGGAGAGCAACGTAGTCTCGCTATAGGCGATATTGCTTCCACAAAAAAATATTTATTTGTCTTTATAACTTAATTTCTTTTTTGGCACTGGTAAAGGATCTCCTCGACCGCCCGTCTAATTACGTGATTGATACAAAAAACACAGCCTCACGTGTTCGCCTACTACTGAAATCACCTAACCACAACCGACGTTATAGGAATAACCCCTCACAACGCTTGGTAACCCTATGCGATTAGAACCCCTACCAAGCAATTTGTGGACCACTGATCCACACTCCGAAGCCCCAAAACGCTTGCACTTCGCCTTCAAAAGCCCCAACTGGGAGAACTCGTCCGCGTGCTACGAACTGTCGACCGGAAGTCCATCTTGACAGTTCTGTTCGGCATCGATAGCTCTTGAATTACACTTGAGAGCTGTCAAATAAAAACTTATATGTAAGGACCATTACGAGAGCCACCAAGTTCATAAAGTATAAAGGAATTAAAAAAAAAAAACAGTAATCCTGGCATCTTGACAATATCATTTGCCATGTCTTTCATGTCAAATAAGAATTGCAGCTACCAATAAACACGCGTGGATATCAGAACCATAACAGCCCGATAAAATCATAAGACATAGTGTTCTTGTCGACGATTTAGAAAATTCTCACGGGTTTGCAAGCTTTGTCCATCATTTGACAGCTATTAAAGTGCACTTGAGTGCTGTCAATTAACATATTATATCAGGCTCCTTACTATAACCAATCCAACCATTATAGTAACACGATTTTTCAACGGAATGAAATATTGGCATGGTTTTGACAATTTCATTCGGCATTTGACGGCTGTCAAAGTAAACTTTATAGTTATCAAAGGAAACTTGACAGCTGCCAAAGTAAATCTTGATAGCTATTAAATGATATTTTGATCAGAATTTCCAATAACATCAGGTAGCATGGTTGCTTTAGCAATATATAATCTCTTCATCAAGGCATTTTGGTACTTGACTGCTGCAGAACATATGGTCGCTGTCATCTATTTGGGACATTGAAGTAATACCTGCAGACCCCAAAAGTGGCGGGTATATGACGAATTTCATCATTTCGGAATATCATGCCCTTTAAAAACGATGAAAATCTCATTTTTATCAATTTTATAGATATTTTATACAAAATTCAGATGTGATGGACTAAAACGGACCTCAAATTCGTGATCAGCTACCCAAAAATCATAAACTAGACATATTATAGTCAAAGTAAATTGAGAAACAAATATTTTTGTGGTCCTGTGTTATTGATAAAAAAATTATCTATTAGAAAAATTAAAAAAAACCTCTTGATATTTTGTATAAAAAGATTTAAGAATTAAAAAAAAGTGTTAAAAAATATTAAAAATTGACTAAGTAATATTGCAGACAGTATCTGAAAACAGGTAGCGATCTCAATCCGACGCCAGGTCACATTTAATGTTATAATCTTGTAATGGAATTTTCTTAAAATTTTTTTTGAATAATTTTACAGTACAGAGAATAAAAATGCGTAAAAAAATCGAATTTTTGAAAATTCGAGGTGTTTGTAACCCCTTAAGAATATTGTTTGTGTAAGTTCGGAGATTTCCTTAAAAATACTTGTTTTAAAACTATCAGTTTAAACAGGACAAGGGTTTGTCTTTTACAAATTAAACTTGAAATTTACTGGGGGGAAATAAGAAGGAGATAGGGGTCAGAACAGCAAAGGTAAGAGGGGACGTGAATACGCAAAGTAAGTATTAGAGGCCGGGGGAAGGGAAGCGAAAGGGATAAAATATTTGCTGTATAACAGCTCCCGTGTGGTACTAGGCGGGTGGCTATTAGTAAAATAATAACAAATAGCCTTTTATTGATAGCATTTCATATTTTATACGTCTATTTTATTGACGTTTTATTTTTCTTTATTGTAAAAACGTCGTTGAGAACAAGTTTACTATGCAATTATAAAAGTAAAAAATTACCTTTTCCCACGTAATGCTTAGTTATTTATTCAATTTTTAATGAATAGTAACGCGTGCTAAACCAATAGAGCGGGCACGTTCCCACGGTCAAGAGGAAATACTTCAGCGTTTGAAAGCAGACACATGCGGGTTTACTACTGTATCATTAGCATAATAATTCATTATTTTATATCTATAAAAAAATATGATCTATGTGCATATACTACAGAGTGTATATTTTTGATGTTTTTATCGACATTAATTATGGGCATTCATGGATGAAGCAATTACTCCGCAGTAATTTAACACTCTATCTCTAATTTACTTGTTACATGTGACTAACAGGTAAATGCCCCAAGTTATATTTTTTTTGATACGACGGCTAATGGAAATTCTTCAAAAAATTGATCTATCCCAGATTTCTTTGTATTATCTATTGTAGGAAAACACCTGTTTTCCTTGAATCCATTCCTAAGCAATTTTTCATCAAACATATGATTTTTAGGAAGTACCAACCTTCAAACGATCAAAATTTCATGACATTTCGAAGATTAGTTTACAAGTTATAGTGGTTCTAGTGACGCCACTTTTGATATTTTCAAAACAATGGAAAAAATCGAATTTAATGTGTTGGTTAAACATTGTTTTTTGATGGGAAAAAATACCGTTCAAGCAAATCGATGTATTGGTAAGTGTTACGGTGACTCTGCCCCTGGAAAATCACTTATCATTTACTGGTATGCTGAATTCGATGGCAAAGATATTCGCATTCTGTATTGGGGACAATCGGCTAATATAAGAACAGATAAATCCTACTCTAACAACGTTAAGATCAAAAAAGGCGTACCGCAGGGTTGTGTTCTATCTCCCTTCCTCTTTAATCTATACTCCGAGGAAATATTTAAAAAAGCACTAGAGAGAGTTAACAAAGGCATCAAAATAAATGGCGAGATGATTAACAACATAAAATATGCCGATGATGCCGTCTTGCTGGCCAATAACATCGATTAACTTCAAGATCTTGTTGAAAGGGTGCAAAGGGTTAGCGAGAGTATGGTCTTCACCTGAATAAATCCAAAACCAAGTAGTTGATAATAAGCAAATCTTAATAAGCAGCAAGATAGCTCCAGTTAAATAGCCAAATAATCAGGCCTGTGGAATTTTATATATACTTGGTGACAGTGGTTAATGCAAAGTTTCAAGGTCTTTTTTCTCTATTAGTGTTCCGTACGGAACACTTATGAGATCACTTCGGTGTCTGTGTGTCCGTCTATCAAACTCGATTTTTTCCGAAACTATTTGACATAGAAAGTTGAAATTTGGAACTAATATTTTCTAAATTTGTCTTTTAATAAGTTAAATATAACTACACATAACCTGCTATTCTATCTTATATTTATTATTATTTATTTGAATCGTAAAACCTGCACTGATGAATTCTGTTGGTGGATATATTATTCCAAACCTTATAAGACCGTAGAAAAGGGTAAATATTATTATTATTCTATCTTATATATCTATAATATATATAAAATGCAACGTCTCTCTGTCTGTCTGTCTGTCTATCTGTCTGTCCGTCCGTGAGTGCGCTTATCACTGGAGAACCACTTATCCGATTTACGTACTTTTTTTTTTAAACAGACATATATTCTCTGGCCAGGTTATAGGCTATATTTTATTACGATAGGTAGCATACGGAATGAGCAGTGACAATAATAGTGAATGAAGTCGGAGAAAAGTTTGGCGGTAGCACGTTCCCTTGCAATACACAGCCTAAAGCCATTAAATATGGAACAATATTATGTAGCAGAGAATATCTATAATCTATAATATATATAAAATGCAATATCTCTCTGTCTATCTGTCTGTCCATTAGTGCGCTTATCACGCGAGAACCACTTATCCAATTTACGTGTCTTTTTTAAATTCATACATATATTCTTTGGCCAGGTTATATAATAATAATAATAATCTATATCTATAATATATATAAAAAGCAGCGTCTCTCTGTCTGTCTGTCCGTTAGTGCGCTTATCACTGGAGAACCACTTATCCGATTTAAGTGTTTTTTTTTTAAAACATTCATATGTTCTCTGGTCAGGTTATCTATCTATAATATGTATAAAATGCAACGTCTCTCTGTCTGTCTCTGTCTGTCTCTCTGTCCGTTAGTGCGTTACGTACTTTTTTTTTAAAACATACATATGTTCTCTGACCAGGTTATAGGATATATTTTATTGCGTTAGATAACATAAAGAATACGCAGTGACGATAATACTGAATCAAGTCGGAAAAAAGGCTACCGTTAGCGCGTTCTCTTGCAATATACTGCCTAAACCATTAAATATGGAACAATATCATGTAGCAGAAAATGCAATATCTCTCTGTCCTCTCTGTTTGTCTGTCTGTCCGTTAGTGCGCTTATCACTTGAGAACCACTTATCCGATTGACATGTTTTTATGAATAATGGGAAATAAGGAGAAATAATGGGAGATAAGCAGAAATAAGTTTAAGTAATGGGAGTTATGGTGAGATAATGAGAGATAAAGAGAAATAATGGGAGATAAGGAAAAATATTGCAAGATAAGTCGAGATAAGCCTAGATAATGGGAGATTAGGTGAGATAATGGGAGATAAGTATAAATAATGGGAGATAAGCAGAGATAAGTCTAGGTAATGGGAGTTATGGTGAGATAATGGGAGATAAGGAGAAATAATGGGAGAAGAGCAATGAAAATTATGTACAGATAATGTAATGGAGATAAGGATAAATAATGGGAGATAAGGAAAAATATTGCGAGATAAGTCGAGATAAGCCTAGATAATGAGAGATAAGGTGAGATAATTGGAGATAAGTATAAATAATGGGAGATAAGGAGAAATAATGGGAAATAAGCAGAGATAAGTGTAGGTAATGGGAGTTATGGTGAGATAATGGGAGATAAGGAGAAATAATGGGAGATAAGGAGAAATACTGCGAGATAACTCGAGATAAGCCTAGATAATGGGAGATAAGGTGAGATAATGGGAGATAAGAAAAAATAATGGGAGCTGGAAAAGGGGAAATAATGGCAGATATTTTATTACCTTAGGTAACATAAGGAAGAAGCAGTGACGATAGTAGTGAAACAAGTCCACGCGAGCGGAGCCGCGGGCACGGCTAGTATTATTATATATCTTTTATGTAATCTTATGGTATATCTGAAAAGTTCTGTTTGTGGCTCTCATGTTTCCTCAGAGAGCGTTCTTTGCGAGTGCCAGTCGACGGATTTCTTTCTAACACCTTCACTATCAACGCCGGTGTACCCCAAGGCTCCATACTGTCTCCTACTCTCTTTCTCATTTATATTAACGATCTGCTGGAAAAGACCGAGAATCCAATCTACACTTTGCAGATGACAGTACACTTATCTCTTCATTTACTTTGAACGCTCGGACATCAGCTACTCAGACGAATATCCGCAGACAGCAGGAAATCATTCAACTTAACAAAGACCTGGAAGAAATTCTATCTTGGGGTGACAGTAACCAAGTGGAATTTAACGCTACAAAAACCCAGGCGGCAGTTTTTTCTAAAAAAGTTAACGCTGCTGAACCCGACATAGTTATGTCGGGACACTCCATTCCTCTAACATCGTCATTCAATTTGTTAGGCGTTAATTTGGGAGCAAATATGTCCTGGCATGAACATGTTGCAGGCATAGCAAGAAGAGCTTCTCAGAAGTTGGGAATATTATTTTGAACCAGAAAGCTTTACACTTCACAACAACTCTTAATTCTTTACAAAGCTCAAATTCGACCAACTGTGGAATACTGCTCCCATGTTTGGGGCTCCCCTCCCAAACAAACACTGCATTTGTTGGATTCCATTCAGAGAAAAGCTGTTCGTCTGATTGGAGAACCGGAACTGACAGGTGGCCATGATTCGCTGGAACTTCGAAGAACGGTTGGCGACTTGAGCCTATTCTACAAGTATTTTCATGGAAAGTGTTCGAAGGATGTGGCCCGTTTAATTCCTCCCAGAGGGGTGCATGTTAGAAGTACACATCACGCTAATACTTCACATCCGTATGAGGTTCAGCTTGTTACTCCTCGTACAACGTTTATATGGAGAACATCATCCCTTTGGAATAATTTGCCCAGGGCTGTGTTTCCCACCGAGTACAATTTACAGCGATTTAAGAACAACGTGAATCGCTTTCTCCGCACACGTATCGCTCCTGTAGCTGTTTAGGGACTTTCCTGTAGCACGTGTGCTAGACCCATAAAAAAAAAATAAAATAAAATTAACAAATATAAGTGACAACACCGTATCTACAGCCAGTTTTATTAGCAGAACAGGTTGTTAGCGGCGCTGCCCGAGCGGGTGATACGTTAATTTTACTCCCTAAGATAGAGTTAGAAATCTGTCCAGTGTTTTCTAATTGTCTTTACCGCACTCACTGAAGTTTCTTATGGATAACTGATTTGGTAGGAAACAATGTTATCAATGACATACTCTGTCTATTCTTTTTAGTGTTCCGTACAAAACACTTATAAGATCACTTCGGTGTCTCTCCGTCTGTCTGTTACACCCAATTTTCTCCGAAACTATTTGACATAGAAAGTTAAAATTTGGCACTAATATAGAGTTGATCACGTCGTCAGAGTTGTATAGTTTGAAAGTTAAATTTTGACTTAGAGAGTTAGTTGTTAGGGGGTGAAATTGGAAGTGAAAAAAAATTTTTTCACGAGGTCATCGAGTAGGGTGTCAAATGAAAGCTTGTAAAAACGCTAGTTCAAAAATATATATTTAATATAATACTCGCGTACTGAGTGTAGACTGAACGAAAATTATTCTGAGTGCAATACTTTTAATAATTTAGCTGGTATATAAAAAAAAAAATTTCAAGGTCATCAATTTTCGGTAAAGATCGGAAGGAAACTTTGTTGAAAACCCATTTGGGGTGTGTTTTGTGAAGTCATTGATCATTTTATACCCCCGTAACAAAATTTTTTTTTTAAAAGCAATCAACGTACGGAACACTAACTGCGCAAGTCGGTCTTGCACTTGGCCTGTTATTTTTTATTTTTAAAACGGTTTTCTAAAAACTTTTCTTAGGCATATTTATTATATAAAATATATTCCTTTAGTAAAACTGACTTGTGAAGTAAGCAAGGAGGGGCACTTGGGCAGCGGACATCTTTCACAAAAAAGAACTTCTCACAGTGGAACTCTAACAATTTACACTTAATTTAGAGATCGAGAATTGGCGAGGACGAGGAATTTTCCCAAAAGAGAATGACCGAGGGACGAACATTTTTCACAAAAATGTTCCGTTTTCAAGAAGCGCATTTTCTAAATTATCCGAGGCTTGCTAAATAATCTTGTGAGCTGAAGTTCTTTTTATAACGGGTAGACTGCTAACCTCATCCATAAACCTTCCTCCTTTATCCGGACTTGGGACCGGCTGCACGTCCCTAAGCTACTCGATACACCCAGAAACGTACGGGCTCTAAAAATATTGTTCTTTCTGATGATGAAATATTAACAGCAGAAAATGAAGATAGCTTACAGCGACTGATACACCAAAACCACAGCAGAAATTTACAACATGAGAACATCAGTTGAAAAATAGTTATAGCTAAAGACCCCATTAGATTAGCCGTCTACAACAAAACAGTAGCACAAAACATGCACATATATCTGGGAGTACACTATTAAGCATATATATCAAGGAGTATTCAGTCAGGCAAATAAAGCATCGAGAATATCTGGTTGTTTGAGGGACTTAATATTGAAAAATGCTGAGAAGTCTACGGAAAGCAAAGTGTGTATATATAGAATGTAGTAAGCCCGGTCCTAACATATGCAGTAGAAACAAGAGCAGAAACAAAACAAACACCTCGGAGCTATAGAAATGAAAACACTGCGCACTATCAAAGGAAAAACCCTGAGAGATCAGGTACAAAGCACAACTGTACGAGAAGAACTTCAAGATACAAGACATCGTCTTTTCGCAATATCAAGACGTCGATATTAGATAGCCAAAAAAATAAAAAAACCAGAAACAAAAAGATTTTCCGGTTGTCCACCAAAAAGATGACACAAAAGTTAGACATCTACATCACAAGAGGCTTAAAAACAGATGAATCAAGATCTTGTCTTGGTTCATCTGTTTTCATTGAAGAAGAAAAGGCATTTTTTAAAACGTAACATTTTTTGTGAAAAATGTTCATCCCTCAGTCATTTTCTTTTGGGAAAATTGCACGACCCCGCCAATTCTCGATCTTTAAATTAGGTGTAAATTGTTAGAGTTCCACTGTAAGTAGAAGTTCTTTTTAGTGAAAGATGTCCGCTCTACCGGTCATCGATTTTTAACTTTTAGAGTGCCAGTGCAAGAGATCTTTTTTTTAATAAAAGGGCTTTGTTCCTCAATTGTCGTTTGACGTCTCCCTGTTTGTCGATTAATACGCTTCCTCTATAAATAGCTTTGCCTTCAGTGTTATTTTTTTTCCTTAAAGAAGCGCCCTTTGCATCCATATGCCTCCTAACCCCTTAAACTTTACTACGCCACTGAATCTCACAATCTAATTCGCTAAAAAAAATTAACTTCACAACGGATCTAATTGGAAAAAATAACAGTAAATCAAATAAGATTATGATACTGTGTAGTCACGTTCAGAAAACATGTGTTATTTATGATTATAATGATAAAAAGGAAAATTTGTCTTAAAATTCTAAAAAGTATTAACTTTCATATCTGTTTATAAGCTCTTATTTTTCGATTTTTACTTTAAATTCCACATTGACACAAATAAAAATTGACCTGATAACCCGAAGTTATAAATTCCTTGAAAACTGTATCGGGTTACCGCTTTAAACCTTTTTAGTTAGTCTGGCTGCAAATCTCGTCAGTTCTAAAGGGTTAAATTTAAAATTTCAAGTTTCTTTTTTAATTTAAATAAAAATCCCTATAACAGTACAGGGGCGATGCGTGTGCGAAACAAACGGCTCATGTTAGTCTTGGTTCTCCGTATAACACACTGTTTGAAAATGGTTGTACGAGAAGTGACAAGCTGAACCTTATACGGATGTGAAATATTAACGCGACGTATAATCCTAGCATGTACCGCTCTGGGAGGAATTAAGCGGGTTACATCTATCAAACACTTTCCATGAAATGCTTGTAGAATAGACTCAAGTCGCGAACCGTTTTTTCGATGTTCCAAGTTGCTGGTGAGTTATGGGTCTCCAATCAAGCGAACAGCTCTCTACTGATTAGAATCCAACAAATATAGTGTACGTTTGGGAGCAGAACACCAAACATGGGAGCAGTATTCCATTGTTGGTCGAATTTGAGCTTTGTACAGAATTAACAGTTGTTGTGGAGTGCAAAGCTTTTCTATTTGGTTACTGTCACATTTCCTGCTGTCTGCGGATAGGTGTATGATTAGCTGATATTCGACTGTTTAAAAACGATTCAAGAGATAATCGTACTGTAATCTGCAACGCAGTAGATTGGATTCCTCGTTCTTTCCAGCATATCAATAATGTAAATGAGAAAGAGAGTAGGAGACAGTATGGAGCCTTGGGCAATACCGGCGTTTACAGTGAAGGTATTAGAAAGAAATCCGTTAACTGTTCTTCGTAAAGAACGTTCTCTGGGGAAATATGGGAGCCATGCTAAAAGAGCATAGCATAGCCAACAATCCGTCATGCCAAACAGGGTTGAATGCTTTGGATGCAACCGCTCGGGATATTCCAAAGTTGGCAGCACTGGTATAACAACTAAAGACGAAACGAAAAGAATCGTATTTTTAGAAGTTACCAAAAGTGTTCTTCGTATATGCTGAACCATCCTAAGACGCGTTTCGCCGTATCACGGCTCATCAGCTGGGCTAGGTTCAGCAAATACGAGAACACATTTTTAGTCCTTTATCCAGGTAACTAACGGAAAACTATAACAAATATATGCTTATACTGCACTCTGTCGGCGACTTACTAAGCCTATTCAAGCAGAGCGGCTCAGCACGGCTGGCACTTATTGCAGAAACGCACCTTTTCGAGCTTACTGCTCGACGGCATAGATGTGTTATAGTTTTTTCCAAAGTGTTCAATTGCATTGTTCCAAGCATGTGTTACATAAGCTAGAAGATCTCTTATTTTCTTTGCTTCGCGAAAGCCATATTGTTGGTCGCTAATAATATTAAATCTGAGAAGATATCTGAGAACATGCTGATTGATAGCCTTTTCCCTAACTTTTGATATTACTGAAGCAGTGCGACTGATCGGTAGTTGTTTGGCAAGGTCCTCCTCATAGTAATTTTAATGTACTTTTATTGTTCTGTGCGAAACACTTATAATATCAATTCGGTGTCTGTCGTTTGTCTGTCTATCCTTCTGTCACACCTGATTTTTTCCTAAATTATTTGATATAGAAAGTTGAAATTTGGTATTATTAAAACAGGCCTCATCAGCGCCGTGTAGTTTTGAAACTTAAATTTTTGAGTTATGGGGCGAGTTTTAGGGGGTGAAATTGGAAGTGAAAATTTTTTTTTTTACCAAGTCATCGAGTGTGGTGTCAGATCAAAGCTTGTAAAAGCACGAGTTCAAAAATACATATAATATAATACTTGCGCACACGTTTCTTTGTATTAATTTTAAAAAATTGCAAAAAATCTCTGTCTCAAAAAATTTTGAAAAAAATTCTGGAACATTTTCCACAGGGTGAAAATTATCTTTAATAAAATTTATCTGGTGTATAAAAAAAATTCAAGGCCCTCAGTTTTCAGTAAAGATCGGAAAAAAACTTTGTTGAAAACTCATTTAGAGTGTGTTTTGTGGAGTCATTGATTATTTTATACCTCCGTAACAAAATTTTTTATTTTAAAATCAATCAACGTACGGAACACTAA
This sequence comes from Pachyrhynchus sulphureomaculatus, assembly GCA_019049505.1. Lineage (NCBI taxonomy): Eukaryota > Metazoa > Arthropoda > Insecta > Coleoptera > Curculionidae > Pachyrhynchus > Pachyrhynchus sulphureomaculatus. The sequence goes on from CM032455.1 coordinate 140,162,003, forward strand.
TTGTGCAAGTCCGACTTGCACTTGGACGGTTTTCATATCTATAATATATATAAAATGCAACGTCTCTCTGTCTGTCTGTCTGTCTGTCCGTTAGTGCGCCTATCACTGAAAAACCACTTATCCGATTTACGTACTTTTTTTTTTAAAACCTACATACGTTCTCTGGCCAGGTTATAGGCTATATTTTATTACGATAGGTAGTATAAGGAATGAGCAGTGACGTAAAATAGTGAATGATGTCGGAAATAAGTTTGCCGCTAGCGCGTGCCTAACACAGCCTAAACCATTAAATATGGAACAATATTATATAGCAAAGAACATCCGTAATGTAAAGGGTGATTCATTTAGAGGTACTTTTTGTGATGGGGATTTAATTGCAGATTGCGCATGCGTCGTGTCAACTGAAGTGGCATTCCTGTTCAGTAGTGTTTGACAATTCATAATGGAAAGACTTAGCCCGGCACAACGTCTACAAATTGTTCAACTTTATTACGAAAATGGGCGTTCTATGAGGAATGTGTATCGGGCGCTTAGAGCAACTTATGGTCCACATAATCGGCCTACCGAACGCACAATTCGCTCTACCATCAATAAGTTTGAGACCCAATTTTCATTATTCGATAATGCTCGACCGAATAGACCACATCCAGCACGTAGTGAAGAAAATATAGGGGCGGTAGCGGAGAGTGTACGCGAAGACCGTGAAGTGTCGATTCGTCGCCGTTCTCAACAGCTTGGCCTGTCATATTCAACAACTTGGGGTATTTTACGTAAGGATCTTTCTTTAAAAGCATACAAAATTCAACTAGTGCAACAACTGAAGCCGACCGACCTTCCGAATCGTTTCCGTTTTAGTCGTTGGGCTCTTGACAAGCTTGCAGAAGATCCACTGTTTTCGAGAAAAATTTTGTTCACCGATGAGGCCCATTTTTGGCTTAATGGGTTCGTGAATAAACAAAATGCCCGTATTTGGGGTGATGAACAACCTGAAGAGGTTCAAGAGCTGCCATTAAATCCAGAAAAAACAACTGTTTGGTGTGGTTTATGGGCCGGTGGAATAATCGGTCCATATTTCTTCAAAACAGAGGCCGGCCGGAATGTTACTGTGAATGGTGACCGTTATCGCGCCATGATAACAGACTATTTGATGCCAGAAATTGAAGCCCGTGGTCTCGACGAAATTTGGTTCCAACAAGATGGCGCCACTTGCCATACAGCCCGTAAAACCATGGCTTTACTGCGAGAGCAATTCGGCGAACAGATCATTTCACGCTTTGGACCAGTGAATTGGCCGGCTAGATCATGTGACATCACACCTCTTGACTTTTTGCTTTGGGGCTATGTAAAGTCCAAAGTCTACATGGATAAGCCAGCTACAATTGAGGCATTGGAGGCCAATATTACTCGAGTCATTGGCCAAATACCACTCGAAATACTCACACGCGTCATTGAAAATTGGAACTTCAGAATGGACGTTGTTAACCGTAGTCGCGGACAACATTTGAAAGAAATTATCTTTAAGAAATTATTGTAAAGAATGGTTCTTTTATATGATAATAAAGATTATAAAATAAAATTGTTTTTATTCATTTTTTTTTATTTAAAAAAAAGTACCTCTAAATGAATCACCCTTTATAATCTATGTTATATTATATATAAAATGCAATGTCTCTCTGTCTGTCTGTCTGTCCATTAGTGCGTTTATCACGCGGGAACCACTTATCCGATTACCTGTCTATATCTATAATATATATAAAATGCAATGTTTGTCTGTCTGTCTGTCCGTTAATGCGCTTATCCCTCGAGAACCACTTATCCGATTTACGTGATTTTTTAAATTCATACCAGGTTATAGGTATATATTTTATTACATCTATAATATATATAAAATGCAACGTATTCTGTCTGTATGTCTGTCCGTTAGTGCGCTTATCACTGGAGAACCACTTATCCGATTTTCGTACTTTTCTTTTTAAAACATACATATATTCTCCGACCAGGTTATAGGCTATATTTTATTACGATAGATAGCATAAGGAATGAGCAGTGACAATAATAGTAAATGAAGTCGGACAAAGTTTGCCGCTAGCGCGTTCTCTTGCAATACACAGTCCAAACCATTAAATATGGAACAATATTATGTAGCAGAGAATATCTATAATATATATAAAATGCAATGTCTCTCTGTCCGTCTGTCTGTCTGTCTGTCTGTCCGTCCGTTAGTGTGCTTATCACTGGAGAACTACTTATCCGAGTTAGTGCTTTTTTTTTAATCATACGTATGTTCTCTGGCCAGGTTATAGGATATATTTTATTAGGTGACATAAGGAATAAGCAGTGACGATAATAGTGAATTAAGTCGGAGAAAAGTTTGCCGCTAGCGCGTTCTCGTGCAATACACTCCCTAAAGCATTAAATATGGAACAATATCATCTAGCCAAGAATACAATATATATAAAATGCAACGTCTCTCTGTCTGTCTGTCCGTTAGTGCGCTTATCACTCGAGAACCACTTATCCGAATTACGTGTTTTTTATAAATTTATACGCACAATTCGCTCTACCATCAATAAGTTTGAGACCCAATTTTCATTATTGGATAATGCTCGACCGAATAGACCACATCCAGCACGTAGTGAAGAAAATATAGGGGCGGTAGCGGAGAGTGTACGCGAAGACCGTGAAGTGTCGATTCGTCGCCGTTCTCAATATGTTCTATATAATTCGATATAAGCCTAGATAATGGGAGATAAGGTGAGATAATGGGAGATAAGTATAAATAATGGGAGATAAGGAGGGATAATGGGAGATAAGCAGATATAAGTCTAGATAATGGGAGTTATGGTGAGATAATGGGAGATAAGGAGAAATAATGGGAGATAAGTCGAGATAAGCCTAGATAATGGGAAATAAGGTGAGATAATGGGAGATAAGGAGAAATAATGGGAGATGAGCAGAGATAAGCCTAGATAATGGAAATTATGTAGAGATAATGGGAAATAAGGAGAAATATTGGGAAATAAGGAGAAATAATGGGAGATATTTTATTACGTTGGGTAATATAAGGAATAAGCAGTGACGATAGTAGTGAATCAAGTCCACGCGAGCGGAGCCGCGGGCCCGGCTAGTTACTTATATATAATGTTTTATTTTTTTAACTTCACGATGCCTTATTTCTTAAGTAAATTTGTTTAAAATAAATAAAGCATCGATACGGACTTACTATACAGGGTATCCCAAAAGGTATGGTCAAAAAAAAAAATGAAGGATCTAGTAGATAGAATCAAAACAAGGTCAGAAGTTTCTATAAAAATGTCTTCTATCTCCCCCCGTTAGGGAGCTACAGCCACCCAAATGGGGAGCCTGAAGATGGGTTTTCATTGAATATTTCAGAAACCGATAAAGGTAAAAACAGGAAATTCAGGTTCTAAAGCAAAGTTTATGTGCTGAATCGGAATTTCACATTATAATTGTAGATAATTCAACCGGCGCGTCAAAAGTAGGGGAGACGCACCAATTCCGAGTTAAAATAGAACCTATTACCTGGCTTCTGCCAGGTGCAATGAAAATTAATCAAATGTCAACACACAAGTCAAATCTGAAAGTTCAAAAAATTGCGATCGATTTCATTATGCCAAATTTTACTTTTGTCGAGTATACGGATATGCATTTAATGTATGGCTTAGCTTCTGGGAACGCTAGTGATGAGGCTCGCCTTTACGCAGAACGAGTTCCTGATCAATACTTCCTGATCGCAGAACTATTGAACGAGTTGATCGCAATCTGCGGGAATCAGGTTTATTGTGTCTTGCTTTTTCAAATTGTGTGCTTACTATTGGATATCTTTTAGGTAGTTTTATACCAAAACCTGGAGGAGTAGGTCGTCCAAAAACTGCTCGTACCATTGAAATGGAAGAAAATATTTTGGACCTGATAACAAAGGAACCAACTAATGGTGTAAGGAAATTGGCAGCTATACATCCTGACATTCCTGCCTTAGTTCTTTATTAATATCGACAGCAGTTTTCTTGGGATCATTTTTCGCTTCTCGAATTATAATTTTGTCTACTCTCTTACTTGTTTTTCGAGGTCTACCACTTTTAAATGCCGGATCAACAGTGCCCCTTCTCGAGAACTTCTTAATAATTTTGCTGACAGTGCTCCTATGCATGTTTAAAAATTTTGCCATTTCAATTTGTATCTTTCTTCTTTGATACAGAGAAATAATTTTATGTTTCAGATCTGAACTGTAATATTTGCACTTTGGCATTTTGGCAAAAACCGCACTCTTAAACAATATATATATATATATATATATATATATATATATATATATATATATTATATATATATATATATATATATATATATATGGTTTATTGTATGGTCGAAATAGAAGTATATCCTTACGAATTTTTTCATGTTTTAGTTTTAAGGTTTATTATATGTCCTTTTGATTTTTGCATCATTTGTAAATGATAAGTTAGGAGAGATAATAAATGTTTTTTTTATTTTTAAAAATTAAGATATTTACAAATATACATGTTAGAAATCTAACCTATCGTTGAAGAAAAATAAATGGAATTACAGCAAAGAAAGAAAGTAAAAATTAAATAACCAGTCACGTGCAAGTTGGACTTGCGCAATTAGCGTTCCGTACCGTAATTACCTTTAAAATAAAAATTAGCTACTTAATATAAATAATATAAATGAATCTAGTAGTAAAAGTTTAAAACAAATATTTACTGCCTAAATATTTGTTTAATTATGAACAAATAAAAGAAATTATTTTGTCTTCGGTACCCATCCATTGGTCACCAGTCATCATGCTATTACTGAGTGCACCGAATTTTTAATGATGTTTTGTAGCGCTTAGCCCCGGATGAATTCCCCACATTCCAAACTTTTACCATTCTGTCATGTCACATTTTCCTTTTATACCAGAAAAATTATCAAACTTAATGTACTCGTGATAATTTTCGCTCAATTCACACATTATGAAGAATATTCCAGAATTTTTTGATCAGTACTTGTCGAGATAGGGTGGGGTGACAGAGATTTTTGACTTTTTTTTAAAATAATATAAAGAAAAGTGTGGGCAAGTATCACATCATATATATTTTTGAACTCGCTTAATCTTGTGTTTACATAATATATTTTCTGTATTAATTACATATTGATTACATTTCTTCTGGTTTTTGTTTAGAATGACAAGATTTCTTTTGCTACCTATACTTTTCTTTCCTAGATGTCACTTCATACTTGCAAATCGTCGGTGCATAGGGTACTTCAAGAGCAATTACTCCATCCCTACCATTTCCAAAAGTTTATTCTGTGTCAACCGATGATTATCCTGCACGAGTGGAATTCGCTAATTGGTTTCTAGAAAAGCAACGAGAAAATAATATATTTGTAAGCAAAGTGCTTTTTACAGATGAATCGGGATTTTCTAGAGATGGTGTAATAAACTCCCACACGCGATAATTCAGACTAAAAACCAACATAAAATATGTCATGGGCGGCTAAATGGTGAGAAATATTTGCAATTTCATTGAGGTGATTTTAATAATTTATTAGAAGTTCCGTTACATATTCGCAATAATATATAGTTAATGCACGACGGCGCACCACCACATTTTAGCAACATTGCTAGGGGATATTGAGATAACCAGTATCCCAATCGTTGGATAGGTCGGGGTGGGCTATTCCCGTGGCCGCCCCGATCACCAGATCTAAATCCCTTAGACTTCTTTCTATGGGGCTACCTTAAATATCTTGTTTATTCGACTCCTGTACAAATTAAAGAAGAGCTGTTAGAAAGAATTTTCTTTCACTGTGCTGAAATAAGGAATAATCCCGGCATGTTTTAAGTAGTGTTCACTAACTTAAGGAAATGCATAACTGTACAACGTGCCCACATCGAACATATTCCCTAGTTGAAATTACGCATGGATTTTATTTTTCCTTTAAATTAATATTTCCGATTTTTTTTGCGATGTTTTGTAATTGTTTTCCTGATTTGATAAATAAAAATAAGTTTTTTGGTTCATTTGGTGATTATATTTTCTTTAATTATTATTTAGTTGTATGGTCATATAAAAATATCCGGATATTTTGAAGTGTTGCTAATAACTGTAATAATATTAGGTAATAGGCTCTTTTTCTGACATGTAAATCCTTTATCGATTTTAACTGGGATTTGGTGCGTCTAATCGTGTTAAACTAAGAGTACCTTTTTTTCGCCAAAGATTTTTAAGCTTCCCTAATCCGACGTGAAAATGCAATAAAAGTTATTGTAAAAAAAGTTAAGTCCATTTTCACCACGCCCCTCCCTACTTTTGACGCACCGGTTGAATTATTAACGATTATAAGATAAAATTCCGACTCAGCACATAAACTTTAGAACCTGAATTTCATGTTTTTATTTTTAACGGTTTCTGAAATATTCAATAAAAACCCATCTTCAGGCTCTCCATTTGGGTGGCTGTAGCTCCCTAACGGGGGGAGATAAGAGACATTTTTATAGGAACTTCTGACCTTATTTTGGTCCAATCTACTAGATTCTTCATTTTTTACCATACCTTTTGGGACGCCCTATATTTAATTAGAGTTAGGTACAATCAGTTTCTTGAAATTATACATCAAAAATAACAAACAAGCTAGCTTGATTTTTAATAATCCCTTAAATTGTACAAAAATATGAATTATCACACATCTAGGAATTCCACTCAAAAAAAAGGACTTTTTGCGCATACTCCGTGTTCGAAAAAAACGATCCAAAGATTTTTCTTGCTCTCTACTAGTCCTTATTTTTTTGTAACCACGAGCCAAAAGTGCACAAGTAAAATATACGTATGTAAGGAATCTTTAAAAACATTGAACTAAACAAACGTTTACACTTTGCTCAGATCTGCTTTTCAAACACATTTAAACGGTTCCAGCTTTTTATCTTACTCTGACAAGCTGCTCTTAAATTATACAATTTATTTATACATCAAAAAGGTCCACATAAATGTAGTTTTTACTTTGACAACCAAGAGACTAGCGCCATTTTTCCTTAGAGTATGTTGAGACTTTCCTCTATAGGATTTGAAAGAAATTTTTTTCTTTAAGATGCCGCACGCTTGGGATACACTATATATAGTAAGTTCTGGATTAAACCGGAATATGTTTTTTCTTTTATTATTTAATAAAAATAATGTAATCTGTAATCCCATATTTCAATGATTTATGTATCCCGTTCATCAAAAATTAAGCGGATAATAACTCCTAAACTTAATAATTACTCTCGTTTTTTAGATTACAATAAGAATAATAAATAAAAAAGATATAATGCACAAGTTAATAACTTATTCTTTGTTATTTATTACCGAATTATTTGTAAATTAAGAGTAAAGTCTAATTAGTACTTTTTTAATAAAAACAACATTTTTGGATTTATGAGAGCATATACGTGTACAATAAGTAATGCTCGTTTTATAATTATTTTGCTCCAATAAACTTAAGATTACAGGCATTAAGACTTGGCTGCCACGACTCATCCCCTATTTTATATCCTGATGAATTTCGTTCTTATAAATAATTCTTAAAATTCAATAGCTCCCGAGGGACTCAACATGATAATTTATATTTTTCTAAATATTAAGGCTAATAAACTTTTAAAAGAAAATGTAATTTACTATTAAAGGGTCACATACACCTGGGCGCTGCAAAAGTATGTATATTTAAAAAAATATTTTAAAGATTATTAAGTGAATAATACAAAAGAATGGCGATTATATACTTTTATTGTACTTTAAATTATAAGAATTTTTTTTTTAAAATATATGTTAAACATTATTTTTTACTGGGTTAAATGGACCACTGATGAAAACTATGGTGTCTCCTTGTCTGCAGGATAACTTCACAAAAAATAACCAATCTGTAAAAATAAAAATTAGTCGGGTAAAATAATGTAAGACGTAGGCTGAAAAGTTTTTGGTATGACACATAGATGTCGCCCTTTTCAAAAAATCCATATGATTTTTAGGAAGTATCAACCTTCAAACGATACATGTCAAAATTTCATGACATTTCGACAATTAGTTTACAAGTTACAGTGGTTTTAGTGACGCTACTCTTGATATTTTCAAAAACAATGGAAAAAATCGAATTTCGTGTGTTGATTAAACACTCTTTTTTTGGTGGGAATAAATCCTGTTCAAGCCAAGGAATCGCGTAATAAGTGTTACGGGGACTCTGCCCCTGGAAAAATTACTCATTATTACTAGTATGCTAAATTTAAACGCGATAGTACATATACAAATGATGCTGAACACTCTGGATGCCCAAATGAGGCGTTTACACCGGAAAACATAAAAAAAATCCACAAAATTGTTTTGGATGACCGTAAAGTGAAATTGCGTGAGATAGCTGACACCCTAAACATATCAAAAGAACGTGTTGGTCATATTTTGCATGAACATTTGCGCACGAGAAAGCTCTGTTCGAAATGGGTACCGCGTTTGTTTACAGTGGACCAAAAACAACAACGTGTTGATGATTCTGAGTGCTGTTTGGACCTATTTAAGAGCAATAAAAAGGATTTGTTCATACCATATGTGACAATGGATAAAACATGGATCCACCACCATACGCTGGAATCAAATCGGCAGTCAGCTGAGTGGACAGCAGCCGATATAAGCCGCCCGAAGCAACCAAAGACACAACAATCGGCTGGGAAGATTTTGGCCTCTGTATTTTGGGATGTGCATGGAATAATTTTCATCGACTATGCTAAGAAGGGAAAAACCATCAATAGCGAATATTATATAAAGTGATTGGCGGGTTTGAAGGTATCGCTCTTGAAGGAGACTATATTGATGAATAAAGTCGAATTTTGCAAAAAAAAATGTGTTTTAAGTAGTTAGACCAAAAACTTTTCAACCTACGTGTTAGTAGTTAAAAATGGTCGAAGGTTTTTGTTCACAAAAATAAAAAATTTATGGTGTTTCAACCAAAAATTTATGGTTAATTATTTGTAAAAATATGTCTATAAGAAAAATTTAAAAAACCTCTCATACCCAAAAGGTAACAAACCATATATTTTATAAAATCGTTTCCAGCCAAATCAATTATTCATTTAAAATTCCAGTTAGTGCCCTAAAGACAAGTAGAAAATAGTGGGCTAACTTGTAACCCTGTCCGACCTTCGGCAACTATTTAATTGTCAACAAGGGGGTAGCGACACCACTGCATTTGTTTATGGTATATAAACGGATAAGTTTCGCCATACAGGTCGTCGAGTGTATGTGTCCTGGTGTTGTCGTTTCCCGAACGCCTTAATTGTTGCCGTTTTTTAGCGAATTGTAGGGCTTTTCATCGTGTATTAAGTGGACATGTATTGGCCGTATTTCTTATAGTTATACCAGAAAATTTGTAGCAGTTCTTTAATGAGACCTTTGACTAGTGCACTTTTAATTGGGTCTGGAACAGACCAGAAGACAACAGAACTTGAAAACGATTAGAAACACATACTGAACGAAAGACTGTACAAAATTAAATAGAGATAAGGCTGATTATTAATAAAAAAAGTTAAAAGATAGTGTCTCAAAACAGGTAGCGGTCCCAATCCGACGCGAAGCCGCTTCTGCTTCAACTCACTATGCAAATGGTCCAATAACGTTACGTAATAAAGGCCAGTAGTAGATAGTTTATAAAAATACCTCATCCTCCTCCTCTCATAAACAGGTTACCTCTGCCTCTCCAAAAAAACAAAAAAAATAAAAATTAAATTTAAATATTAATATATATATATATATATATATATATATATATATATATATATATATATATATATATATATATATATATATATATATATATATATATATATTTAAATATTAATAATGCATATGTTAATATTTTTTTTTGTTATTTATTACAGAATCGTTTTTAAATTGAGAGTAAAGTCTAATTAGTACGATCCCATCCATGTGAGAAGAAGGGGAAATAAAGATTATATAGACTCGCCAAACTCTCATGTGCATCCAGTAATATAAGAATAAAATGTCAACATCTATCATCTATCTATCTAATAAGCCTTCGTCCATCCGATTCTGTGTCTTTCTGATCCATCTTAAACCAGCCGTTATTTTCAGGTTATCTTTCGATCTTGTTTGGGGCCTTCCTCTGGATCTTTGTACCAACCATGGCCTCCACTCTTGAATTCTTTTATTCCATCGCTCATCTTGTTGTCTCATTGTGTGACCGGCTCATCTCCAATTCAAACTTGTTACCTGTCCTCTTATGTCTATCACTTTGGTATTTTGTCTTATACTTTCGTTTTTAATTTTGTCTTATAATCTTATATTCAGCATCTGGCGTTCCATTGCTCTCTTTGTTTTACTCATTTGCTCTATCATCTTCCTAGTCAATGTCCATGGCCGCGTAGGTGAGAACCAGTAGAATGCATTGATCGAATATCTTCTTTCTTAGTTTCAGAGGAATTCTTTTGTTGGTTAGTATTTTCCTTTGTTTGCCAAATCCTGTTCAAGGCAGTCTGATTTCTCTCTGTGCTTCTGCTGTTTTATTTACTTTTCCACACTTGCCCTAGGTAGATGTATTCATCCACATATTCAAGTGTTCTGCCCTCTATTCTCATGCCTCGTGGACTGTCTTCGTTTGTCATAGCTTTTGTCTTATCTTTATTCAGCAGTAGTCCTATCCTCTCTGATTTGTTTTATAGTTCAGAAATCATTTCTTGTATGTCATCAAAATTATCTGATATTAGCACTACATCATCAGCATGACGCAGATTATTTAACTTTTGTCCATTTATACTGATCCCCTTTTTTTCTCATTCGAGTTCCTTGAAAACTTCTCGCGTTTGATAGGTATTTGAGTCTTGTTGTAAATTGTTCTTATGAGCTGAGTATACCTGTAGTCTATTCTGCTGTTATACAAGGCTTTTTCGACGGCCCAGCTCTCGATATTATCAAAAGCCCTTTGATAATCTATAAATACCAGGTGTAACTTTAAGTTATATTCTGTTGCTTTCACTATTAAAGTTCTGATAGTTAAGAGATGATCACAAGTACTAAAACTCTTCCTGAAGCCAGTCTGTTCCACCGATCAATCTATTAATTATTATTTTGGTAAACAAACCTGTACCACCAAATCTCCTCCTTCTTTTATTAATTCTGTTAATACTTCGTCAGGTCCTGATGTTTTATGGTTTTTCATAGTTTTTAGTGTTGTTAATATATCTTCATCTATTATCTCTGGTATTTCTTCTGAGATAACATTGATTATATTTCTGTTTTGACGTACTTTGTGATCATTTAGTGGGCATTTTTTTTGTTCATACAGGTTCTGATAGTAGGTTTGAATCATGTGTGTTATTTTTTCTCGATTTTTTCGCACCTTCTCCATTTTCATCCTTTAAGTTTTTGTAGTCTTTCCTAGGCTTTGTCGGAGTGCTTTCATATTTTATTTATTTATTTTTTTATATTTATCTCTAACTGTTGTCTTTTATTTTCCTCTTTAATGGACTTTTTAAGGGTTTTGTTAGTTTCTACAAATTAAATAGTATATCTCTTTCCCTGGGCCAATTTACGTTTTTCTTCAAACAGTTCTTCCGTTTTGATGCTCCATATTTTTGTTTTGTTGCTCTTCTTTCTAGCTATTTGCTCTCCTGTTTTCACCAAGATATTCGTCAGTGTTTCATTAATTTCGTTTATGTTTTTGTTATCAAGATCATCAGTTTTAGCTAATTCTTTTTTATTTCATTTTGGTATTCCGCTTTCTTTACTTTTAAGATATGTGTATCAATTTTTGGTTTTTTTCTTGTTATGATTGATTTTCTTTTTATGCATTCGTTTATTTCTATTTTTCCTAGGACTATTCTATGGTCACTTCCTGTGTTTATCCTATTTATAACTGTTACATCCTTTACTATATTTTTTACCACTCCGTTTGGACTTAGCTATGTCCATTATCTATGTAATTTTTTTTTGTGAATTTTTTTTTGTGATTGACAATCTGTTATTAATTTGCATCAACAAATTAATAAATTGCACAAAACTTTTTGTGAATTAGTTAACGAACAGTTTTATTATTCTAAGCATAGTAGACCGGATTGGGTCAATTATTACAGTGATTGGGCAAATTTATATTTAGATGGTGTAGAATTTTGAGACTTTGAAACACTAAACATATTGAAATTTGTAAAGGAATTAAAGAGAAATGGATTTTTTTGTAGAAGTTGTCAGTTTGAGCGTGCTAAAACAATGTGGAAAAACTTTTAGGACTTTTTGTGCAAAAATAGAGAAATTAGTGACGGAAATGTATGAAGAGTTCATTACGTCGGCGGCATGTTCTCGATACTATTTATTGGCTGGTGAAGAAAGTAAAGCTCAACATTGGGCATTATATTTTGAGTTAACAGATCATATTTCATTGGGTCAAAAAGCGGCACAAGCATGTAAAGACTATTTAGAAACAAAGTACTTAGCAAAATTATTGCTAGAGTTTGAATTGTTAGAACTAGATGAAAACATAGTATTAATTAAAAATATGTTTTATTAAGTATGCATTTTGTTATAGTTGTAGCATTATAGATTGTAATATATAAAATTTAAAAATATATTTAATATGCTTTATTTATTTCAAGAAAAATTATCATATATAAAAAATACATTTGATAAAGTACAGATAGATGGCGGCTTTGAGTGATTTTGGTATTAAAGCTCTGTTGACCATCTAGCTGAATTGCAGGTTTAGACCAGGGCTGATCAAACCACTGCCCGCGAAGCGATTTTTAATCTTCAATTTTGTAGATTAAAAATCGCGTCGCAATAAAAAAAGTAACTCAAATTCACAAAATATTTGGCATAATTTTGTTCATTTTTCTAGCAAACCAAATAATGAATGGCATATCTAAACATAGGTATGGCAGCAATATTTTTGTTATGTTTATTTTGTTTACAAAAACGCGTGTGTGTATAGACGAATAAGTACAGATGCATGTTTGTGCGCGTTCTTGTTGTGATTCGTTTTGTTTCTACGTGTAATGCCACTTTGTGTCTCATATTTACTTACGATAGTAATTAATATCCATAATCCTCGTGAGAAATAACAAATCGTATGATGTCTATGAAAAAGCGAAAAGTATGTGATGAAAATCGTGTATTTAATGAGAGATGAGAACTAGACTAATTTATCTGCAACAGCAGTAAAAAAATTTAGTGTATGATTGGTATGCAAGTATTGTCGGTGTATGAAGAATATAATATTAAACAATATTATATCACTTTATACGAAGAAAAGTATAAAAAACATATCGGGAAAGCAAGAAAAATTATAGTAGTGAGTATAAGAATAAGTATTTTTTCAAAAATAAGTACAGATTATTAACTGAGTTTAGTTGCTTCTTACGAAGTTTTTTTACAATTAGCCATGTTGCCAGTGTTGATTAAAAAATGCGCAACGCTTTATGCAGCTTAAACTGGTGGAAAATTTTAATCTGTAGCACTATCTCACCAAACAGTGGCACGATGAATAGATGATAAGGGAGAGTATATTGTAGAATGTGAATACTATTCCATATGTTTGGATGAAAGTACCGACCAGACAGACGTAAGTCAACTAGTAATTTTTAATCGCTGTATTTCACAAGATTTTACTATTATGGAGGAAATGTTAAATTCAGTGGCATTACATGGATCAATCAAAAGTAATGATATCTTTGAAGCTGTTCGTAAAACTGTTATGGATTCCGGAGGGTTTCACAAATATGGTATTGGTCCATTGATCCACTGCATTATACACCAAGAAGTTTTATGAGGAAAATCCTTGAGCAAGATCTATGCCATGAAGGTGGCTGTTAAAATAACAAATCGAAAATTTGACGATTTTTTAACGTAAATTGACGCAGCATATGGAGACTGGCTTTTACACAGTGCTTGCAGCGTTTTTTTACTTTACGAAAAGAAATACCAGTATCCCTGAAAAATAAAATAAAATCTGATACGACAGAACTACAGAACAAAATGCAAGATCCTGAATTCTTCGTTGACCTCTGACAAAACACTTGAAAGAATTGAATTTAAAGTTACAGCGGGTTTAAAAGTAAACTGAAATTGTAGAAAATGTCGCTAAAACAGAAAAAATTTTCCTTTTTTCTATGTTGCAAAGAACATTATATTGAGATGGGAAATTTGAAGGATTCAATTTTCTTGATCACATAAGTACATTGACGAGGCAATTTTTGAGTTTAAGCAGCAATTTGTGGATTTAAAAGAGTGCTTACTCCACAATAAATTTTATAAAATCTAAATACAGGTCGTCCTATCGTCGTCATATCACCTGTTCACGCACTGGGTTTGGCATTGAGTAATATTGAAGTTGACATTGACAGAATTGTAAAAGAGGAAATAATGAAAAAGCAATAAAAAATTGTATGAATAATATCTCCTGTATTTTTTTAAAATACCTTTAACTGAAAACTGAAAATATTTAGTTTCTACGGCCTGCCAGTCCATGTCGTAATTTGTATTGGTCCGTAAACGTCTCCGGCCCGAACAGCTCTGGTTTAGATGAATACTTTTAATATATTTTACTTTTTTATTTCCTTTAAAATAGACAAATATCGTGGCCTCGACGATATTCGCAAAATAGTAAGAGGTGTGTATCCTAAATTCTAGTTAATGCAGTGTGGATATTTCATTACCTGTATTGTTTTTTTATGTAATTTTGGAGAAAGCAAATTTAAAGCAATAGGTTGCTTAAATATATAGGGCTTATTTTTCTCCATCGTAAGCAGCTAATTCTCTAGGAATAAATTTATTTTTCTAATCCATAAATCCTTGTATATTCATAACAAGCCTCTTATTCATATAATGATGGTAATTAATCTTTTAATTAGTAAATCCCGTGAACACAAAATTTTTTCTGTAGTATTCTTCTATTATTTTTCTTCTTATTTCTTAACAAAACACTTTAACCTTTGATGGAACACTAATTTGTTCAATATACTTTTCGATAGACATAATCAGAACTGTTTTTTTTTAAATTTATAATATATATATATATATATATATATATATATATATATATATATATATATATATATATATATATATATATATATATATATATATATATATAAAATTATATATATATATATAAATATATTAAAAAGGATGAAGTCGTTTTACTATTTTCGTCAAAGGATTGTAGTTAAATATTTTATCGAATGTTTTTAGACCATCTGCTGTTGTTTCAGCTGGAATTTTTGCCTTTGTTTCGAATTCAATCCTCATTGTTACTGGACCTCTCTGTAATAAATCTTGTTAATGCGAGCAATTAATATAGACAATAGGTGCATTGGACCTAAATTCTGTTGGACTGAAGATAGGTTCTATTGGCAAATTATAATATACTTGATGAAAATCGGAAAACATTTTATAATAGGAAGCAAATTTACTATCTTTAAAATGAAGTTGGAAATCACTGTGGGGTGTCTATCAGAATTTAAAAATATATTTATATTTCTTAGTTCACGATGAGTAAATTTACTCATGTCAGCTTTTACATTACCATGTCTATTGTTTTGGAAAACAATTAATATATGAAACGAAGTCCCAATTTTTGTAGTAGTTTTTACAGACCAATCGTGTCTCTCAATTAATTCTCAACTTCAGAAAGTGATAAGAATGTCGCTACTTCTATCAATAAGTTTAGTACGAGCTAGCTCTTGACGGGTAGCTACAGTAAGTCGACGAACTGTCCAACAAAGTTTGGTTTCTGTCATTTTAGGTTTTTCACCTTCAACAGTGGATACTAGAGAATTGCTATTATCGTTACTTCTTATGAGAATTAGTTTTTGTCGGAAATTCAAAATTATTTTGTTGTAATCTTCAAAAAATCCTTAATGGGATACATAAACAAACATTTCCTTCATCATCGGTCATAATATTTTCTCCTGATTTTGTTTTTGGATACCATTCTCCATTTTCTAACTTTGCACTTTCATTTTAATCATGATATATGGAGCCTGTAGGTGTAGAAGTTGTTCCCATATCTCTAACAGAAGCTATAGTAACATCATTTAAAACACAACGTAATTCTTTGGTGGATTGTTGATTAATACGGTGTTTTTTAATGGAGTATTATGTGCTCTAGTTACTTGTAATTTTAACTCGCTTTTACGAGGTAGATGATATTGCCCGGTTTGTTGCAGAGCAATTCTTATTACATCATTGGGCTCTAGTTTGGTAGGATTGAAAGGATCGAAAGAAAGTACTTTTTAGCTAAAAATTGATTCATCTAAAAGAACATTTTCTTTAATGTTCAACTATTCCATTGTTATTTAAGTTTAAAACCCAAACTTAGAAGAAATTGCCGATTTGTGGTAACTTCCGTGAGTTTGATTTATTACTGAATAAAATCCGTTTGTATTATTTCTTTTTAAGTTTTTGGTAATAAGCTTTGTAATAAAATTTAAGCTGACCGGTTTCTTGTAATATGGAATTAATTGTTACGACTTCTCCCCTAAAATTAACAAGTTCATCTTCCTAATCTAGTGTTTTAATAGTTATTTTATCTATTTTTTTAGCAGTCACTGGAAAATATATAAGATTTTGTGGTTTACCATTAAGATATGGTCCTTCAGCGATACTGCAATCAACATTTATTGAACTTACTTTAATAATTTTTGCAGGGTAATCTGATATATGTTTTTTTTAAACACTAATAATTTACCAATCGTTCCGTCCTGAAAGATTATCGAAACTGGTGATTTAAGATGTCTACGTAAGTTATTATTATTTGCAAAAATGCTAAAATTAATGATTTTGTAAATATTGGTTTATATCTTAAGTATAAGAGTTATAGTATTTTCATCATGAATAATTAAATTGTTGCTCTCATCAATACTTGGGATGGTGGTAAAGGTCTCAAAATTTACCATATTTTCGCCCAGATATATCGGAGGGTTAATTTCTGCTGTTAAAGTAGCAAAATTACCACTAATAAGAAAACTGCATGATCTATGTAATATTCTTTTAAGTCTATAGAGCGATTAGTCACGATATATTATTAAAAAGAAATTTTAGACATAATTGGCCGCAATCTGTTTTATTAAAAGTTTGACGATTGTTATAATTTACTATTCTGTTATTTTATTAGCTATAAAAATATGTATTGAACTCAGATGGAGGGATATATATACAGTGAAGTCTGCTTATAACAAACTCGTTTATAGCGAATTTCCGGTTAAAACAAACTATTATATAATGCAAGAAAAGACCAATGCAAATTTTTATTGGTTATAACGAACCCGGTTATAACAAACTTCCGGATAAAGCTAACCAAATTTGGATGTTTTGTGTCAGTTTATAATGAACTTGCCACTCCCTCTGTTCGATGTCGCGCGACTTGATCTAGAGAATTTACCGAAACTCCATGGAAACCCCTATTCTACTTGTTTCTGCAGCGCCGCTAGTTCGGGCAGTATTATTTTCAATTTACTTGTTGTGTTAAGCGGTTCTAATGCATATTTGATCAAAGTAGCAAAGTGAATGTTTAAGTTTTTATTTTAAAATGAGTATACAAAAACGTAAAGCGTTTACTTTAAAAGACAGACACGATATTATAAGGAAAATAGAAAATGGAGTTAAACAAAGTGATGTTTGCAAATCTAAGGTTTCTACCATATGGAAGAAGAGGCAAGAAATCTGATCAATCTATGATATATGAAACTTTAGTTGTAAAAAAGTAAGAAAATCTACACATGGTTTAGTCAAAAACGACATGAACATGTTCCTATTACCGGCTATACTTTACAAGAGAAAGCTAGTGAACTGGGAAGGAAAATAGAGAACACCGAGTTTAACTGTTCTAGAAGTTGGATTGAACGATTTAAAATGCGACATAATATTAGTAAGGGTAAGATAGTAGGATAAACTGCAGGAGTGGATATGACTGTTGTTGATCAGTGGTGGGCTAACGTATGGCCGCAAATTCGAGAAAGTTATGAATATGTGGACCTTTTTAATGCGGATGAAACGGGTTTGACGCTTGATAAGACATTAAAGTCCGTTGGAGAGAATTTTGCTGGTGGAAAATTATCAAAAGTAAGAACTACTGTGTTGGTAACTGCAAATATGTCTGGAACAGAGAAAAGAAAATTGTTGGTGATAGGAAAGTCCGCCAGTCCCAGGTGTTTTAAAAACAAACATTTACCAGTAAAATACAAATCAAATAGTAAAGCCTGGATGACATCAGAAATTTTTAAAAACGAACTGATCGAATGAGACAAAGAATTAAAATTCACAAACAGAATTACTTTTGATTGACAACTGTTCAGCGCACCCTGAATTTGAGCTACAGCAAATAAAATTGGTTTTTATATCTCCAAACACAAGTGCAAAGCTCCAGCCTATGGATCAAGGTATGATACATTCTTTAAAATGTAGATTTTACTTGTGAAAATGTTAGAGACGATCGATAAAGGTAAGATTTTTTCTGTAACTCTCTTGGACGCTATAAACATTATCCATATGGCTTGGCAAAGAGTTAGTAGAGAAACCACCGCAAACTGTTTTAAGTACGGCGGATTTTTAACGAAAGAATGAGAGATGATGAGTTACCGTTGACTCAGTGGATTAACAAACATCGAGAAGATCCTACTGATTGTCTAGAATTTGTTTACGATGCTGACATTCAACAAAGTAGAGTGGAAATCAAGATTAAAAGCATGTTTAATCACTTTAATTTTGAAAAATATGTTTGTGATTATAATGAATTAATGACGAGAGAAATATTAACTGATGATCAAATTGTGACATCAGTGACTTCTAGAAAGATTTTAAGCGATAATGACGACGAAGACGAGCTTGGAGAAGGAGATAATATTTATGTTCCATCCATTTCAGAAATAACTAAGAAAATGACTGAAACTCTCAATTTTTTGGAATCTCGTGAAGTTCCTGAGCATATATGGAGTAGTTTTTGTGACCTTGACAATTATATAAACATCATTTCTTTTTCAAGTAAAATTCTGATTTTATTGTATAAACTACGTATTTTAAGGTTTTTGTTTATACTCATATATATACCAACATACATAATAATAACTTTAGTGTAACTTGTTTTTTCTGAATGTTTGCTTTTAATTTAATAATAATTATTATTCTTTTTTTTTAAGCATTACGCCTAATCTAAATAAAAATTAGTGAAAAATGATATTAGATTTTGTTTACTGTTTGTAACGAACTTCGGATATAGCGAACCATTTTTAGTGATTTTTTTGGAGTTCGTTATAAACGGACTTCACTGTATATTATATATATATATATATATATATATATATATATATATATATATATATATATATATATATATATATATATATATATATATATATATTACTCAGTATATATCACCACTACACCAAACACTTTATTTTAGCACTCGACGCGCGTTTCGCTAACCATGTTAGCTTCATCAGGAGCGATGATCAATCATCGCTCCTGATGAAGCTAACATGGTTAGCGAAACGCGCGTCGAGTGCAAAAATAAAGTGTTTGGTGTAGTGGTGATATATACTGAGTAGTATCATTGTGCCAAAGATTCCACATTCCCAACTTAATATATATATATATATATATATATATATATATATATATATATATATATATATATATATATATATATATATATAATGCATTAAAATTCCGGGTTTCAATCCGTTCGTCTGACAATGAATTTGTTCGACGTTTCGCCAAAATCCCATTTGACATTTTCAAGTGCTCTTGCTGCTGCTGCTACTCGATTCTGTGATCTTGCTGCTGCAGCCGCTCGAAGTTAACTGTTAGCTTCGAGCAGCAGCAGCAGCAAGATCACAGTAACGAGTAGCAGCAGCAGCAAGAGCTCTTGAAAATGCCAAATGAGATTTTGGTGAAACGTCGTGCACATTTATTGTTTAGACGAACGGATTGAAACCCGGAATTTTAATGTATTACATTTCATCATCCGTGAAAACCTCTACTGTAACACACACACACACACACACACACACCCATATATATATATATATATATATATATATATATATATATATATATATATATATATATATATATATATATATATATATATGTTAGCTGTCAGCATTTTCTGTATGAAAAAACCCCCGTTCCAGGCGTTGAAGAAAATTAGGATAAGCCGAACGATGCAATATGAGAAGGAGAATATTAATTATTGATAATTGATTTCAGGCGGACTGACTTGTTTACATTACGTAGATTAAGCTATACTTAAGTTCCTGTTATTGATATGTCTCAAATCACCAAACCCTTGAGTTTGTTTTATGTGACAGGTAGGCCATATCTGTCACACACATTATAAAATGTGTTTATGTAACCGTAATGAGATTTAGGTAACAGGGATACTTTTGGTACACATTATGAATTATATTTTAGAGAGCCGAAGTAGTCAGCCAGCTTTGTTAGATGTCTGAATGCAATTGTTAATAAAAGTTATTGTTGTCGAAATTGTCCAAAAGTGTTTAAATTATTTTCTTTTAGAATAAAAGCTAACATATTATATATATATATATATATATATATATATATATATATATATATATATATATATATATATATATATAACTATTTCAATTAAAAGTGCAGAATTTCAATGAAATATAGTTTTCTTCGCTGCCGGTAGATGGCTCTACTTACACTATTTTGGAAATAAACTTGTTATTTTATTTTAATGATTTTAATTTATCTGCACAGCTGTGAGTTCCGTTTTGATCAATAATGTTGATTTTTGGATAAATGATATTTTAATACAACAAATAACCCAAGTAATAGAAATTTTCGTAATTGTGGCAAGGTTCTATTATTATGAAAATTAGTAATTTAAGAATATTTTCTAAATATTTATTCACGGAATTTTAAGGGCTACGTGCCTGAATTTTTGTTCAACAATGTTTTAAAAGTAAGTTATAAGCCGTTCTTAAACCGAAACGATATTTTAGACTATAGATAGCTTAAAATTCGATTTAAAAAAAAAATATCGCTGTTGTGCGGAATTCAGCGCTAGGTGGTTTTGAAAACGCAAAAAATATGAAACAATATCAAAAATAAATATTCTAAAACGGTCAAACTAAATGACATACGAATCTAATAAAATATTATAAAATAATATCTCAACAATTTTTTTCTTAATCTGTAAAACAAATTGATTTTTTGCACACACTCTGAATTTCTGAGTATTTTTTATTATCAATTTTTTTTACTAGTCACCTGAAAAGTGGAAGGGAATAAAACAAGTGAATATATTTCAGTAACAGTAATAGTTTTTATTATCAAAAGTATTTGAAATATTAAAAATTACACATTTGTATCACAGTCAAGCTTGCAATACATTTTTATCATATAACAAAAAAAGGCATTCGCCAGTTTTTTTTTCATATAAAATCACAGGTACCAACACAATTATCACAATATTATTTTTTTTTATAAAAATGCTATGTTTTAACAAAAACATCTTTTTTCCCTAAAACCTAAATTTAAAGCTTTGAAACTCTAAGAGATATCAATTCTCTATAGATACTTATGAACTAAAAAATTGAGCAAGTGAAACTAAAAACTAACAATGGAAGAATCGATTATAACAACATCATGTTTGAAAGACATTTTGAGTGAGATTTAACAAAAAAATATTTACAAATGAAAATATAAATCAGTCAATAAAATTAAAAAAGTGGTTTGTTTGTTTTACCACGGTCGCCACACTTTTTCTTCATGAGGTGCCACCTTTAAAAGTCCAGAAGTTGTACAATCAATTGGCTGATTAGGAGATGGTATATGCCTTGTTGACGATGATGTCGATGAGGCCGGCGTTAATGGTAATGCGTATGGTGTTGTTGAACCTCTAGGTTTGGGGAGCCTGGGGGAGTGTAAGGGTTAGGCACATTAATCACTAATGGAGATACCTTGTCCATTTCGTTAAGTCGGTGTCCTAGATGGGTCATCAGGGTAGTTCCCAAGTGGACGTCAACACCAGGGGTTCCAGCTAGGCAACGAGAAACTTCATTTGCACAGTGAGTGTATCCAGCGCGAAATCTGTCAGCGTCAACTACAGGGTTGTAAGACAATCTTTGCTGACGACGAAGCTTGTGAAGATGACGCACTGTAAGCTCCAATATATCAGCTTTTTCTAACTTTGATACATTTTCTCCTTCACTTTGCAAAGCTGTTACCATAAGTTCTTTGAGCTCGTCCAAACATCTGTTAATTCTAGCTCTTCTTTTTCGTTCTAACATTGGTTTCATGACTTTCCTGTATTGATAGGTCCTCGAAATTGGCTGAGGTTCTTCAACTGCGGTCGACATCATTGTACGAACACAAGTTACGAACTAAACTAACTTTGAAAACAAACTGCGGCTGATAGACTCGAGAGTCGAAAGCGTAAAGCAGACAACACTTCGCACGGAGCGATCTGAACTGCGCGAGAGTTGAAAATAGAATGAGCAGAGTAGTGGTAGGGCTGGCTTTTATAACAGCCTCAGGTGTGTAGTCATGACGATGTCGTCGTAGTTTTTGATCGTGGGAAACGCGGGAGCTTGATCGTTCCCACACTTTGGCCACCTGTGGCAAAGTTAGCGCGTGCAGCTGCCCGCGTGCTATCTCACTCTGATACGTCCTTCTCGCACACGCCGAGACTTTACAGTAACGGATTGGGACGCTATTTTTTCGACACGAGTTTAGTTAATGAATTGACCTTTGCACTTGTTCGGTTTAGCTTTAAAGTATTGGCTATTAATTTTGTAGCAGCAATATAAAAAATTAAAGAAAGTAGCTCTGGACAACTGTTAGTTGTCAGTATTATTGAAATGTTTCTAAGCGTTTTACGTAAAGAATTTTGATCGAATAAAAATATATATTTTGGAAGGTTGTAGCTTCTACTTGATGGAAATTCATTACAAATATATAATAAAAGACTGTTTTTAGTCAATTTCCACTGGTTTATTTAAATTGCGATGACGCGTTTCGCGACAGTGTAAAATGTAGATCTGAAGAAGCTGCATCGACAGCGAAACGCGTCATCGCAATTTAAATAAACCAGTGGAAATTGACTAAAAACAGTCTTTTATTATATAAAAATATATGTTTTTAAAGTTCGTTGTGTTAATAGAGCTATTTGAATAAGAAGTGATATCTGGTGTTAATATTTACCGTAATAATACTAAGAATGGCAATTATTTATTGAATAGTGGCGCCCAACATGGAACAACTTGGCGTTGCGATTTAACGACGCATATAATAAAAAATTGTTGTTTTGTTAATTCTGTATAGTATTTTTAATTATTGTTTGTCCCGTTGATCATTAATGACAGAGTCTATCAGTGAAAGTTAGGTTAGTTATTTGTCCAACTCTGTAGTGATATTTGCCATCGAGTAATATTTTGTTAATGACAATTTGGTTTCTTAACTTGTTGAATAAAATATGATACATTATGCGAATATCTGCTTTGCTAACTATCTGTCATAAGTGGCGCCCTACATGGGACTTCTACGTATCATTCTCTCTTCTCAAATCCTTTATATTTCTTATATGTTTGTTTAAAAATAAGATTGCAAGCAACAGTTTTTTCTGTAACAGAAATAAGAATGAAGTAAACTAATCCTACTGAATGTTCTGTTGAGGATACTACTGTTATTTATTTTTTAGTCTTTGCTAACTGATGTTTCAGTTAAAGTTGGGAATAATCTTAACATGATATTCACATTCATGAACTCCAAGAATCCCGAGATATTCTGAAGCTAATCCTTCTATTCTCCATTTCCACCGATTACACTTTTTGCATGTTTGATTATATATATTTTTACTTCATATTTATTCATTATCTCACCAAACTATCAGAATATATTCGTAAAATATTATTAAAACTGCACAAAAATTATTGACCACTACCCCTTCCTCTGATTCGCTTAAAAAATTTATATTTCTTCATTGTGTTTGGTCGTCATCGCGCTAACAAAGAGGAATTAGAAACTATGTTTTCCATGATCTAGAGACTCTGAAACGTCACAGATAAATAACTGTGAAAATCTCAGAGGGCAATTGTTGTACGAATACCACCTACTTTCCTTAGCGAAGTAAATCATTTAAAATTAAAAGTTCAACACTATCGGGGCGCCCAATGTGGGGAAGCCTATATTTTTGTAGTTTCTAGCATTGGTGCTTAATTTAAATAAATTAATAATTAATTAATGATATTGAAATTTTTAGCAAGTCATTAAAACATTTCAGGCTATTTGGCCTTTACACGTCCATACTGTTTTTTTTTTAATATTTATTGGTATTGTCTTTTTAAGTTAAAAAAAGTATTTACGTATTATCTTGGTGTTAAAAGCAAGTAGTAATGACCGAAAAATTGAATAAAAATTTACAAAAAAAAAATTATAAGGGACTGGTATTTCATGACTTTTAAAAATGTTTTGCTTACCAAAAGTATATTCTGCGAAAATAATTAAACATGTGAATAGTAGAGTTTTATATTTGGGTTTTCTAGGAAGTGGTTGAAAACCTAATGAGTCAGAGTTTTAATGATTTATCTATTATATTTTAATGAAGCAGATAACATTACAAAATTATGTACGAGTAATTGTTTATTTATTATTTCCAAAGACGTTTTCGAAATATATATTGCACACCTTTTGTATGTATACATAAGTTATAGCAGAAATATAATAATGTCAATAATTTGTCTAAAAGGTAACGTGTGATATTAACAAGATATAGGAAAAGAATTATATCCCTATGGAGGCGGGAAGGTACAACAAAAAAATCTCTACATGGAGGATATAGATATGTGTATATATATATATATATATATATATATATATATATATATATATATATATGTATATATATATATATATATATATATATATATATATATATATATATATATATATATATGTAATATATATATATATATATATATATATATATATATATATATATATATATGTATATATATATATATATATATATATATATATATATATATATATATATATATATATATATATATATTCTCCCTCCCACCCTTGAAATCTAGGCAACATTAAATAGTCTAAGTAACTGTAGAATTGACAGTAGATTTTCACAGATTATTCAAAATATATATAAAAATGCAAAAAACATTTCAGATAGTATTAAAAGAAAACACCAATACAGGGGTACGTTAAGGGGACACGATCTCGCCGAAATTGTTTACGTTTGGGTTAGAAGATCTTTTCAAACAACTTCCATGGATAAGTAAGGGTATAAATATAGGAGGAGAGCAACTCAATCATTTGCGATTCGCGAATGATATTGTGCTTATATTTAACAACAAAGAAGAATTGGAAGGAATGCTGAACAACTTAACAGACAACAACGAGAGACTGGACTGAAGATAAATATTGCCAAAACCCTGTTCAGAACAAATGACGACTGTGATAAAGTTGAACATTGAAAACGCGAAAATCACAAGTACGGATTCGTACTTCTGCCTATCCATCGATTAGGAAAAATCGCATCCAAATATCTACGAACATTGATTTCATAATGAGGAGGTGCTCAAAATCATCGTTAACAGGGAGGCAATGACCCAATCTGTCATAAACAGCCTGAATAGAGTTTTGTAGAGAATCCGGGGTGATCGATGCTGCTTCATATTAAATTCTGTGTTGTAAATCTTCTATAGTTTTCAAACTTTGGTTTCCAAATTACCTACTAAAAAAATCGCGTAAGGTCGGGACTCCTTGCAGGCCATTCTATAGCACCTCTGCTGCCTATCTATCGATTAGAAAAATCGCATCCAAATATCTACGAACACTGATTTCATAATGAGGAGGTGCTCCATCGTGTTGATACCACAGATTTCTGTTAGGGGTATCCGAATTATTTTTATTGGGAAATGGACCTGCACAAGTTGGACTAACTTGCTTTGTAGAATGGCTTGCAAGGAGTCTTGACTTTACGCCACTCGATTTTTTTTTATGGGGTCATTTGAAAACCAAAGTTTACCGAAGTCGAACTGAAACTGTAGAAGATTTACAACAAAGAATTCAATATGAAGTAGTACAGATCACCCCGGATTCTCTGAAAAACACTGGTCAGGCTGTTTATGACAGATTGGATCATTTCCTCGCTGGTAACGGTAGGCATTTTAAGCAATTCTTACCTTAGAAATAAATCTAGAGTATTTATTAATAACTTTTTTTGTCTTTTTTAGTGTTCCGTACGGAACACTTATAAAATCACTTCGGTGTCTGTCTGTCTGTCTGTCTAATCTGTCTGTCTGTCTGTCTGTTTGTCTGTATAGTCACACCCGATTTTCTCGGAAACTATTTGACATAGAAAGGTGAAATTTGGTAATAATATAGGAATTGATGGCCTCATCAGAGCCATGTAGTTTTGAGAACTAAATTTTGACTTAAGGGGTTAGTTTTGGGGGGTGATGTCGGAAGTGAAAAAAAAATTTTTTTACTAGGTCATCGAGTGTGGTGTCAAATGAAAGCTTGTGAAAACACGAGTAAAAAATATATATATATAATATTATACTTGCGCGCACTTTTCTTTGTATTATTTTTAAAAAAATTCGCGAAAAATCGCTGTCCCGGGCCTTATCTCGAAAAGTACTTATCAAAAAATTTCGAAAAAAATTCTGGAATATTCTCCACGGGGTGTAGATTGAATGAAAATTATCACGAGTGCATTACCTTTAATAATTTATATGGTATACAAAAAAAACAAAAATTTCAAGGTCATCAGATTTCAGTAAAGATGGGAAACAAACTTTGTTGAAAACTCATTTGGGGTGTGTTTTATGAAGTCACTGATCATTTTATACCACCGTAACATAAATTTTGACTTAAGAGGTTCGTTTTGAGGGGTGAAATCGGAAGTGAAAAAAAATTTTTTTTACTAGGTCATCGAGTGTGAAAACACGAGTAAATATATATATATATATATATATATATATATATATATATATATATATAATTATATATGTATATATATATATATATATATATATATATATATATATATATATATATATATATATAATTATATATGTATATATATATATATATATATATATATATATATATATATAATTATATATGTATATATATATATATATATATATATATATATATTTATTATATATATATATATAATGTAATACTTGTAATAATTTATTTGGTATATAAAAAAAAACAAAATTTCAAGGTCACCAGTTTTCAGTAAAGATTGGAAACAAACTTTGTTGAAAATTCATTTGGGGTGTGTTTTGTGAAGTCACTGATCATTTTATGCCACCCTAACAAAAATTTTTATTTTAAAAACAATCAACGTACGGAACACTAATTGTGCAAGTTCAACTTGCACTTGACCGGTTTTTTATGTTAAATTTCAAATGACAATAATTCCAAAACAGTTAGACATTTGGTAGAATTTTTAGTAGGACTCAAAAATAAAATAATATACAGGGCTTTCCACTTAAAAAAATCAAGATGGCGTAATTTCTTCGAACTGACAGTTCAAAACATTTTATTGTCAACGTCAGCATGTGCGCCATGTAACACCCTATAGCTATTAATTAAACATTTTTTTGATACACTGTTTAATAAATGCTGTGGAATCATTATTCCAAAAATAATTTTTATTCACTTCGATACAGAATGGCCATGTAAATAAGTGAGGCGTGCTTCTTTGCTTCCACATGCTTTTTGGGAGTTCCTTCCAACCCAGTCGTTGTTAACACATGCTGCGCGACGCTACTTTAAATCCATTATTAGTTAGTGATCTTCATCTAGTGCGCATGTAAACATTTGTTTAGGTAGTATAGCCCCTGTGTTCGTAATATTTTGATGAAAACATTCATATAATGAATTTTTAATATCGTGTTTTTCTGTTTTAATAACAGCCAATTATTTGATACACTCCAGTGGTGCGAAAGGCAACGTTTTTAAATTAAGTAGTGAAGTAATTTGTGTTCATTAATGAGAAGTTTGTGGTAACAGCCTAAAACTCAAAGTTAAGCCAGACACTAGCAAAAAATTTAGGTTTGACTTCCAGTTTACCTTTTTTGCGATAAATATTTACAATTTCTATAAGAAAAAATATTTTATCACAATAGTATTATTTAGCACACAGTTTTTGTTGTTTTTACTTGAAAATTCGATTACTTTATCTTTCAACAAATTATCATATTAATAAATAAAGATGAACCTTTGGCAACAATGTTCATAGGCGTCACACTGAGATCCAATTTGGAAGGTGACAGCACAAAGAGGATCTTTCCCAATCAATTATTCACTTTTTAGCAGCACAAACGTTAAAATAGCTCAGTATAACTAAAAGAAGCCTAAAGTCCATTAAAACGAGACCTTCATTTTGGACACTGAAAGTAACATGTTCAGACGGAATTTTCTGGAAATGTACTATATCAAGAACTGTTATAATAGTCTTAACTAGAAAAAAGACGCGAAGGCCTAAGCTCAATTTACACATATTTATTGTCCCAAAAACATACTAAAAAAATAAGAACCAATGATGCATACGCCAGAGTGTCTTTGAATTTTGAGGCTTCATAAACTATTGATATCCGCTGTTTTATTTTCCATCCTAATTAACGCCCTTAAGTCAACGTTTTAAAAATATCTTTCCTCGATTCGGAGGTCCAGGTTTTGACAGCATTGACATTTATATTTATTAAAAATTTCTAGTAAGACTTCAAAATGGCTGAAACAGTACTATTTTAGCTAATAATTCGAATTTAAAAAAATTAAAAATAAAAGTATTATGGTAGTGATTCCTACCGTTTCTTTTGAAAATACGGTATATTTCTTCAGTGGGTATTCTGGTTTATGAGAGTTCTTTTATATATCTTCCAGGTCCTGAAGATGATGTACGATTTGGCATCGAAAGCACGATATTAGAATAAAATTATAGTTACTAAGAACTTTAAGACCTTTTTGTTCACTTTGTAATCCTAAGGGCTATCCTTAAGTTAAACCCTTTTTGATTATATATATATATATATATATATATATATATATATATATATATATATATATATATATATATATATTGAAATAAAATGCAAACGGGTTATTTATTTTTCCAAATTTATTTCGTCCCCTTGGATACAACGCATTTATGCCAACATTTTTTCCAGTCTTCAAAACAGTTGTTGAATTCGATTTCTGGAATGACCTTCAAAGCCTTCTTCGACTCGGTTTTAATCTCCTCAATCGACGCAAAACGATGTCCTCGAAGCGATTTTTTAAGTTTAGGGAATCGCCAGAAGTCCGACGGAACTAAATCAGGCGAATAAGGCGATTGCGGAATGATATGAGTTGAATTTTTGATGAAAAAGTCGCGAATAATGCTGCGTGAGAAGGCGTATTATCGTGATGAAAAAACTAAGAGTTATCGGTCCATAATTCCGGCCTCTTGAGACAAATTCGAACGTTTGGGAAGCCGAAAAACCATTTTTAAAAACAAAATTTAATGCAATTTCTTTGCTGAATTTTTTCACTGATGTTAAAAATCGAAAAACGCAGTTTTGTTGTTGAACGAATGCAAGCAAATCTTATTAATTACAGACGCTATGGTCTTAAAATTTGAGACAGATGGCAGTTAAGGTCCTACTAACCCAACGAAAAAAAAATTAACCCGATTTGGAAATGCCCGGGCGATTTAAATTTAAAAGTTTTACTATTTTTTGATCACAGTAGTATTTATATATATATATATATATATATATATATATATATATATATATATATATATATATATATATATATATACAAATGACATTTGAGCTTGGCTTAATAGAATAAGTAGAATATGTAAATATTACATGTAAGTTTTTTCAGTGCTTGTTTTCTCCATTAAATGTTCGCAATTTCAAATTTAAATTAGATTTATATTAATAATGATTGATGAATTCAAAGGGGAATTTTTGTAATATATGTTACTTTTTTCTGTAAGATGTTAGTACTATTATTTCGGCAAATAAGATATGAACTGTGAAAAACCTTTTTAAACTTATTTAATAATATTTAACTGAAAAATATGTACTCTAAAATGTCAAATAAAAATAGGTGAGAATAATAAATCATTGCAAAAAATAAGTTTAAAAGAATAATTAGTATTTATTTTGTATGCAACTACGTTTTACAAATGCTAAAGGTAATTTGTTTTTATCAATTTCTAGAAAAATTAGTCAGCCTATTATTACACAAGGTTGCGGCACGAGGCCTTTGTCTAATCTTGTTTAGTTTTTGGCTAATGTTGCCACTTACTAAAATTTTATTTTTACGATATTATTAATAAACTTTTCTGGAGAAAGTTTTCTGGATATTTTGTTTGCTAATGGACACACACAATAAAATTAATTTTGTTTCTAAAATGTTGCTTAAAACTAGTTTATTTCTAGAAAAACTCGAGAGATAACTAGTTTAAATATGAATATCAATAGACCGTACCGTTATTATTGGTGTCCAATAAAATCGAATATAAACCATGAATAGCTTTTACCGTCCCTTGGTAATTAGGGCTGTAAAGTCGGCACGTTGGCCCGTGCTTCTTTGAAGATAACACGAGACCGCACAATTGTTAATTTGAGTAATATGTAAGGAGGCAGAATTTCTTCACATCTGGTCTACAATTTTTTGTACTTTATATCCAGTGACTTAATAAAGATCGGAAATATATACATCGATTTAGTTGAAAAATATATGTATTTAGGTCACGAAATAAGGATTACCAGAGATAATCAAACATGTGAATTATAAAGAAGGATAACCCTGGGTTGGACTGCATATGGAAAATTGAGGGACATCTTTAGGTCTGGCATGTCCATAGGTTTCAAAAGGAAAAACTTTTGACAAATATGTCCTACCGGTTCTTACATACGGTGCTAAGACCCTTACGCTTACAATGACCTCAATACAAAAGCTAAAAGTTGCACAAAGGAGAATGGAGCGCTCCATGCTAGATATTAGCTAGGGTAAGAAATGTAGAGGTATGCAGAAGAGCAGTGGTATACGACGTTATAGAATACATCACGAAACTAAAGTGGAGAGGTTATATTGCAAGGCCATAGGATGGAACATGGACTAGAAAGATCGAATGGAGGCCAAAGGCGGACAAGCGTAACCGAGGAAGAACTCTCATTCGATGGTCAGAGATATAAAGAGAATCTCGACAAACTGGAATGCAGCGGCGCAGGATAGGGAGACATGGAAGCACTTAGAATAGGCTTATGCCCAGGAACGGGAGGAAATTGAGGTTGGATGAAGATGATGGAATCCAAAGAACGTGGTTTTAGCTGGATAACGCGACATCACACATCTTTTTCAATTATTCGGGTAATGTTCCTAAAAATTGATATCCTCCTCATCACTTTGATTTGACGCCGATTGATTTGGAAATTAAAGTTTCCGGTTCGCTTAGAATACTGCCGAGAACGTTGCAGAGCACATTAAGACTACAGTATTTGTAAGAAATATTTAAAACAATCATGAACACTCGCATGTGAAGAAATAGATCTAATTGTTTTGAAACGCACGTCATGAACAATGTTCTATAATTTTCAAAACATTGTGGCTCCATTGGTATTAGTGGAGACAACATTAAATATGCCTCAATGACAGGGAGAAAGGGGGAATGAGGGAGTTTTTAAAGCGAGTCGAGGAGAGATGCAAAGTCGACCAGTAAACTGTCAAAGATAATACGTTTCCCATACGTCGCGAAACATGCTGGCAAAATAAAAGCTTTCCATATAAAATATTGCCTGTCAAATGTTTTTTTTTGGCGTCTGAAAATCCTTTCAATTTCAATTCCGTCCGGCTCATTAGTGACGTCACGCATACATATTCAAAAAAAGCCTATCAATAAACTCATATTTTGCTGTACGTCAATCCTATAAAATTAATCCTAGTGGAACGATAAAATAAACGAACAGTAATTATTTGGCTGCATTGAGGCACGAAGTGGAAACAACAGTAGGTCGTGGTTAGAGATAATAACAATCAAGCAGGTCGGTCGTTCATGATCACGAGCGGCCCGGGGTAGAGGGGCAGAGGGAAGGCAACTACCGTGGGAACGTGGGAAAGCACGTGCTCGACTTGAACCGAAACGTTGCTAAACAATCATTTCACATTTCTTTGCAGTTGTCGGCATGGTAGGCTATTCGACACTCAGGCTGTGTGCTGGATGACGACATGGCAAGCCGATTCCTTTTTCGAGAAGAATAAAACACCATTTATAGTTTAACTATTTGTGTTATTTGTTCCATTAATGATGATGGTTATTTAGGTGCTAATTTTTGTTCATCGATTGTAAGGAGGAAGTAAATGTTTTTAAGTGGTTTGATTACTTATAAAGTAAAAATAAAGTTTCATGTTCAAAAAGTAAAATTTAAAAAAAAAACTATCGTATGTATAACGTATGTTAATTGCTTTTAAAATAAAAACTTTTGTTATGGAGATATAAAATGATCAATGACTGCACAAAACAGACCTCAAATGAGTTTTCAACAAATTTTTTTCCCGATCTTTACTGAAAACTGATGACCTTGAATTTTTTTTACATACCAGATAAATTGAGGCGTTTATTTTAGAAGCAACATATGTCCAAAATGTTAATTTTTCAGGGAGTGGAAAAAACGCACTGTCAAGTTTATTAACATTTTTTCAGGAACCTTTTTATCAATGAGTGATGTATATGAGTTTAGCAAAGAATTTTCGACTAGAACATTTAAGAAAAAAACTCGTGATTTTAAGAAATAAAAAAAAATAACTTGGACCTGTTGTTTTTGAAAGAAAATAAAGTAAATTAAAACTAATATTACAGTAGAACCCCGGTTATCCGAGGTAATGTGGGGGGGGGGGCACCCTCCTCGGATAACTGAAAACTCGGATAATCCGGATTTGTTTTTTATTCATTCAAAAAATAAACACCAATACTTTAAACCGATCTATTAACGTTTTCACCATATAAATAGGTACATACATTATAAAACAGTGAAATAGGTATCTATGCGCTTCTGTTTCATATTGCATCTTCTTTTTCTCGCTGTAATGTTTCTCCATCTATTAAGAAGAAGCAAATCCGCTGGGGTTACCTCTGGTTGTTGTTCGATATACCTCAAAGCTTTTTCTAAAGAATTCATCCACCACCGCTTCATCATAGTCATCGTCATCTGATTTTTCGGTTTCCTGAAAGGCATTCGTTATTTTTTCAATACTCATTTCTTCTTCTAAATCATCTGCTGTAATCCATTCAACAACATCTTCTCTTGTCACATTTTCGCAACCTTTTAATTTTTGCATTAATTCAAATAAACTTTTTTCTTTTTCTTCTATCGTGCTGTCAAAATTTGAACAGGACGTTTCTCCATGGCTTCTAAATTTTAAAGCTAATACATTTAATGGAGTATCATCTTCACTGTCATTATAGTCCTCAAAATCAATAACTTTTGATCAAGATTTTTGAATAGTGGTAGTACGCACAGAATCCCAAGCTTGACTTACCCAGTAAATAACATTTTTCAGTGTAACCTTTCTCATCCCATTGATAATATCCTCTTTTTCTGTGTATTCTAACACATGTTCAACATATAAACGCCTACAATTTTTTTTTAATGTTTTCGAGGATGCCTTGATCCATTGGTTGCATTATGCTGGTTACATTTGGAGGAAAAAATTTTACAACAATAACGCCCACATGAAGTCCTTCTCCAAGGTGAGGGGGGGCATTATCCAGCTTTAATTGGAAGACGGTTTCTGTTCAAAAATTTAGTCAAAGATGGCACGAACTAACTCTTCTTCAAACCAGTTAGTAAATAAGGTCGCATTCATCCATGCGCTCTTCTGACTTTTGTAATAGACTGGTAGGGCTTTGAGTGAGATGTCTTTTAAAGCTCTTGGACGTGCAGACTTGGCAATCACCATCAGTGGGAATTTGTGCTTGCCAGATGCATTGGAACATACCATTATAGTTAATCCTTCCTTACTTCGTTTGTGCCCAGGAGCTGATTTTTCCTGTCGAGATGCCAATGTTTTTGATGGAAGCATTTTATAATTCAGACCAGTTTCGTCACAGTTGTAAATTTGATCACATGTGTATCCACAATCTTCGATTTGCTTTTTAAAGTTCTGCTTAAACTTCTCAATTGACGACACATCAGCAAAAAGTTTTTCACCACATACAGTCAGTTGTCGTACACCGTACCGTTTTTTCCAGCGGTCAGGCCATCCAGAACTGGCGGTAAACTGATCTATCTCTGGGAATTGCCTACTAATCATTATTGCTCTCTGTTGTAAAATTGGACCTGACAGAGGCACACCTTTTGATCTCTGTTGGTTAAACCACATGAATAAAGTTTCGTTAACCTTTTCATAGTCGCCGGTTTTTATTGATTGTCTTGTTGAGGACGAGGAGGCTTGATTTATACACCACTCTTCTATTTTTGTGCGGTTTCTTTTCCAATCTCCAACTGTTACCTCACCTACTCCGTAATCTCGTGCAACAACTTTAATTGTCTCTCCTGCTTCAATTCTTCTGATGGCTTTTAATTTTTCTTCAATAGGAACGACGATTCTTTTACGCTTGTTTTGCTCAATTATAATACAACGAACAAAAATTCAAACAAAGCAGTTCGTATTAATTACACTTAACTACCAGAACTCCAACCAAATAAATTATGTGAGTATACTCGTACTTCTCCGTAGTAAACGCTATAACGCACTGCATTCACGCAAATTTACATGCTAAAAGAGTCCAAAAACATAAATAGGGAAACCCCTCACACGGGCCAGGGGGATTCCCCGAAGGCCCCGACGAGTTTAAATGGAAATATGTACATACATATTTTAGAAGCTCGGTTAATGCGCAGCATAGACGCGCGTACCTCGGATAATCAGTTTCTTAGATTGGCTCGGTTAATCCGGAGCTCGGATAATCGGGGTTCTAGTGTATTATAAATTTAGTTTTTATTACACATTAAGTTATAATACTTGTGAACAAAATAACTAAGAGTCTTCGCAACCACTGCTATTGTCATCTTCATCGATTTCCATTATGTTATTGTTCTGCCGATCTTGTGAAAAAAACGCCGTCATAAAAGCTTCGGTTTTTTGCTTCTCCTAAATACGGTAGAAGATCCCTTATACTTTTTAGTTTCGCAGATGATATTGGCACAGCTTGCAGATAAACTGGTGAGAGTTTTATGAAATCAGTTATGACCATCTTACTTCTGACAATAGAGGCTCTCCACGAACCATTGTAGGTGTCCCTTAACTTCACTACTGCAGTATCGTTTCTAATTTCGAACATGTGAACCTGTTTTAGGGAAACTATCGGTTTAGCTGTTTTCAGAAAATATTGATCGGTGGCTAACTTTATGTTAGCCACCACTTTGAGGAATCCATTTTGACTAACGAAAACTTCGAGGGATTACTTCGTGCTGACAGTGTTACTTTATCCCACTTTTCAGGTGTCTTTACTCTTTCCAAATGATGTTTCTTTTTTTCGATCAGTACGAAGTTTTGATCATTTGGGAGATACGAATGGCCCCGAACAGGAAAAAAGTACGTAATCTTGTCGAAAATTTTAAGTACATGGACAAGACTAAATATAAAGTGCAACATCACATAATTCTTGGACCCAGGACATCCATCACTAATCATTACAAGATCCCTTGTCGTAAAGTTGTTATTGTTAAAAAAATGTAGCACCATGGAAAACACACATCGTTAGCACCTTTTATCGTGTGCCCTTCAGTGTAGGTGTAAATAAATGCCTTATCTGTACCAAGATTGTAAATACCAAATATGTGGTACCATAATTGATGCGAATGAAAATCTGGATTAGAAGGAATGTGGGGAAGAGGTAGATTCTGCATGAAATCAAAGCCTATGCACTCGATTTCTCCAACCTTAGCCTGTATTTGGTACCGTTTCTTGTAAAAAATGCTTCAGTTTTTCTCAAATGAATCTCCTTTTCCATCGTTATCGGTGATTTCTTGGGAACTAAGTTTTTGTTGAAATGAGTCACACTGAGCACATGTGTTAGATCGTGGAAAGCCAAATTTTATATTAAAGTTGGTTTTAAATATTTTCCAGTAGATTTTATAAGGTACATTGATCAGGAATTCAGATCTAAGCATGGAATGCATGTCTTTTATGGTTAAACCTTTCGGCAGATAGAAACGAAGAGGATTTTTGCGCCGTGAGTAATGAGATTGCCTTGGAGACCTATTGTGATCCTTAATTAAATTAATTAAGGGGTCTGGATAATCAGTTGACCTTTGCTTGTTTTTTCCTCTTAAATCTCTTGGCGACGTACCTCGTGTGGCTAAGTGATTTTGAATGCGCCTAAGTCTTCTCACAGTTATGCCATGAATGCCCAAAAATGCCTCTTTACACACTTCTATTTCCTTGCCTTATTTTAAGTCCATATCCTGCAGAATGTGGTTTTTCAGTCTCGACATTTCTATTTCTCGGACGGCGTCTCTTTACTTCTTTCATAGTTATTAGGCCAGACAAGTGAAAGTCTTGCTCGTTTTTATTGCTTATATTATAAAACTGTTCGAATAAGAATACTTTTGCTTCCCTACTAATATTTTCGTCACACTTGAGCCGCACATCTACAAGAACAATAAAATTTTTTTGAAAGCAAAAAATTTAATATTTACCTAAAAACCGTTATTTACCTGCAGTTCCTTCCAATACTGCGTTTTTCTATAAATGTTCCTTTATGATTAATATGTTCTTCTCCCTTTACTTTGGCAATTTTTATTACACTGGCTTTTGGTGTTTTCTTTAATTTGCGCTCTGGCGCACAGTGAGTCTATGTTCCACTACCACTTGCTACTGTATTCTTCATAGTTAGGTGTAATAAATAGAACCTTTTAAAACTGTAAAACCATGCAAACTACTATCAAATAACACGAGGCTAAAAACAAAGCATCTCCGTAATAATAATAATAATAATAATAATAATAGCTTTATGAACTCCTCAAAATCACAGAAATATTCACCTTAGATGTCAATATGGAGTTTGGTATAAGTAAATGCAAAGTGCTCCACATCAACAAAGGCCAATGGAAGTGCCACCATGAGACAGAAACCATCAACAATGAAACGCTCGATAACATGTTCGACAAAGAAACATACAAATATCTAGGCTTCCAACAAAGCACCAAAATCAACCACACTCACATCAAAACAGAGCTCAGAACCGAATTCAAAAACAGACTGACGAAACTTTTGCAAACAAAACTCAACTCTAAGAATCTCACTAAAGCCATCAACACGTTCGCTATACCTATACTCACATATTCATTTGGTATTATCAAATGGTCACAAACAGACATAGAAAATATTCACATCCTTATACGATCTCAATTCACCAAATACAGGAAATTACACCCCAACGCATGCAAAGAAAGACTTACCATCGAGAGGAAGGCAGGAGGAAGAGGAATTATAGACATCAGATCATTACACACGAAACAAATACAAACACTTAGGAAATTCTTTCACAGCAAGCAAACCAGCCTCCACACAGCGACAGTGAAAGCAGACAAAAACTACACACCTCTCGACTTAGCCCGGGCAGACCATTCAGCAGACACACACAGTCACACCCAATTATAACAGGAAAAGATGAAAACGTGGTCAGAGAAAACACTCCACGGAAAACACAGATACCACATAGAACAAGACCACGTAAATAAAAAACAATCATACACCTGGTTACGGGATGGGCAGCTATTCCCTGAGACTGAAGGCTTCTTACTTGCCATCCAGGATAAAGTCATATTAACCAGAAACTACCAAAAGCATATCATCAAAGACCCGACTATTGCAGAGGACAGATGTAGGAAATGCCACCAGCAGAAAGAAACGATCGAACACATAACGAGCGGATGTAAAATATTGGCCGGAATGGAGTACACAGCCAGGCATGATTCAGCTGCCAAAGTGGTTCACCAAGCACTAGCAACAACATACAAACTCATAGAAAACACAGATCCCTACTACAAATACACGCCAACTTCCATACTTGAAAATGAAGATTACAAGCTCTACTGGGACATCCGTATCCATACAGATAAAACAGTCTCCGCCAATAGACCCGATATTACTTTTCAGTGCAAAAAAGGAAAAGTCACCTATCTAATTGACATAGCTGTCCCCAACGACACAAACATCCAAACGAAATACACAGAAAAAATTTCCAAATACACAGACCTTGCAACGGAAATAAAAAGGCTATGGAGACAAGAAAAAGTCATCATTGTCCCCCTCATTATATCAGCCACAGGCCTTACACCAATAACATTCACACCACATTTAGTGCAATTAGGACTCAACACAGACATACACAGAAACATTCAGGAGTCAGTGATTTTGAAAACATGTAACATTGTCAGGTCATTCCTTAATACGGAATGGTAATAGCGTTTGTGCTGACTTGGTTTTGGCCCGTCAGCCAAACATGGAACCACATTGATCAAATGTGAGAAAGAAGAACTTTTTGTAGTAATAATAATAGCTTTATTACCCAACAGTTTCCCATTAATAGGGTAAATATTTAGACATTTACATATTCAATGACAGTCTGTAGTAATTGCTTCTTAGTACAACAGTATATATCACAAACACCACAAACATGATTAAAATTAGTACACATTACATGAATAGGTGAATTCAATAACAAATTAGTATTAGGTCTGTTACATCTAAAAAACATACTTGATCGTGAGTGTATCCGTGGCACATTGATGTTAATACGACACAGTATATCTGTGCAAACAATCATATTGTGCAATACTTTATATGGGAATAATATTGAGGCACAAACTCTCCTGATTCCCAGGCTAAGAATATTTGTCTGTTCACACAAATAATCGCTGCTGATTCCCCGTTCAGGATACATTCCATTAATCTTAAACAACAGAAATTTCAGAAATCTCCTCTGCACTTTTTTCAATCGAAACTCTATGCACCTCGTACATTGGACTCCAGACAATACTTGCATATTCCAGTTTCGAGCGAACAAAGCAGAAATACAAAACCTTCAGTGATGCAATATTAGTGAAACCCCTACAATTCCTAATGATGAACCCGTAAGACTTCATTGCTTCAGAAACTTTCAATGCTATATGCTGAGCAAATGTTAGTTTTGCATCAAAAACAACTCCCAAATCCTGAGCTGTGCTACACCTACTTAAATTATGGCCTTGAATTCTATATTGAAACTCTATTGACGCTACCCTCCTAGTATATGTTAGAACTTTGCATTTTTGAGCATTTAGATGTAGTTTGTTGTCACAACACCAAGAATGTACGAAATTCAACTGGCTTTGTAGATAGGAACAATCCTCAGGTTTTTCTATTGGCATAAACATTTTTAAATCATCAGCATAAATTAGCCTGTTACATTTTAAATCCTCGCAAAGGTCATTTATGAACATAATGAAGAGCAAGGGTCCCAAATTTGAACCTTGTGGAACGCCGGAGGTAGCCACAAATCTTTCTGATTTGAATCCGTTGTAGGCTACAAACTGAGTTCGATTAAACAAGTAAGAACTTATAAGAGCCCTCGCACCATCAGTGAAACCAAAGAAAGACAACTTATTGATGAGAACATGATGGTCGATTCTATCAAAGGCCTTCGAGAAATCTGTATAAATAACATCAACCTGCTCACCATCATCTAATATTTCCGAAATGAACTGTGTCATAACAGTTAGATTTGTTACCGTAGATCTCTTACTAACAAATCCGTGCTGATAAGGAGAAATTTGATTTTTAATTTGGCTATAGATACGTGCATACAAGACTGACTCAAAGACCTTTGAGAAGTTACAAAGTAGAACGACACCCCTGTAATTTTCAACATTTCCCCTGTCTCCATTCTTAAAAATAGGACTTAATCTACCTTCTTTCCATCGTTTCGGATAAACACCCTGTTTAATTGATAAATTAAAAATATACTTTAAAGGTCTTACAAGGACAGTCGCACAGTCCCTAATGAGAAACGAGGGAATATTATCAGGGCCAGAGGTCATCTTATATTTAATTTTTTCATGGCCATCAATATTTCATCCCCAGTAATGGGCGAGAATTTCACAATTGTCAACGACGTACTAAGCGAATGACAAGTCCCTGCTGGTTCCGACAGTGCGAAGACACTCTTGAAAAAATCTGCAAACGCGTTAACAATGCCCGACGGAGACTTCAGAATGTCATTTCTATACATCATCATACTGGGAATCCTAGAAGATTTACTTTTGGAATGGACATAACTCTAGAAGCGTTGGGGATCCAGTGCCAGAGAAGCCTGTGCATCCTCCATGTATTTAACATATGACGCTTTAATTTGCTGCTTAGAAATTGATCTTAACCGTCTAAATTCTAGATAATCATTGTGATTACCATATCTCTTGAATTTTTTTGCATGCTTTGCTTTCCTTTTTATATTTTTAATAATATCAGCAGAAAACCATGGAGGATACTGATGAGCAAAATTTTTGTATGCCGGAACATGTTCATCAAACAAATGAAAAACATTATCATACAATTGCTCCAGCGCAAGATCAACATCACAACAAACCTCAAGAGACGTCCAGTCAACTGCTGATAGGGCTCTGTATAATTCAGGAAAATTTGCTTTTCTAAAGTTATAAATCTTAGCCGGGGAATTAGTAGAGAATTTTTTTTGTCTTATATTTATTTTTGGAATGGAGAACATAAGCGCCGGATGATGTGTATCCTCCGGGACCATTGGGGGTATCATCTCTCCTGACAATACACTCTGATCCAGAGATAATCAAATCAAGTAGTCTATTATTCGAGTTAGTTATGCTGTTCCATTGCTTGCACTGATTAATTTCAAGAAAGTTGTTGATAACCAAAGTCTTGCGATCAGAAACGTTGCCGTCAACAAAATATGGAGCATTAAAATCACCCATTATGAATACACTGTCTCGACTCAAATAATCAATCTGTTCAGTAAATTCGAAAAAATGATCATATACATCAATACTTAATAATAAATAAACAACGCTACTAAATTTGACAAGTCTTTGCTCGCCTAGTTTCCTTTAAAAACAACATTAGTCTATGGACTTGTGAAACAAACAAAACATATGATATGTCGTTTTTATAGAAATACTAATATTTTAGTCGTAAATATCTGAACATGTAATATTTTTGGGAGAAACGATTTCTTGGAGCTATAGAGTTCAGTGTCTGCTACAGGATGACGCCAAAATCGCATTTTCTTAAATTTTGGACATATGTTGTTTCTAAAATAAAGGTCTCAATTATTAAACACTCGTGATAATTTTCATTCAATCTACACCCTGTGGAGAATATTCCAGAGTTTTTCAAAATTTTTTGATCAGTATTTTTCGAGATAAGGGGGTGAACAGACACAGAAGTGATCCCGTAAGTGTTCCGTGCGGAACACTAAAAATAAGTACTGAATTTGATTTTCTTAAGAAAAAAGGAAGTAAATTTTCATAATATGAATAAAATCATACAACATACCGACATCCATCCGTTTCACCCCCTCCTTTGAAATGATGTCGGTAAAAGACTATAGGTTTCATCCTTATTTTAAGAATTATATCATTTCGTTCGAGACTGACTTGCTGATAGTCGGATGGACAGACCAACGGAATTGAGAAAAAATATTTTCCGTCATCTAAGAGCACTGAGACGTAAAGAAAAGCAAAAATCGCAGAGGATAATTTTTCTCTTCTCGTGGGAAGTCAAAGCAATAATTTATCCACTGTGCCAGAGGTGAGTTATAGTTTCGGCCAATTTAACTGTTTGTATTTCTAAAACTTCAAAACTCAATCTCTTCTACATTACTAACAAGAACACTGAAACAAAAATTATGATATATGCATACCACTTCTAACCCTCTATTCCATTCTTTTAACCTCGTATGTATTTGACTATAAATGATTAGCTAAAATTTTATAAATACTCCAGTACAATTAGGTTTATACCTCGGAACCCAGCTATAGTGAATGGACTTGAATGTTTCAGGATGTTTTAAATTTTTTACACTAAAAAATAATACGTTTACCCTTTGAAAGTTTCCGCTAATGATTGGTCGATACAGTCTATCAAGTAAGAACGTGTTCGCGATAATTCATTTTTGGTAGATGCGATTCTAGCGATTCAACAAAAATCGGTATAGGGAACCTTTATCTATGGAGCATTTTAGTAAAAGTATCAGTCGATTCCGAACTTTTGTCGAAATTACGTAAAATTCAAAATGAGTCTGCTTGAGGCAATCTTTCTTTGTTTCCATCCAAAGGGGCCTAAATGACACATTCCGCTGCCGCTGAATATATTAAAAAGTCGTCGTTTGTGAAGAGGTGGGTAAATCGTTTTTTAAAGAGACGAAAAATGTCGACGATTTGCCAAAACGTGGCTCCATACGCAAAGTCACTCCGAAAGTCCAAAACGAATTGTGTCTTTGTTTTCACGGGACCTGAAATTGACACTGCATCAAGAAGCGGCCAAATCAGGAAAATCGGGTTTGAACGAGACCATCTTCGTGCTCATACTGAAATAGTTTGGTCCCGTGTAAAGAATACTCCTATGAAAAATGACGTTACTTCTAGTATAGTAAATTCTTTGTACATCTATATTTTCTCTCGAGAATTATTTAATTTCTATATAAAGTATACAAAAGGACAGCAAACGTGCTTGAAAAGTAAGTATTGCAGGCATAGAAGAGGGAAGGAGAGCTTCAAACTTTCATGAATTTAGAGTTAGCTCCATATCCTGTAATTGTGTTCGATCAAGGTTTAATGCGAAAGACAACTTAATCAAACTTTAATGATTTATTTACACAGCTCAATATTAAATAAGTTGGAAATGTGGAATCGTTGGCACAATGACACTACTCAGTATATATCACCAAACACTTTATTTTTGCACTCGATGCGCGTTTGATTGACTGAGTCAATCATCGCTCCTGATGAAGCTCACATGGTTAGCGAAACGAGCGTCGAGTGCAAAAATAAAGTGTTTGGTGTAGTGGTGATATATACTGAGTAGCTCAATATTAGTGTAAATGATAACAATAGATTTTCGTGTGTTATTGATGGCGGAATGTTATTACATCGTTGTAAATGGCAATTAGATGAAAAGTTCGAGACGATATGCATTCATTACATACAATATTTAAGAACAAATTATAGAAACAATGTTTTTGTCATTTTTGACGGATATCGCAACACCAACTGCACTAAATCCGCTGAAAGATATCGTCAATCGTTGAAAAATTCCCCGATTGATTTAATTTTTGATGAAAATATGCCTTTAAATATTCGCCAAGAAAAGTTCCTTGCAAATAGCAACAACAAAAGCAGATTCATCGAAATATTAAGGAAGAAACTAGCTGATAACAATATTTTCTCTTGTCAAGCAGAAGGTGATGCTGATACATTAATCATACAAACTGCAATTAATATTAAATCAGAAAATCTTGTTGTTGTTGCCGAAGATATTGATGTGTTAGTTCTATTAACAGATATAACACCCTCTCATAGAGAAATACATTTTCTCGAATCAGCAAAAGGCACCATATCTACAAAAATGTATTCTAATAAGAGTCTTGAACAAACATTAGCAATGTGTAAGAAGCATATTTTGTTTTTACTTGCATTAACTAGATGTGATACAAATTAAGAATTTTATTAAAAGGATAAAAATAAATTTGTTAAATTATTCGAAAACTGTAAAGATTTACAAGATGTTGCGATTATCTTTACGGATAAAAATGCTGACATTACTAATATTTTGCAATCGGGTATTTTATGCATTTTAGCTTTATATGGTGCTACTAAAAATCAAGAAATATAAGTAATTTTCGATACCAATCGTTTCTCATAGTTACAAGTATAAATAGCTGTGTCAGCTTGGCTTAATTGATACCTATACCCGATGTTAGGTTAGAGCATATAAAAGAGTGTATTTAGAAGTATAGTTGTGGATGGGACATGATAAGTTGCCTGAAGAATGGGATGGAAAAAGAGATCATTCACTAGTACCACCCGCTCTTAAAAATTTATTGAAAATGATTTTTCGTTCATGTAAAACTGGATGTGGCTCTGCTGGTGGATGCAGAAATATTAATATACATTGTTCTATAGCCTGTTTAACACGTAGGCTGAAAAGTTTTGGTCTGACATATAAATGTCGCCCTTTGCAAAAAATCCATATGATTTTTAGGAAGTACCAAGCTTTAGACGATATGTGTCAAAATTTCATGACATTTCGACAATTACTTTACAAGTTACAGTGATTTTAGTGATGCTACTTTTGATATTTTCAAAACAATGGAAAAAATCGGATTTCGTGTGTTGATTAAACACAGTTTTTTGATGGGAAAAAAATACCGTTCAAGCAAATCAATGGCTTGATAAGTGTTATGGGACCTCTGCCTCTAGAAAATCACACATCATTTACTGGTATGCTGAATTTAAA
Organism: Pachyrhynchus sulphureomaculatus; assembly: GCA_019049505.1. Classification (NCBI taxonomy): domain Eukaryota; kingdom Metazoa; phylum Arthropoda; class Insecta; order Coleoptera; family Curculionidae; genus Pachyrhynchus; species Pachyrhynchus sulphureomaculatus. The sequence continues at coordinate 140,206,597 of CM032455.1, forward strand.
TGCGGTCGTGCAGATACAAATGATGCTGAACGCTCTGGACGCCCAAATGAGGTGGTTATACATGAAAACATCCAAAACATCTACAAAATTGTTTTGGACGACCATAAAGTGAAATTGCGTGAGATAGCTGACACCCTAAAGATATTAATAAAACGTGTTGGTCATATTTTGCATGAACATTTGGGCATGAGAAAGTTCTGTTCGAAATGGGTGCCGCCTTTGCGCCCGAAGCGACTAAAGACACAACAGCCGGCTGGGAAGGTTTTGGCCTCTGTATTTTGGGATGCGCATGGAATAATTTTCATCGATTATGCTGGCGAGAAAAAAAAAACGATCAATAGCGCATGTTATATAAAGTTATTGGTGCGTTTGAAGGCAGAAATCGCAAAGAAGCGGCCCCAAATTACCAAGGAAAAAGTGATCTTTCATCAAGACAATGCACCGTGTCACAAGTCAATGGGTTACGATGGCAAAACTGCATGAACTGAAGTTCGAATTGCTTCCTCATCCACCGTATTCTCCAGATTTGGCCCCTAGCGACTATTATCTATTGGCCGACCTTAAATAGAGGTGGAGACTGACATCAAAAAGTACAAGACAGGGCAAAATGGAAAATATTAGGAAAGGTCTATGTCCAGGAGTGGACAAGTTCAAGGCTGAAGAAGAAGAAGAGGATAATACGCTCTGTCACTGAGAGCGCCATCTGTTAACTTAACGAATAATTACTTGATACTCGTACGTACGTGACTTACTGAGTGGAGCGAGTACACTACAAATGCATTCGTCGCCATATTGATATTTTGTGACGTTTGTTTATGAGATCTGACACTCATTTGTGACTGTGTCAGCTCAGTTAGTCAGTTCAGTCGTCAAATTTACTAATTTCACTTTGAGCTGAAGTGCTGTGCGCGGTTGCGTTGCGAGTGCTGCGCGACGCTCTTGTGAAGAAGACACTTATCACATCTAAGTTTAAACAAACACTTAAGATTTTATTTACTTTAGTCAGACGTTTACAATAGATGAGATTTGTTATTTTATAAAAAAATGAATTGATATGATAGCGATACTCAGTAAAGATATAACAACAATTTTGGATTATTATTGTTACAGATTGTCAACAAGCTTAAATAAATATTAATTCATTTAATATGGAACGTATAGCAAAAATGAGGAAATATTATAAAAAAATGAACGAATCAATAGCACATTGCTCATTATGTCCAAAACAAATTTCATGCAGAGGGTCGAATAGTTGACAGGCACCTCCAGAGAGTCCACAATATTTTTGTAAACCAGCCAGAAGAATCATTCATATGTTGCGAAAAAGTCTTTGTCTGAAATAATTTCCCGCTTAGCAGCAGAGGATGGACTTACAATAAGGGCAATCACGAAGAACAAATTCATTCTTGAGAGTATTAAGCAGAGAGGTTACAAAATGTCTAAAAACGAAAATGATGTCATGAAAATCATATTGAGGTATTATGTCGAGAAAAAGAAGAAATGATTCTCAGTTTTAAAGATTTTGTCGCTTCTGGTACACGTTTTTAGCCTTTCAGTTGATGAATGGACCAGCGTCCAAAACCGTCGGTACTTTAATTTGTGTCTGCATGGTGTCAAAGGAGAAGTTTTTAATTTGGGATTGGTTTATATACCCGGAAAATGCGGTGCCGAAGACACCAGACAAATAGTCGAAGATACATTAAAAGGATTTCAATTCGATTTTGAAGAGGATAAGAGAGGAGTAGAGTTTCCTTAACGTTGGGAAGTCAGCGCCCCAATTGGTGCTGGTGATGGCTCTGAGTACAATTGGGTCTTGGTTGGTACAGGACTTGAGTTGTTTAAAGTGAGCGTTCCAATTCATTTTGTTGTCAAAAGTTAGGCCTAGGATTCTGGAAGTTGTGAAGTTTGGAATAGGTTTGTTGTCAATATGTAATGGGTTTAATTTTGGACAGCTCCGAATTTTTCAAAAGTGAGTGAAGGAAGTTTTAGATAGAGAGAAGGATAGATTTTTGCTCTTGATCCATTCATTTTCGTTTGAGGATGTGCTCGAGATATATATGATGATGTCGTCGGCGAATAGTTTGTATTTGATGGGGGGTTTGAGGATGCTTCTTAGTGAAATCATGGCAATGTTAAAAAGAGTTAGACTTAACACTGATCCCTGGGGGACACCCAGGGTTTATTTGCAAGTATTTGATAGTATGTTGTTCGATCTTACTTGATATGTTCTGGGTGAAAAATAATTTTTTATATATCTTGGGAGGGCTCTCTGAGATTTAGGTCCTTCATTTCGTTCAAGATTGTGGTAATCTAATGAGTCGAATGCTTTATGGAGATTAAGGGAGACTAAGATCGAAGAAATGATTCTGAGTTTTAAAGATTTTGTCGCTTCTGATACACGTTTCAGCCTTTCAGTTAATGAATGGACCAGCGTCCAAAACCGTAGGTACTTTAATTTGTGTCTGTATGGTGTCAACGGAGAAGTTTTTAATTTGGGATTGGTTTATATACCCGGAAAATGCGGTGCCGAAGGGACCAAACAAATAGTCGAAGATACATTGAAAGGATTTCAATTGGATTTTGAATAACATATTGTGGCCACCATCAGCGATGGTCCAAACGTAGTGAAGAAGTTTGGAAGGGAAAGCCCAGCGGGATGATCCTATGCTTGACTTAGACAATACACTTAGGAGTTGTAGACACATTTTAAAAAAAATCGGATTACTGCCACAGTCACAGCTTCTTCCTCCAAAGGTACTGATGATAGTGATGATGAAATTAAGGAGAACTAAAACTCTTCTGATGAAGACGAAGATTGCAATTCCATCTACGAAACAAACTGCCCTTTACAACCAGTTGTTGAAATTGAAAAAGTGCTCGATGAAACTCGATTCTTAGTGAAATTGTTTACAAAGTCCACTGAAAATCAGCCATTTACAGAAATATGTTAAATCAGAACTTGGGAAAGAATTTAGTTTATTACTGGATGTCAAAACGAGGTGAAATTCGATCACTGTAATGACAGAAAGGTTTCTAAAGCTTAAACAATGCGTAAATAAAGCTCTGATTGATTTAAACATGTTAGACAAATGGAACGAAGACAATCTTCTTATTTTCAAGTTAATCGTTAATTCATTGCAGCCAGTCAAGATAGTTGTAAAAGCCTTAGGTAGACCAAACTCTTTGTTACTCACAACCGAAGCAATAATTGACGTTTTACTGAAAAAAATTAAATCGGTAACGACAAATGTTAATCTGACAGAACGGTTCTTGGAAACACTGAAAGCCCGTACAGAAGAAAGAAGAACACAACGGGTTATATGTTTGTTAAAATATTTGTACACTGGCCACTACAGCTCATAGTCCCAAAATACGGATTTTTTTACTTTGCATGTGAATAAAACTGCACTTATTGCTTTTGCGGAATATCTTTACTGCAGACTCTTTGAAAATATTCCTCATACCCCTACGCTAAATTTGGAAATAATGGACGCCAAACCCAATACCAGTAGCTCCACAGTACACAACGAACCCAATGAGTCGTTTTAGAGTCAAATGGAACAGACAATCAAAAAAATCAAAGAAAATCTACTCGAAGTTTCTGCAAAAAAATTAAGAGCAACATTAAAAAAGGAGTTCCAGTTTTTTGAAGCAACCGGAAAACGTACTGAAAATTTGGAACTTCTTTATAAAGCTTTAAATACAATAAAAACGACATGTGTTGGAAACGAGAGAGTGTTCTCTTTGTCCGAAGGCATTATTACAAAAATCACAAACATATTATCGGACAAAGCTGTTAATGCAATAATTTTTCAAAAGTCTATTTTATTAACTTAGGAAAAAAACACTAACTTCATTATATTATTTATATGACTAATGACTAGAGACTAAATGATGACTACACAGGACCACAAAAAAACAGTTTTGTAGTTGAAAGGTGATATATCATACCATATGTTTCTTGGTGTACTAAAAACTAATCCGAGGTCAGAATTGACTGAACAAAAATACTTTTACAAATAAATTAAAACTGTAACGGAGCAAACCATCATATATATATATATATATATACGTATCTTGAGGTGCTGAAATCGAATCGAAAGTCAGAATTCACCCATCACGTCAGCATTTTGACATAACCTCAAAAAAACACCTAAAAAGTGGTCAGAATTACGTCTGTAAGTAAATTGCAAAATTAAACTAATATATCACCATATCGATACGTATTTTGGGATGTTTAAACCGAAGATGCCAAAAGAAATGACCTATTAAGTAGGAGGCTGATTTGAAAAGTCCGTGCAAAGTCCGAGAGATGGCACCACCGGCGCGTATCGAGGTCATGTTTAGTTAGTAGCATCTCTTGAGTGAACGCACACCAAGTTTCAGCCATATTGGTCTATTTCTTTGTGTTTGGCATTTGTGTGAATCAAGGAAGTCGAGTGATTTTCAAGAAATGGACGAAAAAGAATTTCGTGTGGTAATTAAACATTACTTTATGAAAGGAAAAACGCCTCAGGAGACTAAAGAGAAGCTTGATAAACATTATGGTGACTCTGCACCTTCGATTAGAACAGTCTATAAGTGGTTTCAAAATTTTCGGACTGGCCATATGGGCACAAGTGACGCTGAATGTTCTGGACGGCCTGTGGAGGTTACGACTCCAGAAATCATTGATCAAATCCATGATATGGTGATAGATGACAGAAGAGTTAAGGTGCGTGAGATTGCTAGTGCTGTGGGCATCTCGACTGAACGGGTACATAATATTTTGCATAAACATTTGGACATGAGAAAGCTATCCGCAAGATGGGTGCCGCGATTGCTCACGCTTGACCAAAAACAGAATCGTGTGAAGTGTTGCAAGGATGGTTTGCAGCTGTTCCAGAAGAATCCGGAGGACTTTAAGCGTCGTTTTGTCACTGTGGATGAAACATGGATACATTACTATACTCCTGAGACCAAACAACAATCTAAACAATGGGTTACCAAGGAGGAATCTGCACCAAAAAAGGCGAAGACCGTTCCTTCGGCCGGAAAGGTTATGACGACTGTCTTTTGGGATTCGCAACGGATAATCCTCATCGACTATCTGGAAAAGGGTAAAACTATTTCAGGTGAATATTATTCATCGTTATTGGACCGTTTGAAAACCGAGCTGCAAGAAAAACGCCCGCTATTGGCCCACAAGAAAGTCCTTTTCCATCACGACAACGCACCAGCACACATCTCAGCAGTTGTGGTCGCAAAATTAATGGAAATAGGATTCCAACTCGTTTCACATCCCCCTATTCTCCAGACTTGGCTCCCTCGGACTACTATTTGTTCCCCAATTTGAAGAAATGGCTGGCGGGACAAAGATTTTATTCAAACGAGGAGGTGATTGCAGACACTAATGGATATTTTGCAGACTTGGACAAATCCTATTATTCGGAAGGGATCAACAAACTAGAACATCGTTGGACGAAGTGTATAAGCCTAAAAGGAGACTATGTCGACAATATAAAAAGGTTTACCCCAAACACATAAGTAGTTTTTATTTTTGCACGGACTTTTCAAACCAGCCTCGTAAATAACCTCAAAGAGTCCATTCCTTTTATTCACAGGTTGCTGGATTAAGGTGAGTCCCCTCGCTTCTCGCCCACTGGATGCTTTGGATTCCCCGATAGTGAGGGACAAGAGGATTCAATTGAATAAAGCACCCCAATGATGAGAGGCGAGAGGACTGACTTAAATAAAGTAGCCCGAGGGTGAAAAGCGGTGGAATTCACCATAATGCATCATCTTGTGAATGAAAGGACTGGACTAATTGCGGATATTTCAAGATCCTGACGTAATAGCTTCCAGCGACCAAAAATACGTATAGATATGGTGGCCTGCACGTTTTTTTTTTTTTTGCATTAGATGTTTTGGTTATAGTTTAACGTTCTTGATGTAAGTTTCTTCTATTAGGTTATGTTAGGTTTAGAGTTCTTTGTGTAAGGAAGCATTGGAAAATAAATAAAATTAAAGACGATATTAAGGATACAAAACATTGGATAAGTGCATACATGGCGATATATGAAAAAACATCATTAATAGTAATTATAGTATATAGATCACCAAGTGCTTCAAAATCAGAATTTTGTGATACATTTCAAGATTTTATAGAAGAAGTATGCGAAACAAACTGTGATATCTTAATTGCTGGAGATTTCAACATTGACTGGAAAGCATACTTAACGATAACGATCTTAAGCAGGTACTGAACGAATATACTAGAATAACGATAAACTCAAAAACATTGATAGACTATATAATAACAAATAAAGAAACAATTACGGCAAAAAATAATATAAATAATAAAATAGCTGATCATGAATCTATTGATATTTTAATCGAGTGTGATACCAAGCAGCAAAACTATCATATTAAAGAAATAAGCCTTTTTAAGTACAACAAAAACAGATTCAAAAATGAATTAAGTGCAATATTAAGATGTGATGAAATTAATGATTTAAATGAATATGTTCACAACTTTGATGCTTGTATCGAAAACGTAATAAAAAAATTTACTTTTAAGAAAAAAAATGTCTAAAAAAAGTTATAACAAATGGTTTAATAATGAGCTCAGAGCATTAAAATACAAATGAGGCATGGAACAGTTATAAAACAATAAGAAATACGTATAAAGTCAAAATTGAAAAAGAAAAAAGTAATTATGCTAATAATAAAATAAACAATGCAAATAACCAAAAAGAAATGTGGAATAAAATTAAAGAACTACTCTTAAGAAAACCCAAAAGTGTGACAAAAACTGTGATATATAACCAAATAGCTGAAAATTTTAATACATATTTTGTAAATAGTATAAATGAAATCAGATGCTCCATCGAAGATATACAATACGAAAATGAAATACCTGAGATTGACACTAAATTCAAATTTCGTGCAGTAAATCTACAAGAACTGAAAACTATTTTTAAGAATATTAAGAAAAAACCAGACTATACAAAACTATCAAGTAACATAATTCTAGATAATTGGGGCATAACAGGAAATATTATACTGAATAAATAAGTCACTAGAGACAGGGTTGTTTCAAAATAACTGGAAGGAATCAATGATATTTCCTAACCAAAAAGTAAAACATACATCAAAATGTGAAGAATACAGACCAATTAACACTTTAAAAATATGTGAAAAAGTTATTGAAAAAATAGTAAAAAATCAATTGGAAGAATACATGGAATAACACAGACTACTATCAAAGCTTCAGTCAGGATTTAGAAAGAAATATTCATGTGAAACAGCAATCAATTATGTTATAAACAGATGGAAATGTAAAAAGATAAAAAAATAAAATATTAGCAATTTTCCTTGACTTCAAAAGAGCATTTGAAACTATAGATAGGGATATTCTATTGCAAAAACTTACTAGATATGGTATTCAAGACATAGAGCTAAAATGGTTTCAGTCCTATCTGACAAATCGTAAACAATTCACAAATATCAATAACGAAATATCAAATGCAATAGAAAACGATTTTGGAGTACCACAGGGCTCAATTTTGGGAGCTCTTCTCTTTGTAATATAACATATATAAATGACATGGAAAATGTATTAAAAAAATGTGAAATTGTATTATATGCAGATGATACATTAATTTTCACAGAAGCAGCAACAGAGGAGATATGTCATGAAAATTTAAAAAATGATATGGATAACATTAACAAATGGTTAAAAATGAATAAGTTAAAATTAAATGAAAACAAGACAAAATTAATGGAAATTGATATGAACACTGACAGAACATTCAAAATAAATAATGTAATAATAGAAAAAGTAAGTAATATAAAATACCTGGGTTTCCTCATAGACAGGGATTTGAACTTTAAAGAACATGTCGAATATATATGTAAAAAAATAGGGAAAAAAATCGGGTTTTTCAAACGTTTAAGAAGTAAAGTAACAATATTAACTGCAATAAATATATACAACACCATGATAAAACCTCATTTTGAATATGGATCAACTGTGTTATTCACATGTTGTTCATACCAACAACAGGCAAGGCTACAAAAACTCCAGGCTATGCGCTCTATTTTGAAATGCAATCGTTTCACATCAATAAGATATATGCTAGATGCGCTGAAATGGCTAAATATAAAGCAAAGACTGTAGCTAAATACAATATGTTTTATCCAGAAAATGAAAATGGGAAATGCACCGGAATACTTGATTGAACAAATAAGATATGTTGGGGATGTTCAACCGTACAGCCTGAGGAACGCATTAGATTTTAGACCGCAACGTGCAGATACCAGTGCAATGCAAAAATCTTTATTTTCAAAAGGCCTGACCTTCTACAATATGATGCCCAACAACATAAAGAGTGAAACAAATATAAATATGTTTAGAAAAGGAACAATAAATTTTGTAAAAAATATTAGTTTTTAATCAGAGTATGAAATTGTTTGTTAAATTTATTTTAAATGTAAATTAAAAAGTATTGTGAATACTACTACTAAATAAATAAATAAATAAAAATAAAGTTGCGTGCATTAGGCTATGTTAAGTTTAGCGTTCTTGGTGTAAGTTTCTTGCATTAGGCTGTTTGGTTTAGAGTTCCTGGTGTAAAGTTCTTGGTGTAAGTTCCTTGCCTTAGGTTATGTTAGGTTTAGAATTCTGGTTGTAAAGTTCTTACATTGGGGTGAGAGGCGGGGGGTTCATGTGCGAGGGGAATCATTTTAATAAGTGCATCCAGTGGACGAGAAGCAGGGACTCATCTTAATCCAGCAATCTGTGAATGAAACTTTTTAAGGTTATTTCAAGATTTGGACTTAATAGGTCAATTCTTTACCATAATAGGTTTAAGCACCCCAAAATACGTACATATATGTTGGTCTGTTCATTTAATTTTTTAATTTACTTACGGACGTATTGCTGACCATTTTTGAGGTGTTTTTTGAGGTTATGTCGAAATGCTGACGTGATGGGTGAATTCTAATCTTGGATTCAATTTCGGCATCCCAAAATACGTGTGGTTTGCGCGTTTACATGTTTAATTTTTTTGTAAAAGTATTCTTGCTTATTTTAAATAAATAAAATAAATAAATATCGTCTTTATTAAGATGTCGATACATGTGATGTGAGTACATACCCACACACATCGTGTAGTAGAAGAGGCGAGATTTAACCATCGGTTACTCTTTACATCTAACCTCTTCAACACACAACGCGCTTACAAACAAAAATCAAGCAACAATTACATACTAACATAAGAAAATCAATAATCGAGAAGAGACATCAAAATACAAATAAACTACGTCTAAGAATTTTGCTTATTTAACAGCTCATCCCTATATAATCGACGAAGTCGGCCAATAGTGCACGTTTTCAGTTCTGGGTTCATGGTATTGTATATATTTACTGCATTATATGTAAAACTGCGCTGAAATAAGGCAGTGCGATGCTGAGCCATAGTCAAGCGATCGGGCCGTCTAACATACCTATCATGCACCAAATTTCGGGATACTAGCTTCTCCCTTAAATAAATTGGGACTGAAGTTCCTAAAAGGCTCATTAAGAATATTACGAAGTGCAGTTGCACAGTAGACATTCTGTACATACTGCAATCGTCTCTTTGAAAGCGCATCCAAGCAAGGATAGTACACAATACTACAATAACGAAATGAAGACAAGACCAAAGACTCATACAATTTTTTTCTCATCTTAAAATTCAGAATAAAACGATTTGCATATAAAACCTTCATTTTCGCGTAACTTTTTTGCAGGAGCACCCTAATATGTTCCCTGAATCTGAGATGTGTATCAATGCAAAGACCCAAATTCTTAGCTCAATCCGAAAACAGCAAATCCTGATCAGCCAGCCTCAGTCTCAAAGCCATGCTCAAGGTTAGTCGCCGATTTTCCTTGCAAAACAATAAAACTTGCGTCTTGTCTGGATTTAGCCTCAAATTATGTTCATCCGAGTAAACTGACAAAGCCATGAGATCCTGATTTAAATTTTCTGCTGCAGACTCAGGATCCGATGGTTCAAAGAAATGAAGCAACTGTGTGTCATCAGCATACGACTGAACCGATGAATATGCAGCAGTTTGGAATATATCAAAAGTATATATAAGAAACAGAAGAGGCCCCAGTATTGAACCCTGGGGCACGCACCCTCTGCCGTCTACCCGACAAATAGCTATAGAAAAATTGTACGGAGTGATCAGCGAAACCCAGATAGTGCAGTTTAACACAAAGTAGGTTATGATCCAGCACATCAAAGGCTTTCGAATAATCCAACGAGACTGATATAACAGCCTTATTTTTGTCAATAGCTCTGATTATGCTATCAATTAAAGTCAATAAAGCCGTTGATGTGCTATGACCCCTCCGAAAGCCAGATTGGTGCAAGGGGAGCAACCCATTAGTCAAGAGATATTCTGAAACCTGTGTATGTCCTGCCCTTTCCAAGAGTTTTGACATAACTGGTAACAAACTAATTGGACGCAAATCTCTGATGGTCAAACGATTTTTAACTTTAGCAACAGGGCACCCAATAGATTCTTTCCAGCTCTCCGGAAAATACCCACTCTCTAGGCAACAATTAACTATATGGATTAGATGATATAAGATAACAGGTAAACTAAGCTTAAGCATAAAAAGTGTCAAAATCATTTCTAGCAGCATTGGATTTTATACTATTAACACACCTGCCGATTGACTGGGGTTTCCATTAGGAAATTAAAGTTCAGATCTTAATTCCTCTTATTGTTACTGTAATAATATATTTTACCAGCACAGTTGTCGGACTTTCGGAAAACGCTCAAAAAGTATTCATTTATATCATTCACATTGGCCAAATGTGCAGGCAGACGAAGTGTTTTTTGAGGTTATGTCAAAATTCTTGGGTGACCCTTGGGTGATGAGCCAATTCTGACCTCGGATTCGTTTTTAGCACACCAAAAAACATATGGTATGGTATTTCACCTTTCAACTACAAATTTTTTTTTTTGTGGTCCTGTGTTATTGATGATTAGTATGATTATTAAGTCTGTTTTATAATTATAAGATTTTATTACCAAAAAATTAATCAATAAATGTCGATTTTTACTACAATGGCGATTTTATTGATGCATCTCGCCAAAAATGAACTGATTCTAATTTTATTTTGAAAATTCTCGAAGTCTCGACTTTGATTCTAGGATGTTTCGTACCTCGGTACTTTGAGAATGTCGAGACTTCCCATACCCTACCTATAACACCATAAATACGAAGTCACCCTTTAACTCCCTTCCTCAGCCCTTACGCGTTGTATAATAATTTATAGTAAATGATCTGGGAATCTTAAAACGTGAAGAAAAGCAAAAATCTCGGAGTGGCATTTCTACAATAATTTCCTACAGCACGGAAAATAAAAATAAATTCTTCAAAATTATTAACAGTCGTCCATTATTTACATTTGAACAGGCATATGACGGACATTGGAACTACGTTTTTCGTGACTGAAAAAAGAATGTAAAAATTTTGGAAGGGATTTTGTTGGGAATATAAGGAGGGAAATAATAATGTTGATTTTCGAGGTGGTTATATGCCTGGATCTTGAGTCTCTTTTAATCTTTTCCACGCTTCCCTGTATCTTTCCACCTTTAACCACTGCCTGACCATCACTAATCTTATATCATCGACCTATCTTTTCTGTGGACGTCTCATGCCGCCTTCTTTCTGGGTCTTCATTTTGTGATCTTGAATACCTATCTATCTCCGGAAGATCTAGCCACATAACCCGCTTCCAGAGTTATATCAATGACTTTGGCTCGTCTCTTTATCTCGCTGTGAATTCTATACCTAAGGGAGATACCAAGCATACCTAGCCATAGATCATTGTAAAGTTGCGAGCTACTTAACAAATGCTTCAGTGAGGCACATCGTTTCCAGTCCATATGTGCTGACAGGCAGGACATAGGTATTGTAGAGTTTAGTTTTTAGGTTTATGGGTATTGTAGTACTTTCTAAGATATGCCCTAGTTTCCTAAAAGCTGCCCATGCCGGCCCTAGTCGCTTGGTAATTTCTGTATACTGATTCTCCTTTCCGATCTTAACAATGTGACTTGAGTAGATATACTCGTTGACGAGGTCCATGGAGTTATTTCCTATCCATATGTTGATTTCCTCAGGAATCATTAATTTGTTTTTTTTTTAAATTCATTTTAAGACGAATTCAACATTTCCTGTAGCTCATTGGTGTCGTCTGCAAACCTAAGGTGATTCAATCTGGTGTCATTTTGAGCACTACTAATAACACATAAAGAAATGATGAGTGCGTCACCGCATTAAGGTCTTAAGAATCACATGTAGAAGTTGTTTATTGTTCTAAAATTTATTATTATTATTATTACCCGGGAATGAATGTGAGAAAATTATATGCTTAATAAAATACTTATAATTATGCTATATATAAAACAAATAAACAGTTTATTTTTAGAAACATATAGCTTTAATAACGCATAATAAACTTATAAAATTTCAAATATCCTAAATTAACTTTTCATTTTATTATAACCACCTATTAAAAAATTCTTTGATATAATATACAGCAATTTTTACGATTTTATGCCATAATTGAAAAATATTTTTGTATATATGTAGTTCAAAATATCTTATAGCCTATCCCAAAATATAAGATCCTGATTTTTAAGTGGGCAATATAAAAATTCCGACCTTTTGCTTATGATAGGCTGCAGAGATGGACTTAAGAATTTTATTCGTTAATGCAAATAAATAAAATTATAAGTGTTTTTGGAGATGTTTATTTATAGCATGTAAGAACAAATGGATAAGAAGTACAAATATACAGTTTGAATAAATGGGGTTTACAAGAGGGGACATATTGTATATATAAAAATATATTTTAACTTAAGCCTAATTCGGTTTCACTATCACTGTCATCAGCTGAGGTAATTATCAATGGTTTTATATTATTTACATAAATATATGAATCTTCAACTTTAACAACGTGCTGATGGAATTCTTCCAGCTTTCACAATATAAATTTTTTTACTAATTCAACCACTGACACGCTTAAAGTAGGAGAAACATTTTGTGCCCTTATTTTTGATTTAACTTGATGCCAAATATGTTCAATTGGATTAAACTCACAATAAGCCATACTATCACAAACATATTTCTTTTTCAATTTATAGTCTTTCAAAACTTTCAAAAGATCACTTTTTTTATAATTCAAATAAAATGTCATTTTCTAACATATATTCCTGTATTTCCGGTTTGATGTTGGCTGCATTAGGAACTTTATTTAGTAGGCGACTATGGTAACTTGCATTGTCCATAACTATAACACTCTGTTCGGGAATATTGGGCAAAAGGGAACTTTGAAACCAATTTTCAAGAAGTTCTGCGGTCGTGTCTTTGTGATAGCCCAAACTGGTCCCGTCCTGCACCAGTCTTAATTTTATTTTGTCTAGGGTCGGCACCAACTGCTCTTCATATATAGAATATATAGAATATACATCTTTTTCACAATCGTCTACATGATGCATTTGAAAATCTTTCCATTTTTTACTGTGCCTGAGTGATGGTTTTCCTATAATACCCTTAATCGTAGAAATTGGGGTTTTTGTTAGTTCACTGGTTTCTTGCAAAGCACTTTGTTTATTCAAATTTCTTTTTACCAAACTGTCGTAAACATTTTTCACTATTTGTTTAGCGTCAAGTGATAAATGTTTTCTCTTGCGATAACCACTATTACAATTTTCTCACGGACGCCATATAATTAAAATAGAACCTTTACGTTGTAAGTTGTGAGTAAAACGAAAAATAAAAATAATAAAAAGTATCTTTCCAATCTTTTATGGGGACCTGTGGTTATTAAGCCTATATTATCAAATACTTAAAGGGCTCCAAACCGGGTTGACAGGTAGTGAATATATAGGTAAAAATAGATCCAATATGATTGCAGGTGCAAGTGAGGGCGGTATACAAAGCAGGTAAAATAAAATTACGTTTATCGTAATACCTGGCAACTATGCACAAAACCAAAAAGGAGGATCTTATATCTTGGGATTTACTATACAATTCTTGATACTTGGAATACTTATTGCGATTTTTCACTTACGAGGACTACCTTTTAAGTTTTTTACAAACAGAAAAAAAAAAAATTTGATACAAATCGTGTCATCGTTTCTCAAAATTTTAAAATTTCCATTTGGATGCTTTCGAAATTGATATTTTTAATTTTTTTTTTGTTATCTCTTTTGTGATATTAACGCATCTTGAGTTATTTCAAGAATCTATTACACCGAAATTTGCGAAATAGTCAACCATGTTGGCTGCAACTGCTTTAATTCATCATTTAAAACTTTTTAAATCATCTGATTTATTAGTGTATACATCGTATATCGTAATATCGTATGTTTTAAAAATGTTGAAGTTAAACTGTATCTTCAAATGCAAATTGTATTTCTTGTCAGAAATATGTGTTTTTTTCTGATAAATCTCAAAATATAACATTTAATAACACACATATTAATGTCACAGAATCCAACTTATGTGAGTTTTATGGGAATATCCAAAATTAATAGAGAACTACTGTACAGTTTTACATGGGTTCGAACGAACCAATTCTAGAAACATTTTTTCCACTCTGAAGTTGGTGCTTCAAGAACATTGTTTTGGAAGGATTCAACAACTTCTTGAGGTCATGACAATCGCTTTCCATGCATTTTTTTCTTTTGACTTTCGGGGACAAAAAGAAGTCGTTAGACGATAAATCAGGTGAATACGGGCAATGAGATATTAATTCGATGGTAAGATACGACGAATTGTACCAAATACGCATACCTAGTACTCAATCGGAGGCTGAGATGGCAGCCCCAAGCCGACAGAGTGGTTGGCACAGCCAACACTAGAGGCAGGCAGCGCGATTTAGTATTGGCTGTGCCAACCACTCTGTCGGCTTGTGGCTGCCGTGTCAGCCTCCGATTGAGTATTAGATATGCGTATTTGGTATGTTTATCGCATACTGATAGAGATCGTTATACATCGCTCACATTCTACAAAACTTATTACTTTGGAACATTTTAGAGTAAAATCCATACCGTTATTCCAAAAACCCTCTATAATGTAGTAAAAAAAGCATATGAAATTGCTCAGTCTAGATACAGCAATATTATGATTTTATCCTCTCTGGGGTATCACCAGGAGTATTGTTCTAAGTTTTGGACCTCGAAAAACTTGTGCTCTTTTGTTTATAAACAAATGCGTTTTTTGCGCTTCACATATGAATATCCTCGGTTATATAAGTCGGATCGAGACAAAAAAAAACTAAACTCTTCGTAATGAAATTTCCAACAAATCGTCGTTGGCTTTAAGTCGCTCAAAAGCGTACCTAACCTACAAAATTGAAAAAACAGGCAAAAAACTGTTTTTTTTTTTTATTTTATCGTACAGCTGTACTAAGTGAACTGATCAGCTTGAAACCTTCAAAAAAATGGACCCTTGTTATAGCAAAAATACCCTGAAATTTTGGTACAAAAATTAATATTATTCTGGGAAATGTGCTTTTAAATAATTTTAGGAAAGTACAAAAAGTGTTAATCATGCCTAAAACTTAACGAAGTTTTTGTAAGCTGAGATTAGAGCAATTTGAAATGAGCCGAATTTAACTAAGCCTTTTAAGAAAGGGTCTACGAATATGTTACAAAAATAAGATCCATATTTTCGCTTAAGCATTAATGCTTCAATATTAAATGTTTTTAGTAGTAAATCTGATCCTGTTTTATGTACCCGAGGGGTTAAATTAGTTATGAAATATAATATAATGTACTGGAGCAGATGAGATTTGTTAACTCAATTCGGCATGAAGAATGACGTTTTATTATTTCAGGCAAAAAAGGAATATTACATATATTTAGGAGATGCTGTTGATCAAAATGTTGAATAATTTCTGTCTCGCCGACGACATTGTGAAGAAATGCTTCGGGAATCGAAGCTACAAGTAAGATGGGATTACAGATAAACACATTACCAAAATTATGACAAATGTTGTACTAGAGGAGCACTAACTCTAAAAAATAACATAACAGAAGAAGCTCGAGAATATAGATACCTGAGTCATGATGTAAAAATTAACAGAGACAATCATAAGTATGAATTACAGAGGCGAATTGGACTTAAATGGGCGACTTACGGAAATTAAGAAAGATGTTTCAAAGTCATATTCCCAACTGCCTCAAAAGTCAAATTTGTAACCAATGCGTATTTCCTGTCGATCCAATAGCTGTAAGTCGCAAACATGGAAATTTTACAAGAATCTTCTAAGAGTTGACACTAAATGAAAATCATATGGCTTTTCTATTTGTGCAATCATTTCTCGGAAAGTCTCGAGAATTTTCATCTCATGTTAGTAGCATGTTTTTTCCAGGCGTAAACAAGGGAATTTTATTTGGATTAAATGAAATAACTCAGGAAATGTTAGGTTAAGTATATTAGTTCAGTTACTCTGCGAGTTTTCATTCATTATGCTAAACTAGTTTTTAGTGTTCCGTACGGAACATTTATAAGATCACTTCGATGTCTATCTGTCTGTCCATCTGTCTGTCTGTCTGTCCGCCTGTCACACCCGATTTTTTTCCGAAACTATTTGACATAGAAAGTTAAAATTTGGGACTAACATAGGAATTGATGGCCGCATCAGACCCGTGTAGTTTTGGAAGTTAATTTTTTTGCTTAATGGATTAGTTTTGAGGGGTGGAATCCTGTGTAAATTTTTTTTTACCAAATGAAAAGCTCGTAAAAACACGAATTCAAAAAAATATGTAATGAAATACTTGCACACACTTTTCTGTAATATTTTTAAAAAATTGCGAAAAATCTCTGTCCCCTCCCTTATCTCGAAAAGTACTGATCAAAAAATTTTGAAAAAATTCTGGAATATTCTCCATAGGGTGTAGATTGAACGAAAATTATCACGAGTGCATTACTTTTAATAAAAAACTTTCTTGAAAACTCATTTGGGGTGTGTTTTGTGAAGCCCTTGATCATGTTTTACCTCTGTAACAAAAATTTTTATTTTAAGGGTTTATATAAACACTGGGACGCTGCAAAAAGTGTGCATATTTAAAAAAAATACATTTTAAAGGTTATTAACTGAATAATACAAATGAATGGCTGTCATATATTTTCACTGTACTTGGAATTATAAGAAAAAATTTTTTTTAAAATATATTCTAAATGTTAACATTATTTTTTATCGGGTTAAATGGACCACTGAAGAAAACTATGGCGCTTCCTTGTCTGCAGGACCATTTCACAAAAAATAATACAATATGGAAAAATAAAAATTAATCTTGTAAAACCATGCAGTAGTTAAAAATTGTCGAATGTTTTTTTTTTCAAAAATAAAAAATTTACGGTGTTTTAAACTTTAGTATGCCATTTTCGACCAAAAAATTTATGTTTAATTATTTATGAAAAAAATGCCTATTAGAAAAATTTAAAAAAAAAACCTCTCGACATTTTGTAGAAAAAGTGGATATTAATATTAAAAAAAATAACCGGACAAGTGCAAGTTGAACTTGCACAATTAGTGCTCCGTACGTTGATTGCTTTTAAAATAAAAAATTTTGTTACGGTGGTATAAAATGATCAGTGACTTCATAAAACACACCCTAAATGAGTTTTCAACAAAGTTGGTTTCCAATCTTTACTGAAAACTGATGACCTGATTTTTGTTTTTTTATATACCAGATAAATTATTAAAGGTAATGCACTCGTGGTAATTTTAGTTCAATCTACACCCCGTGGAGAATATTCCAGAATTTTTTCAAAATATTTTGATAAGTACTTTTTGAGATAAGGAGGGGGGGACCGCGATTTTTAGCGATTTTTTAAAAATAATACAAAGAAAAGTGTGCGCAAGTATTACATTATATATATTTTTTACTCGTGTTTTCACCAGCTTTCATTTGATACCACACTTGATGATCTAGTAAAAAAATTTTTTTTCACTTCCGAATTCACCCCTCAAAACTAACCCCTTAAGTCAAAATTTAACTTTCAAAACTACATGGCTTTGAAGAGGCCATCAATTCTTAAATTATTACCAAATTTCAACTTTCTATGATAAATAGTTTTTGAGAAAATCGGGTGTGACAGACAGACAGACAAACTCCGAAGTGAGTCATCTTATAAGTGTTCCGTACGGAACACTAAAAAAGTTAAAAAAATATTAAAAATCGACTGAATAATATTGCAGACAGTGCACTGAAAGAGGTCCCAATCCGACGCTAAGTCACATTTATGTTATAACTTTGTAATGGAATGGAATTTTGTTAAAAAGATTTTTTTTTTTTTTTTATAATTTTTAGAAGTATAGATCGATTTTTTGAAAATTCCAGGTGTATGTAATGAGTTAAAAGTAATCAACGTACGGAACACTAATTGTGCAAGTCCGACTTATACACTCTGGACAAAATTAACGCAACAATATATTAAATCATACAAATCTCTATAATGAATTAATTTTAATAATTTTTTATGAACATTGGTTACACTAAAAGTTAGAAAAAACTTATTCGGATACTTTAAAAGTAAATTAGCTACCAAATTTCTCTATAAGATTCGAATTAAAATTATTCTTAAGACCTAATAACAAAATCGTTGAAATTATGTAATAATGAAAAAAATAAACTGGGACACTAGTAGCAAAATTAATGGTGTAACTGGGACACTAGTAGCGTGTGTTGCCTCCTCTACTTCGGATGACAGCATTTATGCGCCTAGGCATGCTTCTAATTAAATTTTGGATAAAATCTTGCGGAATTTGCTCCCATTCTGTGATAACTGCATTTTCAAGTTCCCTCAGGTTTCTAGGTGCAGGTATATGACGTTTCACATTTTTCTTAAGGTGATCCCATACATGTTCTATCGGATTCAGATCCGGGCTTTTTTTTTTGGTGGCTATTGCATAATCGGTATATCAACTTGATTAAGATAATCGAATACCTCCCTAGCCACGTGAGGTCGAGCGTTGTCTTGCATAAACAGGAAATTGGGCCTCACAAAATGACCGAAAGGCATCACATGTTCTATTACAATATTCTCAAGATAGTAGTCAGCATTCATGGATCTCGTACGGACAGGAACTAACTCTGTGCGAGCATCAAAGCAGATGCCACCCCAGAACATATCAGAGCCACCGCCGAATGGAATCCTTGCAGAGATATTGCAAGGAGCAAACCTCTCTCCTGGTCTTCGCCATACTCGCTCACGACCATCTGGATGTTTTAGACTAACCCTAGTTTCATCTGTGAAGAAAACTTGTTTTCAATCATCCACAGACCAGTTTTCGTGATTTCGAGCAAAACGTAACCTGGCAACTCTGTTCTCTCTAGTAAGCAAGGGCGCAGTAGCTGGTCTCCTACTGTTTAATCCAGCTTCATTTAACCGTCTTCTAACTGTTTTAGAAGAAATTGTGACATTGCGAACAGCTTCGAGTTCGTTTCTTATTATAGAACTAGTGACAGTCCTGTTTCTTAAAGCATATTGTCTTATAAAACCTTCATCTAGGTCGCTAGTGCATCGTTTTAGCCCTTGCCCTAGCCTTCTAGAATAAGTTTCCTACTTCATTCAAGCGTCTTACCATACGACTTATTGTGGAACGATGTTTGCCTAACAAATTGGCAACATAACTCTGACAATATCCCTCGTCCAATAAAACTGAGGCTCGCACTACCTCGTGTTCAGTTAAATTCCTTGTTCGATTCATTTTTCTAATTCTTCGGGGTCAAAAATAAAACACAAAAACGTATTACTTTGAAAAAGGGAACATTTTATAAGCTTATTTTTAAAGAAAATCTATCGCATTACTACAGAAAATTATTTATCTTCTAAAAAAGTCTTTAAAACTGTAAATCTAAACGAATTGTTTTCATTTCTGTCATGAACAACAAAACAAAATATGCATAGCCTACTATTCAAATACTCGATAAACTTTAAAACTGACATAAGAAAAAGATAAATTCATTTTCAGATTGTTGCGTTAATTTTGTCCAGGAGTGTATTTACTTTGTCTTGTTTATTGACTATATACAAGGGGTGATAATTAGTTATTTACAGTGAATAAATGTCGCGGAATATAAAGAACAGCAGTTGTGTTTTTTATTATCTTAATGTAAAAGTGTAATTTTTCAGGTAGTAAGTTGTGGTGGCGTTAAAAACCTAAATAAAAACGCGCAACTAAATTTTTGAGATCTGGAGTCACAGGATATATGATATTTATAGATTTAAGGCTAATATTAAACATTTGACGATATTAAACAAAAAGTAACAAACAAATAAATAGAGTGTGCCAGATAACAAGTGGAAAAACCCAGAAAATAGAATTAATGAACAAATCCATTATTCTTACTAATTCCGCGCCTAATCTTAATTATCTGATTATTTTAAATGATATTAATGTTACCCGGATTTCGAGAAGTTATTTAAAATGTGCTGAGTTATCCACTCAGTGTTTCATAGACGGCGTCATATAAAATAAATAAATAACTTTAAGAGGGTACATCTTGTTCTAGAACTCGCGTGACATTTATGGTAAGATAAGAATATTGTTGTGTATGTTCCTACACTTTAAAAAGTATTGATATAAATTTCAATAATAATTGGCCAAGTGCAAGTCGGACTTGCGCAATTAATGTTCCGTACGTTGGTTGTTTTTAAAATAAAAATTTTTGTTACGGAGGTATAAAATGATCAATGACTTCAGACTTCAGAAAACACACCCCAAATGAGTTTTCAACAAAGATTTTTTCCAATCTTTACTGAAACTAATGGCCTTCAAATTTTTGTTTTTTTTTTTTAATATACCAGATAAATTATTAAAGGTAATGCACTCGTGATAATTTTCGTTCAACTACACTCTGTGAAGAATATTCCAGAATTTTTTCAAAATTTTTTGATTGGTACTTTTCGAGGTAGGGGGGGGGACAGCGATTTTTCAGAATTTTTAAAAAATAATGCAAAGAGCAGTGTACCCAAGTATTACAACATATATATTTTTAAACTCGTGTTTTTATAAGCTTTCATTTGACATCCTACTCGATGACCTACTAAAAAATTTTTTTTTCCACTTTCGAGTTTACCTTCCAAAGTTAACCCTTTAAGCCAAAATTTAACTTTTAAAACTGCATGGTTCTGATGAGGCCATCAATTCCTATATTAGGGCCAAATTTTAATTATCTTTGCAAAATAGTTTCGGAGAAAATCGGGTGTGACAGACAGACAGCTCGACAGACATCGAAACGATCTTATAAGTGTCCCGTACGGAACCCTAAAAATTACATAAAATTTTCAATATTTTTTAAAACATTATTTAGTTTTATAATGTATGGGGGTCGTCGAAAACGTATTAAGCCTTTTTAAAGACAAAATTGAGATAATTGTTTTTAGTGTTCCGTCCGGAACACTTATAAGATCACTTCGGTGTCTGTCACAACTGATTTTCTCCGAAACTACTTGACACAGAAAGTTGAAATTTCGCACCAATATAATAATTGATGGCCTCATCAGAGCCATGTTGTTTTGAAAGTTAAATTTGGACTTAAGAAGTTAGTTATGGGGGGTGAAATAGAAACTGAAAAAAAAAATTTACCAGGTCATCGAGTGGGGTATTAAAGAAACCTTGTGAAAATACTAATTTAAAAACATACAGTTAGTCCAAAAAGTCTTCATATACCACCTGCTTTCTATACTATTTTTCTGTTAGGTTTAACTAATTAATTGAAACTACGAGAAAACATGTTCAAATTAATATTTGGAACTTAACTAATGAGAATTAGTATTAAAAACAACTACGGAACATTTTATTTAGAAGTTACATCATTGTTACAAAAATGTAAACAAAATTAATGTCAAAAAAGTCTCCATACACTCAAAAACTGCATTGAAAAAAACACGTTATAATCAGTCGCATTTTATCAAGCTATCTATTGCTCACTAAACTGAAAACAAATGAATAATTTTCGGCCATATTTTATAATCTGTCACTTATTGTAATTTTGCAGTGGGTTTTCAAGGTATAAAAATATGAAAAATGAAATATAGGAAAAATTGTTAAAAAGTCGCATGCTACTGTTCAATACATTATAAACAAGTATAAAAGAATGGGTTCCTATAAAATTCGACCACGCTCTGGTCGTCCCAAGGAACTGACTCCACGTGAAAAGGCCAGTATTGTTAGACAAATAATTATAGATCCCAAGAAAAGTGCACCAAAATTAAAAAAAAGTACGGGAACTATTTTCGAAAAATGTTTGTTTATAAATAGTGAAAAATTGTTTACACGGGGCAGGCTATAAGGGGTGTGCAGCCAGGTAGAAGCCGTTAATTTCGGAATTACCATAAATCATACACACCATAAATATACGGATATACAAAGAAATTGTACAAAGTCGGACAAAACAATGTTAAATTTAATATTTAAAAGCAGTAAAAATACAAAAATACAAAAATAATTAAAATTGGTATTTAAGTATACCTTGGTTTAAGACAAGATAATGTAGGTAGGTTCAGGTTCATGACAGCAATATCTAGAAAAAAATCTCACAACCAGCACTCTCTTAGGCCCCTCATCAGGCCCCGTAAAAATCCCCTATCGAGTAGAAGGCATTTTCCAGTAAGAAGGACTTTAGCCGAGATATAAATCTTGGACCACTCATATTTCGCAGTTCTGCAGGCATTCCGTTATGAAGGCTGATGCAATTATAGAGTGGAGAGCCTTCGAAGAAAGCTGATCTATGAATGGGGACCTTTAATACACTATTACTCCTGGTGTTATATGTATTTGTTGCTCCCAGCATCTCAAAAAGGTGTCTATTATTGTTTACAAGAGTTAAGCACAACAATGTGTAAAGACATGGAAAAGTTAGGATTCGTTGTGTTATAAACGTATCTCTGCAGCTTTCACGAAAATTTAGATTAAAAATCAAACGGATTATTTTCTTTGGTTCACAAATATATGTTTACTTTTCACACCAGCAGCACCCCAGGATATAACATTGTTAGACATGTGACTAAAAGCTAATGAATAATATACAGCCAAGAGACCGTCACTATCAAGGGTACTTTTTAAGCTTAAAATTGCAAAGTAAGCTGAGTTCAATTTAGCACATGTGTTATCTATATGGTGCCTAAAAGAAATCCTATGATCCATAAACGTACCGAGGAACTTGGCTTTCTCCTCAAAGTTTACACCAAGGGAATTGGCAAACATCGACGCTAATGGTTTTTTTATTAAATATATTCATATAGATAGTTTTCTCAACATTCAGTACAAGGCCATTTCTTCTGCACCATGCTTCCATATCCCTGCACACACATGAAACATCATCATAAAGACCATCTACAGTGTCCGAGGCTATCACAATGGTGGTATCGTCTGCATACGTAATCACTTGCCCTGTTCTAATATTTAATGGCAGGTCATTTACATATAGTATAAATAACAAGAGTTCCAAGACTGTGGATCGCCAAGATCGACCGCTTTCTTTTCAGAAACAATTCCATCATATTTCACCACCATCTCCCTGTCGGTCATATATGACCCTATCTAGTCCAGCAGGCTGCCTCGAATGCCAATATTGTATAATTTTTTCATCAGCGAAGATTTATGTACCGTATCAAAGGCTATAGAAGCGTTATAACATATTTACCGTCATCAACGTTGCGGAAAACCTGATTTAAATAGTGGAAAGAGGCAGACTCAATTGATCTATTAGGCAAAAAACCATGTTGTGCGGATTGTAGTATGTTGTATTTGATAACAAAATTTATTAGTCGTTTGTACACAATTCTCTCAAATACTTTTGAGAAAGTACTAAGTATAGATATTTGCCTATACATCATTACGGTTACCCATCTTATAGACAGGGATAACATTAGCGGTTTTGAAAACTTTAGGAAAGATACCCTTATTAAGACCAAAGTTTATTAAGAACGCAAGCGGTTTAGGTAATATTTTTTACCACTTTAGTAGTTATATCTTCAGATCCAGCTGCTTGTTTATCCTTTATTTTAGAAATAATTTGGAGAACCTCAATCTCAGTAACGGATTCCATAACCATGGTATTTTGATGTTACTGGCGAGACGGTACAATCTTTCATGTTAGCTGATCCATATTTATTTCGTAGTTTGTTTTCAGAGATAGTACTAAAATAATTTACAAATGTGTTTGCAACCACGATTGGTTCAGAAGTAAGCTCAGAATCTACGAGAAGCGAAATAGAAATTTGTGTGTTGTTTTTATTTAAAGCATTATTAACTATAGACCAAATAGTTTTTGATTCGTTATCGGAATTAGTTATTTTGTTTTTATAATAGAGTTTTTTTGTTAAATATATTCTAGTTCTATACTTTTTTTTTAAGAATACGGTATTCAGTTAAAGTCTTACTGTCATTATTCCTGCGATGCAACCTATATAGATGGTCTAATTTCTCTTTCAGGCTAGCTAGATTTTTGTTATATCATCCTTTTGGAGACAGTGGCGATGTTAAATATTTCTTTCTGTATGGATAACAACAATTAAGATAGTAGACGCTAGTGTCAATAAAAAGATTCCACAAGCTATCACAGTCGCTAGATATGCTACTAAACGTCCTGAATTTTGGGAATCCGGAATCTTTAGTGATGAAACTAAAATTAACCTTTTTCTTTCTGATAGCAGAACTAAAGTTTGGAGAAAGAAAATTATCGCGTTCGATATTAAAAACATTTGTTCCACGGTGAGACAAGGGGGTGGCAGTGTTCTGCTTTGGGGATGCATGTTCGCTGGAGGGGTTGGAAATTTACATTTTAATAATGGTGCCATGGATCAGCATGTTTATCTGAACATTTTGAGAGACAATTTAACAGAAAGTGTGTGTTCCAAAAGGACAATGATTCGAAACACACTGCAAACTTGATGCGAGATTGGATGATCCATAATGTGCGAGAGCAGCTTCATATACCCCCGCAATCACCTAATGTTAACCCCATCGAGCATTTATAGGAGAAACTTAAACGGCGCATTCGTAAACATAAGAATTAAAAAACAGAATATTGAACGCATGGGGGAACAAGCCAGCAGAAGTTACTAGAAAGCTGGTTACAAGCATGTCAAAAAAGTTACAAGAGATTATCAAGGCCAACGGCGGTTCCACTCAATTTTAGTTTAAAAGAAGTTGTTATTTTCGGTTAAACTCCATCAAACTATTATTGGTAATTGTTAAGTGAATAAATACTTTTTTTACATTAATTTTTTTTACATTTTTATAACAATGATGTAACTTCTAAATAAAATGTTCCGTAATTGTTTTTAATACTAATCATCGTTGGTTAAATTTCAAATGTTAATTTAAATATGTTTTCTCATACTACTCAGTATATATCACCACTACACCAAACACTTTATTTTTGCACTCGACGCGCGTTTCGCTAACCATGTTAGCTTCATCAGGAGCGATGATTGACTAAAGCTAAACTACAAATCTACCCTATTTATACTTAGCCTAACCCTTGAATTACTCAAGCGAAACTAATGACATAGGCAAGGCCATCAGTTCCGGTCAAGTAACCAGTAGAGGGGACTATAAGGAATAGGCCCTCTGTCTTTATTTAAACTACTTTTACATTTTATGATTTCCATACTTTCGTATGCGTTTAACAATCTCCTATCAGATACGTTTTTTATCAATCTTAGATTATCTAATGTTACAGTATGATCAGCTTCAAGGGCATGTTCGGCAATGCTAGACTTTTCTGTTCTATTGTATTTTAAGAGTGCTAAGTGTTCTTTAAATCTTGTTTTAATTGACATTTTAGTTTGCCCAACATACTTTTTGTCACAATCATTACAATTAATTTCATAAATTCCACTTTTCTCACAATTAGGAATCTTATCTTTGGGATTTCCTAAGATATTCCTCAGATTGTCTAATGACTTATAGACTAAGGTGAGGCCTACCTTATTAAATACCTTATTGAGTCCCTTGTTATATTTCGGATTATATGATATGGAGACATACTTGGTATTATTTTCTTTGCGTGTAAAAAAGGTAGAATTCTGAATATTAAACCTAAACTTATGTCTATTTATTAGCTTATTTACTAAGTCATCGTCATAACCATTAACTCTAGTTATATTTCTAATACGATTCCTTTCTTTATTAAAGTTTACTTTATTCAGAGGGAAAGTGACCAAACGATGAACTAAAAAATGTAATGAGGCTAATTTATGTTGTTTGCAATGAAATGAATCATTAGGAATATATCTATCTGTTACTGTGTCCTTCCTATAGATATCAAATTTTAATCTATTGTTATTTTTAATAATTAAAATATCTAGAAAAGGCAATTGTCCTTTGTTCTCAACTTCGTAAGTGAATTTAATGGAATCAAACCGGCTATTTAATCTAGAAACAAAATCATCAATATTTGCTTTCTTTGTATCAAAAATCGCGAAAATATCATCCACATACCTATACCATACCCTTGGGAAATATTCGAATTCTTGACTGGCTTCGATTTCAAACTTACTCATGAATAAATTGGCTATGAAAGGTGATAAGCAATTACCCATAGCTGTTCCTTCTTTCTGAACATAAAATTGATTGTTATATTGGAAATAATTTTGTTTCATACAAAGTTTAGATAATGTTCGCGATTTTTGATACAAAGAAAGCAAATATTTATGATTTTGTTTCTAGATTAAATAGCCGGTTTGATTCCATTAAATTCACTTACGAAGTTGAGAACAAAGGACAATTGCCTTTTCTAGATACTTTAATTATTAAAAATAACAATAGATTAGAATTTGATATCTATAGGAAGGACACAGTAACAGATAGATATATTCCTAATGATTCATTTCATTGCAAACAACATAAATTAGCCTCATTATATTTTTTTAGTTGATCGTTTGGTCACTTTCCCTCTGAATAAAGTAAACTTTAATAAAGAAAGGAATCGTATTAGAAATATAACTAGAGTTAATGGGTATGACGATGACTTAGTAAATAAGCTAATAAATAGACATAAGTTTAGGTTTAATATTCAGAATTCCACCTTTTTTACACGCGAAGAAAATAACACCAAGTATGTCTCCATACGATATAATCCGAAATATAACAAGGGACTCAATAAGATATTTAATAAGGTAGGCCTCACCTTAGTGTATAAGTCATAAGACAATCTGAGGAATATCTTAGGAAATCCCAAAGATAAGATTCCTAATTGTGAAAGAAGTGGAATTTATGAAATTAGTTGTAATGATTGTGACAAAAAGTATGTTGGGCAAACTAAAAGGTCAATTAAAACAAGATTTAAAGAACACTTAGCACAGTTAAAATACAATAGAACAGAAAAGTCTAGCATTGCCGAACATGCCCTTGAAGCTCATCATACTGTAACATTAGATAATCTAAGATTGATAAAAAACGTATCTGATAGGAGATTGTTAAACGCATACGAAAGTATGGAAATCATAAAATGTAAAAGTAGTTTAAATAAAGACAGAGGGCCTATTCCTTATAGTCCCCTCTACTGGTTACTTGACTGGAACTGATGGCCTTGCCTATGTCATTAGTCCGCTTGAGTAATTCAAGGGTTAGGCTAAGTATAAATAGGGTAGATTTGTAGTTTAGCTTTAGTCAATCATCGCTCCTGATGAAGCTAACATGGTTAGCGAAACGCGCGTCGAGTGCAAAAATAAAGTGTTTGGTAGTGGTGATATATACTGTGTAGTGTCATTGTGGTGATATATACTGAGTAGTATCATTACTGAGTAGTATCATTGTGCCAAAGATTCCACATTCCCAACTTAGATGTTTTCTCATAGTTCAAATTAATTAGTTAAACATAACAGAAAAATAGTATAGAATGCAAGTGGTGTATGGAGACTTTATGGACTGACTATATACAATGTAATACTTGCGCACACTTTTCTTTGTATTATTTTTTAAAAATTGCGAAAAGTCGCTGTTCGTTCGCCCTCCTTTATCCCGAAAAGTACTAATCGAAAAATTTTGAAGAAATTCTAGAATATTCTCCACAAGGTGTAGATTGAACGAAAATTATCATGAGTGCATTACCTTTAACAGTTTATCTGGTATATAAAAAAAAAACAGAAATTTCAAGAGTATCAGTCTTCAGTAAAGATCGGAAAAAAACTTTCTTGAAAACTCATTTGGGGTGTGTTTTTGTGAAGTCACTGATCATTTTATACTTCCGTAACAGCTCATGATGCACGATTTTTATTTTAAAAGCAATCAACGTACTTATTGCGCAAGTCCGACTTGCACTTTTCCGGTTTATTTTATTTCTGTTTTGAAGGAACTCTATTAAACCAACTATACGCAATTTTTTTCAATGACCTTCTGCTATTTTTCTGGCTACACTATAACTCCGTTACTATAGAATTTCTATGGTTTCTGGACTAAAATTGTGACAAGTGGTTTTCACAGACCTCTTTTGAAGCCAACATAACACCATTCAGGGAGTTCTGCAGATACCGAAACAAATAGTAGTCTGACGGTGGAAAGGCTATACGATGGATGCATTAAATTTCCCAGCTAAGCTCTCTCAGTTCTTGAGGAGTGATTACAGATGGGTGCAGTCTGGTGTTGTTGTGGTGGAAGACGATATCTTTTCTATTGACTAGTACCGGCCGATTTTTTTTTTAATCACTTCAATCTTGACAATTGCAAATATTAGCGTACAGAAACAATCGCGTTGCTAAGGTACAGTAGCTCATGATGCACGATTCTCTTCCAATCCGACCAAACACACAGTATCACTTTTTCTTGGCGTCAATCCGGGCTTTGCCATCGTTTGTGGAGCTTTATCTTTTTTCGATTACGATCTTTTTCTCATATTATTTTCGTACGTGATACACTTTTCATCGCCCGTGATCAACCGCTTCAGAAATGGTTCAATTTGGTTACATTTCTGTAGAGATTTGCAGAGGGAAATTGAATCGAGTGAATGTTTTAGCGTCAAATCATGTAGCACCCAAACATCGAGATTCTCTTGTAGCCAGTTTTTTCTAAATAGTTTAAAACTGCTTATTCATGAATGTTTAGTTCCTAGGTGATATCATGGCTACTTACACGCCGGTCTTGCTCAACTTTTTCCAAAATTCTATAAACTTTTTCGTCACTGGTCGTCCAGTGTGAGGAGCATTTTTGACATCGAAAACATGACACCGTGACGGGAAAAGTGACTGAACCATCTTTTGATTGTTGCTTCTGGTAACATATCTTGACCATAGACAGCTCAAATTTCTTCATAGGGCTGCACATCACTTGTGCCTCTACCGAAATAGAATTGTAAAATGTAGCGAATTTTTGCAGAAATTTCACTAATTTTTATGGCGCTCTAAATTGACTCTGCATAAACGAATTTCAACAGCTTTTGCACATCTACTATTGTCAAATGTTAGCTTCCAACTGACGCTAAGTATGACTTGATACGACTGATATTACCTGAGATATGTGATGCCAAAGCAATATAACGAGGAAAAGGTTCAATACTTTTCGACAACCCAATATAAAAAAAATAAGCCAAAGAAAAAGTAATGGAGTGGAGACATAGAACCTGACAGAGGCAACAAGTGAAAGATTGGAAGTCTTTGAAATGTGGCTCTATCGTAAGATGTTAAGGGCGTCATGGGTGGACCGAGTCACAAATGAAAGAATTTTTCAAATAATGAATAAGGAAAAAGAGTTTTTAGTTGCTATCAAGCAACATAAACTCCAATATCTCGGCCATATTATGACGAATAATAGCAGATTCCATCTGTTACAGAATATGCGGCAAGGTAAAGTGTGTGGAAGGAAAGAAATGTTTGGGGAGAAGAAGGATTTCGTGGCTCAAAAATCTTCGCATTTGGTTTCCAACAAGTCCAACAGTCAACAAGGTCCTGATAGCTAAGATGGTTGCCAATATCCGGAACAGATAGGAACCGAGAGAAGAAGGAGTCTAACCCACTGAATGTTTTGTAACAAGTGTCTACTTAAAAAATTCCTCATGTAGCTGCTAGTGGCACATGTTATACAGACACAAAATCAAGTATTATGCGATTTTGTCGTACAAATCAAATCCTAACCTAAAACTTTTCATCAACATTTTTGAATTATACGATGATTCACCGTACAGCAATCAAAGTTTAAGGATCCTTGGAGGTTGATTTATTTTTTAAGGAACTATTTTGTAGAGTCGATAAATAAATGACGTTCGTGAAATGGTTGAATACTACGTTTTCCATGGAGATTTAACAAATTTTGCTTAGTTGCAATAAAAATTGGAATATCCGTTTACCATGCAAATATCCGCAGACAGCAGGAAGTCGTTCAACTTAACAAAGACCTGGAACAAATTCTATTTATTGCAAGAGTAACCAAGTAAAATTTAACGCTGCGATAATCTAAACAGTATGTTGGAACACTCGAGTCCTCTGGCACCGTCAATCAACTTGCTTGGAGTTAACAATTAGTTAGAGAATATTCTCAAATAGTTGAAAGCTGTTTATTTGTATATAAAAAAATATAAAAAACCAGCCAATTGCAACATTTCGTATGTTGGTTTTAAAATAAAGATTTTTATTACAGAGATATAAAATGATCAATGACTTCACAAAACACACTCCAAATGAGTTCTCAACAGTTGACCTCTGTTGAAAACTGATGACCTTGATTTTTTTGTATATTCCAGATAAATTATTAAAGGTAATGCATTCGTGAAAATTTTCGTTTAAACTACACCCTGTAGAGAATATTCCAGAATTGTTTGAAAATTTTTTGATCAATACTTTTCGAGATAAGGGGGGAGACAGCGATTTTTGGCAATTTTTTAAAATAACAAGAAAAGTGTGTGCAAGTATTACATTGTATATGTAAGTATATTTTTGAACTCGTGTTTTTACAAGCTTACATTTGGTACCCCACTCGATGACCAGGTAAATTTTTTTTTCACTTCCGATTTCACCCCCAAAAACTAACCTTTTAAGTCAAAACTTAACTTTGAAAACTCTGATGGGGCCATCAATTCCTATGTTAGTGCCAAATTTCCACTTTCTATGTCAAATAGTTTCGGAGAAAATCGGATGTGATAGGCGGATAAACAGACGGACAGAGAGACGAACAGACGGACGGACAGACAGACGGGCAGACGCCGAACCGATTTTGTAAGCGTCCCATATGGAACACTAAAGATAATAAAAAAAAGCTTGGTTCTGAAATTTATTTAATTTTCCCCTAAGAATAGCAATGTGCATTACTAACGCAGCGGTTTGATTTTGGCATGTTTTTAAAGCCGTCAGTCTAGCCATTTGGGGTGTTTACGGTGTATTAGAAAAAGTT
Source organism: Pachyrhynchus sulphureomaculatus (assembly GCA_019049505.1). Classification (NCBI taxonomy): domain Eukaryota; kingdom Metazoa; phylum Arthropoda; class Insecta; order Coleoptera; family Curculionidae; genus Pachyrhynchus; species Pachyrhynchus sulphureomaculatus. The sequence goes on from CM032455.1 coordinate 140,237,991, forward strand.
ACTGATCATGATAAAATATTTCACAGGAGACACGATCTAATTCATTAGCTCGTTATACTTTAGCCATCGCGACGCAAAGCAAGAATCCAGAACGGTTCTGAAAAGTTACTGGAACTTTATAAATTTTCTTAGCTGGTATACCTATGTAATTGTAAATACCATTTTACACTTTTTATAGTATAATGGCAATTCTCACACTTATCTAAATTAATTTATTTTCAGTCATAGTCAACATCAAATATAATAAAAATTCGGTATTTGGTAAACCGCTGTGCTTACTACGAAAAAAAAATCAAAAGCGTAATAGGTACTTAATACAAGTATGTATTTTTTTGGTATTTACGCTTAAATAATTGTACCTTATCGAAGGCATTGCCTAATTTGGGCCCTTAAAATATAATCAGACTCATTCATGTTATCAACAAAATACGTGCAGGAAGTCATGTTTTAATGCTGAAGTTGTATTTCTATGACAAAACTTACGGTTCGTAGTTTTACAAGTACTCAATGAAACTTATTAAGACGTATCAAGGTTATTTTTTTTTTTAGAACAAGACACAGCTGCAAAAATATAATTAAATCCCTACAAGGGTTGTGCGTGCGCAGCAGATTCACGATTATCTTTAATCACTATAAGTTGAACTCTGTGAAAAATACGGTCTTAAAAGGTACATTTTAAAGAGGTAGAATATCTTTATTGTTTAGCATCAAATTGAGCTACTCCAGCAGTACATATAACTTATTTCGACTTGACATTCTGCAAAAAAAGAATATTTTCTTGTGCGGCTTAATTCTGTTCCAGATTGGTTCGAGAATAGAAAAACATGAATACCAGCATTTTTCGGGAACCTAAAAATACTGAAAAATAAATGATAAAATTCCTTAATAAAGTAAAAAAAATAAAAAAGATTAACCATTTTAATTTCTAACCTGATTAGTGATAACAAAAACATTTTTTCGCACCTCAGTATGAAGAGATTAGTAAAACTTAGTTTATGGTTTTGTTATTTATTACATGAAAGTAATTTTATTATAGATTTATTATGGGTAATCTTAGCTTATAAACTTACTAATATAGTTAAATTAATAAAAAAATATTTTATTTTCCCACATCTTGGTTAATTCTTGTTTTTTAGATAAAACTAAAACAAAAATTTTCCTTTTTTCAGGTTCACATTTTCTTGCTTCTATTTCTAATATAAGAAGCGCTTTTTTTTTTAAGTAAGTACCATTTTAAAATAGGACTGTTGCAGCGTTGCGGTCGCTGTACCTGCATCTACAGACGTCATAACGGAAGCATTCGTCCGAGTTTACGGTTATTTGTGCGTGTTTAAAATGCCTCAGACCTTTGAAAATTCCGCGGATTGTGAAATATGAGCTGCAATTCGTTGTATGACTGCTAAGAAAATGGGTTAGAGCATTTAGAAATGACCGTACAAACGTGGGCGATCGTCCGTCATTAATGATGAGCTGGCGTGCAAAGTTACTGAAAAGTTCGAGAAAACAGACGCTTTACGGTTTCATTATTAGGAAATCTACCATTTTTCTTGTACTTAAAGAGCCACTTTGAGGGTCAGCGTTACCACACTGACGACGACGCCAAAATGGCCGTGCTGCGGTGGTTAGCAAACCAGGCGAGAGATTTCTATGAGGATGAAATACAAAAGCTGGTCTTATGATACGACAAGTGCCTTAATATAGGTGAAAATTTTGTTGAGAAGTATAGGAAGGTCCAGGCGTTTATGTAAAAATAAAATTGTTAAAAAAATGGCCTTGTGTTTTTAGTGTTGCGTATAAGATCACTTCGGTTCCTGTCCGTCTTTCCGTCACACCCGATTTTCTCCGAAACTATCGGACATAGAGAGTTGAAATTTGGCACAAATATAGGAATTGATGGTCTCATCAGAGCCGTGTAGTTTTGAAAGTTAAATTTTGACTTAAAGGGTTAATTTTGGAGCGTGAAATCGGAAGTGAAAAATTTTTACATCATCGAATGAGGTGTCAAATGAAAGCTTGTGAGGTCATGAGGTCAGAAATGTAATATGTAATATTTTCGCACATTTTTCTTTGTATTATTTTTAAAAAATCGCCAAAAATATTCTCCATAAGGTGTAGATTGAACGAAAATTATCACGAGTGCATTGTGCACCTCTAATAATTTATCTGGTAATAAAAAAAACAAAAACTTCAAGGTCATCAGTTTTCAACGAAGATTGAAAATAAACTTTGTTGAAAACTCATTTGAGGTGTGTTTTGTGAAGTCATTTATACCTCCGTAACAAAAATTTTTATTTTAATTATGCAAGTCCGACTTGCACATGGCCGGTGTTATTAGAACTTTATTCAGGATATGTATCCGTTTATATGAGATGCCTACCATGACGATACCGTGAATTTTATCGACCATTTTTTCGGAAGAAATCTCAATCAGACATCCTGAATGAGCAGCAGTTGCAGTGCTCGTATGTTTAAAGTTATTTATCCAGTAATAACACAGAGGCCAAAAACGTTTTGGTCTAGCTACTTAAAAGACATTTTTGTCGCAAAATTAGACTTTATTCATCAACATAGTCTTCTTCAAGAGCGATACAATCAGTCCAACGCTTTTCTAATATTTCTATATCTTTCTTGAAGAAGGATTTGTCTTTGCCATCAAAATGACGATAACTTTTTCATTAGAGCCAAATCTCCTTCCCGCGAGCATTTTCTTGAGGTTTGCGAATAGATAATAGTCGCTTGGGGCCAAATCTGGAGAATACGGTGGATGAGAAAGAGATTCGCACTTCAATTCATGCAATTTTGCCATCGTAACCACTGACTTGTGACACGATGCATTGTCTTGATGAAAGAGCACTTTTTTCTTGTTCATTTGGGGCCGTTTCTTTGCGATTTCTACCTTCAAACGCATCAATAATTTCATATAATATTCGCTATTGATGGTTTTTCCCTTCTCAGATCCATGTTTTATCCATTGTCACATATCGCATGGAAAAATCCTTTTTATTGCGCTTTAAACAGGCCCAAACAGCGCTCAGAATCATCAACACGTTGTTGTTTTTGGTCCACTGTGAGCAAACGCGGTACCCATTTCGAACAGAGCTTCCTCGTGCCCAAATGTCCATGCAAAATATGACCAACATGTTCTTTTGATATCTTTAGGATGTCAGCTATATCACGCAATTTCACTTTACGATCATCCAAAATGATTTTGTGGATTTTTTTATGTTTTCAGGTGTAACCACCTCATTTGAGCGTCCAGAGCGTTCAACATCATTTGTGTCTGTACGACCGCGTTTAAATTCAGCATACCAGTAACTGATAAGTGATTTTCCGGATGCAGAGTTCGCGTAACACTTATCAAGCCATTGCTTTGCTTGAATGGTATTTTTTCCCACCAAAAAACAGTGTTTAATCAACACACGAAATTCAATTTTTTCCATTGTTTTGAAAATATCAAAAGTAGCCTTACTAAAACTACTGTAACTTGTAAACTTATCATCGAAATGTTATGAAATTTTGACACGTATCGTTTGAAGGTTGCTACTTCCTAAAAATCAAATAAATTATTTGAAAAGGGCGACATCTATGTGTTAGATAAAAAACTTTTCAGCCTACGTGTTAAATGATCTTGATAATGTGTAAAAAAATATCATACACCAAATTACAAGGAAATCACACTAATTCTGAATATCAACAAAATTAATCAGGCTTAACCCCTGTCGTAATAAATATCATTTGAACAATACCATAATATTAGTTAAATCTGCGCAATTAACAAAAAGATAGCAGTTTTGTAAGTACACGTATATCGTACTGCTAATTTACGTTGATCTGAGGGAAACATAAAAAAGCCAGGTCTATTTATTTACTAGCTGAGAGCTGAAGCGGTTTTTTACACTGGTAGGTCCCATCTTCTGATTTAGATTGAGGCATAACTAAAATTGAAAAAACAGATTACTTCAACATATAGAGTTTCATAAAAACCCAGTTGAGTAAATTACTTATTTCCCAAGAGAATAGATTAAATATAACAATAATTGATTGCATTCGACAGAGCTTGTTGCTACGTAGCGACTATTGAGTTTTTCTTTTTAACCACATGAAATAAAAAGCGAAAAATGATAGTTACAATATACATACGTAGCTATTTCCGTCCGCTAACTGCAACCATTGTTGCCTGGATCATGTTTTCCTAAAATTGTCAAAAAACGTAACCACGCTTAGGTATTGTTTGGAAATTCCCCAGTAAATTCCGAGCCACGTAATTTTTAGTGTGGAACACCTATAAGATCACTTCGGTGCCTGTTTGTTTGTCTGTCTGCCCGTTTGTCTGTCACGCCCGATTTTCTTGGAAATTATTTGACATAGAAAGTTGAAATTTGACACTAATATAGGAACTGATGGCCTCATCAAAGCTGTGCAGTCTTGAAAATTAAATTTTGATTTAAGGGGTTAGTTTTGGGGGTTGAAATCGGAACTGAATAAAAATGATGCTTGTAGAAACATGAGTTCAAAAATATATAATGTAATACTTGCGCACACTTTTCTTTGTATTATTTGTAAGAATTGCGAAAAATCGCTGTCTCGAACAGCACTGGCCAAAAAATTTTGAAAAAATTCTGAAAGGGTGTAGATTGAACGAAAATTATCACGAGTGCATTACCTTTAATAATTCAATTGGTATAAATAAAAACAAAAAACTCAAAGTCATCAGTTTTTTTAGTAAAGATTGGAAAAAAACTTTGTTGAAAACTCATTTGTGGTAGGACTGTTGATAAAATATCGATATATCAATATTATTTTTTGGAAATATCGATATTTATAACTGATATTTTTTGGAACCATTTCGATATTAAAGTCTGGTTATCGGCGTCGATATTTTTCTAAATAAGTTTTCATTTTCCGTTTTTTTCATAAATTATTTAAACTATAAATCCGTAATGTATTTAATCTATATTATTGTATAAACCACTAAAAAATTTATTAAGATAAGAAATTGAACAAATCAAACTATCTACTGCTACTGGATTGTCGGTACAAAACAATTTGTTGAAAGGTATCAGTGATAGATTGGTACCTTCAGAATAAAACTTGTTTTTGGCCAAAGCAACCATCTTGGATGCCCCCTTCAAGAAAATGCATTTTTGTTCAGCATTAGCCCTTGCTAATGCAATATCAGAACTGTCAAAAGAGATTGCTGTAGGACATTAAAGAACGGAAAATATTTCGCCTACGGTAGGGGCTTGTCCATGTAGAGCAGAAGATACAACGTCATCTCTCTGGGACAGACATAAACATATGTTCTTGAAAAATATGTCTAATGAAGTTTTTGACACAAGTTTTGGTACAATGCCTGCTGAATTAAAACAATATTTAGATCAGCCGAATATTTCAAGGTGATCTAATACACTAAAATGCTGGATAGATAGTAGGTACTTTATTTCCGTGCTGTCAGAAATTGCTTTAAAATATTCGATTTTTTCTGCTACATCTGTAGCATCTGAACGAGTTGCTTCAACAGTTGATCTTCTGGTGCCTAATAATAGCAGTAGCCAAACATCAGAACATATGAAACAACGAGTATCTTTAAAAACTGAAAAATATTGATATACATAATTTTATCTTTTTTAGTGTTCCGTACGGAACACTTATAAGATCATTTTGGTGTCTGTCTGTCTGTCCGTCTGTCACACCCGATGTTCTCCGAGACTATTTGACGTAGAAGGTTCAAATTTGGTACTAATACAGAAATTGATTGCCTCATCAGAGCCGTGTAGTTTTGAAAGTTAAATTTTGACTTAAGGGGTTTGTTTTGGGGAGTGAAATCGGATGTAAAAAGAAAATTTTTTTACTAGGTCATCGAGTGGGGTGTCAAATGAAAGCTTGTAAACACATGAGTTCAAAAATGTATATAATGTCTTACAGGCGTACACTTTTCTTTGTATTATTTTGAAAAGTACTGATCCAAAAATTTTGAAAAAATTCTGGAATATTCTCCACGGGGTGCAGATTGAACGAAAATTATCACGAGTTCATTAGCTTTGATAATTTATCTGGTATATAAAAAAACAAAAATTTCAAAGTCATCAGTTTGCAGTAAATATCGGAAACAAACTTTATTGAAAACTCATTTGGGGTGTGTTTTGTGAAGTCACTAATCCTTTTATACCTCCGTAACAAAATTTTTTATTTCAGAAGCAATCAACGTACGGAACACTAATTGCGCAAGTTCAACTTGCAGTTGATCGGTTTTTTTAATAATAATTACTGAGAGCACAGTTACCTAACGTTTTCATTGATTTGTCACTTGATTTGTTTAATAAATATACTTGATTAAAAAAAACTGTGTAACTCATTTTTCGACTGAGCTATCATTTTTTTTTTAAATAAACCCGATATGTCGAAATATCGATACATTTACAAATATCGATATATCGAAAATTCGATATTTTTAAAAATATCAACAGCCCTAATTTGGGGTGTGTTTTGTGAACTAATCACTAATTGCGCAAGTTCGACTTCTACTTGGCCGGTTATTTTAGAGTACCTTTATCTGTTATCGCAATGGCGGCGGGTGAAACCTAATCCATTCATGTAAGATTTCGCCAAACTTCGATTTTTCTGACAGTCATCAAAACATATATAATAATATAGTGGCTACGTGCTTGTTTAAGCGGCTCAATAAATTATCAATATTTTTTTAATGTCGAGTGAAACAAAATTTACAAATTAATTTTATTTTCTCTCATTGACCTGTAACTGTAAAAAAATCCGCAAGGAGTTTTTATAGTAAACACGTAATTCTAAAATAAATATACTATATGGCTTTCACAGGTACTTCATGGTATATGAAAAACTTGACATTTTCTTTTACATACCAATTCTATTAAAATAGGAAATAACGAGTAAATAATACCATTTTTAGATTTCTCGATTGCAAGAATTCAGAAAGCACTGATAACACTATATATACGAAGCAAATCCTTAACTCCTTCCACCAACTCGTTGTCTTCTCATATGTTTAACTATAAATAATTGAAAATAATGAAGAAATAACACAATTCTCTCATTCCTCGATCCCAAAAACCATAAAAGGACTGAGAATACCGTATATACGAAGCCACTCTTTTAACCCTCTCCCCCACCTCATCAACTTCTTATAGGTTTGACTACAAATAATTGAAAATAATGAAAAAATAACACAATTTTCAGATTCCTCGATTCCAAGAACTCTAAAAGCACTTACATATTTAATTAAATAATTGAAAATAACTAAAAAATACCTTGATTTTAAGATTCTTCGAGTCCAAGAACTCTAAAAGGACTGATAACACGATATATACGAAGCAACTGCTTTAATCCCCTTCCCGATCTCATTAACCCCTTATCTATTTGGTTGTAAATAATTCTTCTTCTTCTTTCTTATATGGTGTTTCATGTAAATAGATGTACTGCCTGTTTTATCCCCATTAGGCCTCTTCCGATGTTGACGTCCAGCATTCCTTGCACCTTTTCGGGGTTTATTGATTTACGTGTTTATTCCATTGTTTTTTTCTAGTTCTGGTACATTTGAATATTTCTTGGATCTTACTTAGTAGATTTTTATTGCGGTATCTGTCGCTGATAGTTTTTCCATGTATGTCCCTAATCATCTGCATTTCTGTTGTCCTCCTCTTTTGTGTTATTTTACATGTGTCAGCTCTTGTTTTTATAGCATATGTGAAGATCGGTCTCACTGTTGTCTTGTATATTCTTATTTTACTTTCCATTGTGAGGTATTTATTTTTCAATACTATATCCGTCAAATAACCTGCTATTAGTGATACCTTCATATACTGTTGTTTTACTTCCCTGTTTAAGTCTCCGTAGCTTGTTATCTTTGTTCCCAGGTATTTAAAATTATTAACCTGTTCAGTAATACTCCCTTGGATCTCCAGCTTGCATCTTAATAATTCTTTTGAAGCTACCATATATTTTGTCTTGGTTGTGTTGTCTTGGTTGTGTTGATAATCATGTTTAGTTTTCTCGCTTTCAAATTGAAGGCATGAAAGATCTTTTGAAGGTTGTCCTCAGAATCGGAGAGAGAAGTGTGTGTTGCTCATTTTGTATCCCCTGGTTTTTGGAAGATTCTCCACTATTCGGTCCATGACGAGGTTGAAGATCACGGGACTGGGACGCCAGAATAAGACAATCGCCTTGTCTTATTCTGGCTTTATTTTTACTTCCTTGCTCAGTAGATTTCCCACTTTTATATTTGTTCTACATTCTGTGTTAATGTCATGTATAATTTTTATTAGCTTCTAGTTTGTCTGTCTTTCCTGTAATAATTTTATAATATCTGTTAATTGAGGCTTGAGTCATGTCGACGAAACACATATATGCAGGTTTGTTAAATTTTTTAGCTTTTTTCATTATCTGCCCCACTATAAATATGATATCTGTGGTCGATCGATTTTTGCGGAATCCTTGTTGTTCCTTTCTTATTTGAATATTCTTGCTCAATTTTTCCCGTATGATTTTTGTTAATACTTTTAAGGTAGTATTTAGGAGTGTTATTCCGCGGTAGCTTTTGGATAACCTTTTTTGCCCTTTATTGAAAATGGGGATTGTGATGCTAGTTTTCCAATCTGTAGGTATTTGTCCATTTTTTATTATGTTTGTAAAGAACTGTGCTACTTTTTGATGTAGGTTTTCTCCTCCATATTTTAACTTCTCATTTGTAATATCGTCTCGTCCTGAGGCTTTTCTATTTTTAAAATTTCTTATAATTCTTTCTATCTGTTCTAAAGTTACTTCTAGATTTACTTCTTCCACTTTTTTAAGTATGACTTGATTATTCTCTTCTTCTTTATAGAATTTCTCAAAGTATGTTTGCCATTTTTGAATTGTAATTTTATTGGTTTATACCGTGTCTTTTATTTTATATAAATAATTGAAAATAATAAAAAAATACCACATTATCAGATTCTTTGGCTCCAATAATTCTAAATAGGATGTATATCATGATATTCACAAAACAATTCCGCTAACACACTCCCTCTCTCCCCTCAACCTTTTACCCCTTATATGGTTTATGGAAGTTTAAAACTTATGGTTGAAACCTTTTTAGGGAATCAGCTGCTTTTGTTAAGAAAAACAGTTAAGTTCTATTCTTATTAAATAAAAATTAATTTATTTTACAGACAGACAGACAGACAGAGAGACATTGCATTTTATATGTATTATAGGTTATAGATTATAGATATTCTCTGTTACATAATATTGTTCCATATTTAATGATTTAGGCTGTGTATTGGAAAGGAACGCGCTAGCGGCAGACTTTTTTCCGACTTCATTCACTATTTTACGTCACTGCTCATTCCTTATGCTACCTGTCGTAATAAAATATAGCCTATAACCTGACCAGAGAACATAAGTATGTTTTAAAAAAAAAAGTACGTAAATCGGATAAGTGGTTCTCCAGTGATAAGCGCACTAACGGACAGACAGACAGACAGACAGAGAGACGTTGCATTTTATATATATTATAGAAGTCATTTATAAAATGTATTTTCCGCAACGTACACTTTACTGCAGCTAATTATTACCATTCAGATAACAACTGCTGAAGCTGAAAGAAATGTCTCCACTTTAAAAAGAATTCTAGTATATAAAAAAATAAAAATTTCATGGTCATCAGTTTTCAGTAAAGATCAGAAAAAAAAATTTTGGACTGTATTTTGTGAAGTCATTAATCATTTTATACCTCCGTAAAAAAAATTTTTATTTTAAAAGCAATCGACGTACGGAACACTAATTACGCAAGTCCGACTTGTACTTGACCGGTTATTTTTCTCTAAAAAATATTGAGATAGTAACATTTCTATTAAGGAGTACCTACCAGTGACTATGAAGAGAAAGGGACTGTAGTGCTCCACTGGACATTTATCTTTCCCCCATATTCCCACAATGAACATTGCAACATAAAATATAAGGGATATCAGCAAAGTAATTCTTACTCCGGATAAAAGTAAATAAATAAACAAATAACAATAAATAAAAAGGAAAACCTAAATTTGAATTTTGCTTTTAGAAACAAAGCGTATTTTTATTGAATACAAATACAGTACAAATGCATGATATTTTCATTATTTGGATCATATTCAGGATTTATGTGAAAAAAAATAGCCCAGCCAAATAATTAAAGAAAATAGCTTGGGTCTCATATTATGTAATAAATTAAAATAAGTATCAAATAACACATATTTATGCTACTTAGTAAAGGACGTTTTAAAAAATATTTTACTAATAATGCAACCCATTGTATATGTATTTAAGAAATGGAATTTTTCTTTTAAAATTTATAACTAGACGTTACTAATTCCAAATAAATTAATGTTTGCTACATCAAACAGTAAAAAATCCATGAACGTCATAATTGCTAAATGTATATATAATATTGACAATTTTTTTGAATTACTTTATCTGTTACCTGATCTTATCCTGAATAAAACTTAGAAAAGTAGTTTGGAATATGCTGAGTTGGCCACTTAAAAAAATTAATTAATGACAACAACAATGGACACTTGTATTGTGAAAATACTAAAATTTATACTACTTTTTACTTTGTTCATGGTAAAAGAGTTATTTTTTCAATACAGGCGTTGCAAATAAAAGTTGTCAATATATATATTTTTGATAATATTAGAAATACGAGGCTGGTTTGAAAAGTCCGTGCAAAAATAAAAACTACTTATGTGTTTGGGGTAAACCTTTTTTATTTTTCGACATAGTCTCCTTTTAGGCTTATACACTTAGTCCAACGATGTTCTAGTTTGTCGATCCCTTCCGAATAATAGGATTTGTCCAAGTCTGCAAAATATCCATTAGTGTCTGCAATCACCTCCTCGTTTGAATAAAATCTTTGTCCCGCCAGCCATTTCTTCAAATTGGGGAACAAATAGTAGTCCGAGGGAGCCAAGTCTGGAAAATAGGGGGTATGTGAAACGAGTTGGAATCCTATTTCCATTAATTTTGCGACCACAACTGCTGAGGTGTGTGCTGGTGCGTTGTCGTGATGGAAAAGGACTTTCTTGTGGGCCAATCGCGGGCGTTTTTCTTGCAGCTCGGTTTTCAAACGGTCCAATAACGATGAATAATATTCACCTGTAATAGTTTTACCCTTTTCCAGTTAGTCGATGAGGATTATCCCTTGCGAATCCCAAAAGACAGTCGCCATAACCTTTCCGGCCGAAGGAACGGTCTTCGCCTTTTTTGGTGCAGATTCCCCCTTGGTAACGCATTGTTTAGATTGTTGTGTGGTCTCAGGAGTATAGTAATGTATCCATGTTTCATCCACAGTGACGAAACGACGCTTAAAGTCCTCCGGATTCTTCTGGAACAGCTGCAAACCATCCTTGCAACATTTCACACGATTCCGTTTTTGGTCAAGCGTGAGCAATCGCGGCACCCATCTTGCGGATAGTTTTCTCATGTCCAAATGTTTATCCAAAATATTATGTACCCGTTCAGTCGAGATGCCCACAGCACTAGCAATCTCACGCACCTTAACTCTTCTGTCATCCATCACCATATCATGGATTTGATCAATGATTTCTGGAGTCGTAACCTCCACAGGCCGTCCAGAACGTTCAGCGTCACTTGTGCCCATATGGCCAGTCCGAAAATTTTGAAACCACTTATAAACTATTCTAATCGAAGGTGCAGAGTCACCATAATGTTTATCAAGCTTCTCTTTAGTCTCCTGAGGCGTTTTGCCTTTCATAAAGTAATGTTTAATCACCACACGAAATTCTTTTTCGTCCATTTCTTGAAAATCACTCGACTTCCTTGATTCACACGAATGCCAAACACAAAGAAATATACCAATATGGCTGTAACTTGGTGTGCGTTCATTCAAGAGATGCTACTAACTAAACATGACCTCGATACGCGCCGGTGTTGCCATCTCTCGGACTTTGCACGGACTTTTCAAACCAGCCTCGTACAATCTGTCAAGTAAGAACGTGTTCGCGATAATTCCTTTTTGGTGTATGCGATTCTAGCGACTCAACGAAAAATCGGTAGAGGCAACCTTTGTCTACGATGAATTTTAGTAAAAGTATAAGTCGATTCCGAACTCTTGTCGAAATCACGTAATGAGTCACTTGTTTCTGCGTTGCTTCGAGGCAGTCTTTCTTTGTTCCCATCTAAAGAGCCTAAAATGACACATTCCGTGGCTGCTAAATATATCAAGAAGTCGGTGTCGTTTGTGAAGAAGTGGGTAAATTATTTTACTGAAAAATATCGACGACTTGCCAAAACGTGGCTCGGTAGGCAAAGTCACTCCGAAAGTTGAAAAACAAATCATGTCTTTGGTTTCACGGGACCCGAAATTGACGCTGAGTCAAGGAGCGGTAAAATTTAGAAAATCGGGTTTAAATGTATTCCATGATGATGATGATGATGATGATTGACTGTAAGGCGCGTCGACAACTGAGGTCATTTGGCGCCTGCATTAGATTATATCTTAATATAGAGATCTGCTTCTTTCAGGAATTTTGTTAGAGATTGTACGTTTTGTTATATGGTATCAGAATTTCATTTAGTGGTCTTCGTAGATTGTATTTAGATCTAATGTGAGTATAATCATGAGACAAAATATGCTTTATTGTAAGTGTCGTGCGATGTATTTGACAGGTGGGTATCGGGTCATTTTTGAGAAGATAAGCATGAGTAAGATGTGTATGTCCCGTAGCTATTCTCCTCCATATGACATCTCTTCTTCTGCTCAAGCTCTGAAGATGCAAGGGTGGGTATACATTTGATTTCGATTCCCAAAGTTTATTCTCATCTTGTAGATCCCATGAAAGTTGGAACATATTTTTTATGGATTTATGAAAATGAGAGATTAGATCTAATGGTGATAGAATTTTGTTTTCGATTTTCTCTGATGTGATTGCTGATTTTGCATTTGTCATTCCCTTTTATGTTGATATGGCTGGGAGACCAAAGAAACACAATTTGTATTAAGCGGACATTGCATATTTGTACGAGGTTCATTATGTCCAGGATTAAGGGTATAGACGTTTTAGATGCATTAATGGATTGTAGAGAACTGAGTGAACCTGAGATGATTAAAATATTTTTATTTTTGTTCACTGAAAATTCCATGAGATCATTCGACAACATCTTCGTGCTCATGATGTCAAATTCCGAAGCACGTTGAAGAAATCTTTTCTGGGCGAAAATCACGTCGCGAAGTTTGGTCCCTTGTAAAGAGAAAGCTGAGAGGAATTACTTTGAGGACTTTGACTCGCAAGATTCGAAAAATTTGCAGAATATGCAGAAAATCTGGTCGACAACATGCCTCGAAGATGCCAGGCAATGATTGATGCAGGAGGCAATTGGACAATTTACTAAGGTAATTGCGTCGTTGTTACCACACCAAAAAATACATTGATGGCAAAAAATGTTTTCGAAATAAAGTAACATTATTTTCTGCAATGATCTTCAAATTTTCCGAATCTCGTGAGACAACTGAGCCAAAGTCCTCAGAGTCTTCTCTTTACAAGGGACCAAACGTTTTCAATAGGGTTGGCGTCCGGCGAGTGTGAAGGCCACTCTAGTATCTGATCGTGGGCCCAAGCGAGCCGTTTCGCGACGTGATTTTCGTCCAGCAAAGATTTCTTCAACGTGCTTTGGAATTCGACATTATGAGCACGAAAATATCGAATGGTTTCATGGGACAAATTCAAACCCGATTTTCTTAATTTTGCCGCTCCTTGGTGCAGCGAGATCCCGTGAAAACCCAGACACGATTCGTTTTTCGACTTTCGGAGTGACTTTACCTACCGAGCCACGTTTTGGCAAGTCGTCGATATTTTTTGTCCTGTTAAAATGATTTACCGACTTCTTCATAAACGACACCGACTTTTTAATATATGCGGCAGCGGAATGTGTAATTTTAGGCCCCTTTGGATGGAAACAAAGAAAGACAGCCTCGGACCGACGGGAAACAAGTGACTCATTTAGGATTTTACGTGATTTCGATGGAAGTTCGGAATGGACTAATACTTTTACTAAAATGCATCGTAGACAAAGGTTCCCTCTATCGATTTTTTGTTGAATCGCTAGAATCGTATCTACCAAAGGCACGTTCTTATTTGACAGATTGTACCTATATATGGTGAAATATTTTCTAAATCAAAACCAATTTTTTTGATATTTTAACTTGAGAATAATGACCTTATTCAATAGCATCATAATTAAACAAGATGTATTTTTCGGTATATATTTCTACGGTATGATTGTAAAACCTAATTTGAAATTTTCAGAATATGTAAATTTGCGTACGAAAATAAATTTACAAATGGTTTTGCTATCTCATCACCAAATTATAAATGGGCAAATTCAAATGGTTTGTTTATACCATAGACTGGTTTGATGTTAATTATAAAATTTTCCAGTCTTTAACAACAATTATGGAGTTTTTCGTATATACGTGTTAAACTACTACGTCAATTAATTAAAGTTTTGTTATGTACAAGTTCCATGCAACAAAGTTACCAAGATAACAAATAATATACATAAATAATTTGAATATGCCAGATAAGAGAAGAAAAAAAACTTAAATATCGAAAGGCTAAGTACCTACATTGTATATGTATATTCACATGTCAGATAATTATTTATTATCTATTTAGTAAAAACAAAACATCTTTACTATTATTTGATAACGACTTAAGTGAATTTATTCAAAAAAAAGTCCTTTTTAAGGATGATGATTGAAAGGGAGTTAAAATAAGATTAAATTCCTTTAAAAGATTTTAATTACCTACTTTACAGGATGTGATATATGATAAGAGGGCAAAAGTTTGACATGGTTACAAGGAGTTACAAATTATAGGTGATTTTATAAAATTTCTGGTGCCTGGTTAACAAACAAAAAGTAATAAAACCGGAAATCAGCTCTTCATGTTGATGGTACTTTTAACTAGGAATAAAAATTTAAACAACTGTTTAAGATCACATATGTTTATTATATTATTGCTGACAATTGTTTCGACACACTGTCTTCTTCTGGAGCACGATGTAAATTAATTAACAAAGTATGTTACAGAATATATAGTTTACCTAATTACAAGTACTAAATTCATTAACAATATTTACCTTAAAACCTAGAAAAAGTTCAATAAAGGAGACTCTCCCCCATCTAATTGATCGTTGAGTAATAAACCTGAGGATCTCTTCTGGCTAATTTCTACCTGTTCTAAACAATTCAGTAATTTTCCTTTCTTTCCATTATGCAAAATTTTGAAATCTTCATTGAACGTATGATTTTCATCTGTTAAATGTTTAGCGTAATGAGATTTGTTATTATTCGTTCTATAGCTTTGTTTATGTTCCTTTATTCTTTTATAAAAATATCTTCTTGTTTCTCCTATATACGTTTTATTGCAAGTGCCACAGCATAATTCGTAAACCCCCGTTTTATTTTCTTTTTTTGTTTTACTTTTATTATTTCTAATATGTCGAGCTAATATGATATTTGTACGGAAAGCGATATTTACATGATTTTTATGGAAAAAATTTTATTATCCGTTTTCCGGTATAAGTGAGTGTATAAAATTTTTCTTTGTTTAGTTGTTTCTACGGGTACACCAGTCCTATTGCTTTTTTAAATTGTTTTTTCATTAAAATATTATCTACGAAATCGCTCCTGTACCTATTGTTTATACTAATTTGTTTTATAATATTGAATTCTTTCTGAAAATTTTCTTCCGTTAATGGTGTATTTATTAGTCTATGGATGAAACTATTATAAGCCGAGATTTTATGTGTGAACGGGTGCGGTGGTTAGAATTAGCGTGTAGTTATATCTGAGTATATTGGTTTATGGAAGATTTCAAAATCGTGTTTATTCATTTTGTTTGATATTTTTAAATCTAGGAAATTAATCGATTTATTTGTTTATATTTCTGTTGTAATAGTAATATTATTAAGAAATTGGTTAATATAATCTAGAAATAGTTTTAATTGTCGATCTGTGCCTGTAAAGCAAGTCAATATGTCATCTACATGCCGGTACCAATAAAAGAAATTTTTAAAAGGATGAGAATTACTGATTTGTTCTTCTAAAATTTCAGATAAAATTGGACTAAGAGGGTTTCCCATTCTTAAACCTTTCTTACTTATGTATTCTTATCGTTAAATTTCGAATTTTTAGAACAGGTAGAAATTAACCAGAAAAACTCCTCGGGTTTATTACTCAACGATCAATTAGATGGGGGAGGGTCTCCTTTATTGAACTTGTTCTAGGTATTAAGGTAAATATTGTTATTGAATTTAGTACTTGTAATTAGGTAAACTATATATTCTGTAACATACTTTGTTAGTAAATTTACATCGTGCTCCAGAAGAAGACACAGTGTGTCGAAACAATTATCAGCAAAAATATAATAAACATAAGTGGTGATCTTAAAAAGTTGTTTAAAATTTTTATTCCTAGTTATTATGGATCTCCATCAAGTAACGGCTAAGTCAGTGCAGTATTGATGGTAATTTTGTTTTACAAATGGCTTCTGGGTTCAGGCACATTGGATTTTTACTGTAATTATAGTGTCATAGTCACTAGTAGCCCTATTCAAAATATATATACTATTTGGCCTCGACAAATACTTTATGGTATATAAGAAACCTGGCATTTTCTATTTGATAATAATTTTCTTAAAAAAGAAAATAACCACGCATAAATAATAGAATTATCAGATTCCTCGATTCCAAGAACTCTAAAAGGACTGATAACACGATATATAAGAAGCAACTCCTTTAACTCCCTCCCCCACCCCATTATCCTCTTATGTTTGACTATAAATAATTGAAAATAATGAAAAAATAACAGTTTTCTAATTCCCCATTCTCAATAGATAATTGACTTCTGATATGTTTGATTACGAATAATTTAAAATAATGAAAAAATAACACAGTTTTCAGATTCCTTGATTCCAAGAACCCGAACACACACACAACTTTTTTAACAGGCTCCCTTACCTCATTATCCTCTTATACTTGACTATAAATGATTGAAAATAATGAAAAATAATAGTTTTCTGATTTCTCGTTCCCAAGAACCATGAAAGGATAGATAATACGATATATACGAAGCAACTACTTTAACCCCCTTCCCCATCTCATTAACCTTTTATATGTTTGGTTATAAATAATTGAAAATAATGAAAAATAGCATATTCTTTAGCTTCAGTCATTCTGAATAGGATATATAATATGATATTTACAAAACGACCTCTCTAACACACTTCTCTCTCCACAACCTGGTTTATGAGGGTTTAAAGCTTAAACGTGTGGTTGGAACTTGTAACCTTTTTAGAGAAACTATGAAGAAAAACAGTAAGTTCTATTTTTAGTAATTAAAATTTAAGAATATTAGAGCTGTGTAATAAATTACGCAGGTATACAAAAAAAAGCTTTGGCTTTGAAGTGAAACACGTGTTTTTTTTTAAGTATTTTTTTATACTGAATCCAAAAAAATCATAAAAAAGACATCCATCGTGAGATTTTTTCAGAAAACACACTTTAAGTTGCCAGCAAACTATTAAATTGAAAAAAATACATTTTCATAAATAACACAGGCCGACAAAATTTGGCCAAACGTTTTGCTCAGAGACCAAAGGTTTTTGACGCGCTGAATTCGAATTCGGGGTCAGAATTTCTCTGATGGCTCCGGTTTTTGAAATATTCTAACCTAAATGTGCGAAAATCACGGTTTTTTCGACTTATTTGAGGTTTTGTTACATCGAAAGGTAATTCTTTTTTATCAAACCATTAATGGGGTCTGAAAGAGTTACTCTTCCTCTTCAAAACGCATTTAGATTTGTCCGGATATATTTTTTCATCTTTGAGAAATCGTATGTTGAAATTATTTCTCGATTTTTGAAAAATTAAAGGCATCGAATAAATACAATTCTTCGGCGCATTAACTTTTGTAGCGATTGTTAATTTATGGTGAAGAATATTTCAAATTAAACTTGTTTTGAGATTAATAAACAAACCGAAAAGTTAGTGAGTCGAAGATTGTATTTATTCGATGCCTTTCATTTTCCAAAAATCGAGAAATAACTACTTAAATTCAACATAGGATTTCTCAAAGATAAAAAAAGATATCCAGACAAATCCAAATACATTTTGAAGAGGAAGAGTAGTTCTTTCGGACCTCATTAATGGTGTCACACAAAAAAAATTATCTTTCGATGTAACATAACCACAAATATCTCGAAAAACCGTGATTTTTGAACTTCTAGGTTAGAATATCTCGAAAACCGGAGCCATCAGAGAAACTCTGACCTCGGATTTGAATTTAGCGCGTCGAAAACCTTCGGAAAAGTATATTCGGATTTCTGGGTAAAAAAATTGTAGGCCTGTGTAATGTTTTTTTTTTATTGGTCTAGCACACGTGCTGCAGGGAAGTCCCTAAAGCACTCCAGGAGCGGCACGTGTGCGGAAAAAGCGATTCACGTTGTTCTTGAATCGCTGTAAATTGTACTCGGTGGGAAACACAGCGCTGGGCAAATGATTCCAAAGGGATGAAGTTCTCCATATAAAAGACTGCTTGAAAACCGTTGTACGAGGAGTAACAAGCTGAACCTCATACGGATGGAAAGCACCAGCGCGACGTGTATTTCTAACATACACCGCTTTGGGAGGAATTAAGCGGGCTACATCCTTCGAACACTTTCCATGAAAGTACTTGTAGAATAGGCTCAAGTCGCCAACCGTTCTTTGATGTTCCAGCGAATCAAGGCCGCCGGTCAATTCCGGGTCCCCAATCAGACGGACCGCTCTTCTCTGAACAGAATCCAACAAATGCAGTGTATGTTTGGGAGCGGAGCCCAAGCAGTATTCCATAGTTCGTCGAATTTGGGCTTTGTAAAGAATTAACAGTTGTTGTGGGGTGTAAAGCTTTCTGGTTCTAAATAATATTCCCAACTTTTGAGAAGCTCTCCTTGCTATGCCTGCAACATGTTCATGCCAGGACATATTTGCTCCCAAACTAACGCCCAATAAATTGAGCGACGATGCTAGGGGAATGGTGTGCCCCGACATAACTATGTCGGGTTCAGCAACGTTAAGTTTTTTAGAAAAAGCTGCCGCCTGGGTTTTTGTAGCGTTAAATTCCACTTGGTTACTGTCACCCCAAGATAGAATTTCTTCCAGGTCTTTGTTAAGTTGAATGACCTCCTGCTGTTTGCGGATATTCGCCGAGCGTTCAAGGTGAATGAAGAGACAAGTGTACTGTCATCTGCAAAGCTATAGATTGGATTCCCGGTCTTTTCCAGCAGATCGTTAATGTAAATGAGAAAGAGAGTAGGAGATAGTATGGAGCCCTGGGGCACACCGGCGTTGATAGTGAGGGTGTTAGAAAGAAATCCGTCGACCGCCACTCGTAAAGAACGCTCTCTGAGGAAAAATGAAAGTCATAAACAGAACCTTTTAGACATACCCTAAGAGCGTAACTTAGCCAATAGTCCATCGTGCCAAACTCGGTCGAATGCCTTGGATATGTCAAGAGCAACCGCTCGAGATTCTGTATAATCATTAAAATTATGAAATAAACCTATTATTTAGGACATCTTTAAATATTTTGAATCTACATATAAAAAGATATTAGGTTTTAGTGTTCATGTATAACAAAAAACATGCATACACCACCTTTAACTAATCTACGTAGAATTTCACCAACCACATGTTGAAACTGAACACAAAATTTTATTTTGTGATCTCAAGTCAGAATTAATAAAAATAAAAAACATTTTTTTAATTTAGCAGTTGCACATATTTATTTTAAACATTTTCCTACGTAGCATAGTTAAAGGTGGTGTATGGGTGTTTTTTGTTAAACATGAACACTAAAACCTAATAATTTTAACTTTTTATGATATATGTAGATTTAGAACATTTAAAAATGTATGAATTAATAGTCTTATTCCATAATTTTAATGATTATGCAGTTTTACATTATTAATTAAAATTTATTTTTTTCAATTTAATAGTTTTCTGGCAACTTTAAGTGTGTTTTACCTGAAAAACTTCACAGTTAATTTCTTTTTTTATGATTTTTTTTTGAATTCAGCATAAAAAAAAATACTTAAGAAAACACGTGTCTCATTTAAAAGACTGTTGTTGTTGTTGTTTTAATTGGTCAGAGCGCATCGACTGCTAAGGTCATTTAGTGCCCCACATTAGATGTATGTAATAATTATATAGATATTTTTAGTTCTTTTAGGTATTTGTAAATATTTTCTTTGATTGATGTGAATTGCTCAATGTTCTGTTTAACTGAATGAGGAATGTTATATTTAATTCTCAGATGAAGGGAGTGGTTTGCTTCAAAGATATGTTTGACCGTCAGAGTGGAACTGCATACATAACACTTCGGCAATGGTTCTTTTTTTAGGAGATATGAGTGAGTGTGGTAAGTATGACCTATGGCCAATCTTCTCAGCAATACATTGTCCGATCTTTTGTTATTTGAATTATGTAGAGGAGGGAATACATGAGGTTTTATCGGCCATAGTTTGTTTTCATTATTCTCCAAATCCCACTCCAGTTGGAATAAATCTCTTTTAATTGAGCATAGCATCTTTGTAAAATCATTACTGTTGTTTTCCCCCGAGAAAGGAGTTCCGGAATTATAAAAATTATAAGAATTATAAGAAAAGACAGAGAATTATTTTTTTTTGTATACTTGTATTATTAGTATATCAAATAACATATATTTATACTACTTAGTAAAGGATGATTTAAAAAATATTTTAATAATAAAGCAACCCATTAAAAAATAAAAGTTTTTTTAAATTTATAATTAGAGGTTACTAATTCCAAATAATGTAAAAATCCATGAACGTCATACTTACGAAATGTATACATAATATTGACAATTTTTTTGAATTAACTTATCTTTTACCTGATCTTATCCTGAATAATACTTAGAACAGTCGTTCGGAATATGCGGAGTTGGCCACTTAAAATAATTAATTAATCGAGACTTGTATTGCGAAAATATTCAAAGTTTACATTACTTTTTACTTTTTTGTTTCCATGGTAAAAAAAAAGGCAGTTGCCCTATTCAAGCAGTCAATAATAAACAAAATAAAACTTGCTGCTAGTCACCTTAGCAAATTTTAAAATTTGTGTTGGCTCATGTTGGATAAAACTATGTCTTATGGATTTTTGGAGTGATTATATAGCCAGGATCATGGCGAAATTACAACCAATCTCTAGAGCTGCGTTAATCCAGGAATACATTCGTTCATTTTACTATGTTCAGGGTGAAATTTTGTAGACATTTCGTCAAGGTCCCACTGGACTTTTCTTATACTGATTTGTCGGGGCTAAGTGGCTCTCCGGGTGCTACAATGTCTGCCTGGTGTTGTACATTTGCGCCGGAGGTTGTAAGGGCTCTAATTGGACATGCATCTAAAGCTTTTAAAAGCTAACAGTGATAAATGCTTGTTTCATAAACGTGTATAGGTATACGAGTGATTTTAAAATGGTCGTGAGATACCTGAACTGGACCAAAACTGAACTGACTGAAGTAATTATCCAAAAAGAGCGTTATTTCTTAAAAAAAATTGGAATTGTCCGTGAGATTATACAAATAACGATTTAGGAATTCCAAGATCAACTGTGCACAATATCTGGACCAAAAGTGTCCGCAATCTCAAACCGAATTCGCCATTTGTTCGACACAATTTGACGGATCATCCACCGTTTGTCCATCGTGAGGCAATTTCTCACCAAAAATCAAGTTCGTATTATTCACCCTAATTACTTGATTTAGTGCCCTGTTAGTTCTTTTTATCCTATCGACGTCATTTTTACCGTTCCGTAAGGAACACTTATAAGATCACTTCGGTGTCCGTCCATTCGTCTGTTACACCCGGTTTTCTCGGAAACTATTAGACATAGAAAGTTGAAATTTGGTACTAATATAGGAATTGATGGCTTTGCCAAAGCCGGGTAGTTTTGAAAGTTAAATTTTTACTTAAGGGGTTAGTTTTGGGGGGTGAAATCGGAAGTGAAAAAAAATTTACTAGGTCATCGAGTGGGGTGTCAAATGAAAGCTTGTGAAATATATATGATGTAATACTTGCGCACACTTTTTTGTAATATTTTTAAAAAATTGCGAAAAATCGCTGTCCCCCACCCTTATCTCGAAAATACTGTTAAAAAATTTTTGAAAAACTCTGGAATATTCTCCACAGGGTGTAGATTGAATGAAAATTATCACGAGTGCATTACCTTTAATAATTCATCTGGTATATAAAAAACAAAAATTTCAATGTTATTAGTTTTCAATAAAGATCGGAACCAAACTTTGCTGAAAACTTATTTGGGGGGGGGGGGGGGGGGGGTGTTTTGTGAAGTCACTGATCATTTTATACCTCCGTAACAAAAATTTTTATTTTAAAAGTAATCAACGTCTGGAACACTAATTATTTGTCGATGGCAGGAAAGTGATACAACATCCTTTGAAGTGTTCAAGCAACAGTAACGATGACTCTTACCAGTAACTCAAAAATTCTTACGCAGCAAATTAATTGACTGGGTTTAATACTGTAGGAAAATAGATCGGTTAAAGTAAATGGTTTGAATAAATATAAGTGTTTTGTGTTTTATTTTCTAGTAAAAATTCGGTTTCCATTTGGATAAAAGGTGTTTAAAGTGGTAAAATATAATAAGAGCACATAGGTCAAGATCTCAATATGTTTTTATTCATTAAATACGTCAGTCATTATACTCGTATTATTAATGATTCTACTGACAACAATTTATAATTATTTATATTGTTGATATATTATGACGTCCAAATATGTTGTTTAAAATATGCTTAGTTCAGGTTAGTCAACTAATATTCTAATTAAATTAATAGTATGCCATAGAAAAAGGAATAAGTCATCTTTATAAGCAATTAATCAGGAGATTACGATTTTCGTCAATCTTCAAAAGAGAATTTGTAAGCTGTCTAAAAATTTCTCGGCCTAACAATGAAAGAAATTTTTTTTTGACGTGAAATATATTTTATTTTTTAATATAACCTCCTAAAACTTCAATATTGTTCCAATAATTCACTATCATCATTTACAGCAATTCAAGAACAACGTGAATCGCTTTTTCCGCACACATGCCGCTCCTGGAGCTCTTTAGGGACTTCCCTGTAGCACGTATGCTAGACCCATAAAAAAAAATTAAAGTGTGATTTCGGAAGGTCTGCAAAATATTTATCCACGGCTGCAATAGCTTCGTCATTTGATCTAAAACGCTTTCCAGCTAGGGTTTTTTTTCATGTTTGGAAACAGATAATAATCAGAGGGAGCCAAATCTGGTAAATACCCTGGATGTACAAGCAATTTTTACTCTAATTCGTTCAATTTTGCCATCGTCAAAACACTTGTCTGAATACGTGGAATGCCTTGTTGAAGAATAATTTTTTTCTTCTTTAAAGTAGGTCTTTTCTCACGAATTTTTGCGTCTAACTGATCCAAAAGGATACAGTAATAATCAGACTTATTTGTTTTACCTTTCTGAAGATAATCGATCAAGAAAACACATTTGTAATCCCAAGAAACTGTTGCCATAACCTTCTCTGTTGATGGAACCGTCTTTGCCTTCTTTGGTGTATTTCCACCGGGTTCAATTCATTACTTTGACTGCTCTTTTCACTCTGATGTATAGTGGTGGAACCAACTTTCATCAATAGTTATGAGACGCGCAGCAACAGCAGCAAGATCACAGTATCGAGTAGCAGCAGCAGTGTGAGCACTTGAAAATGCTAAATGAGATTTTGGCGAAACGTCGTGCGAAGGAATAATGATTCCACAGCATTTATTAATAAGTGTATCAAAAAAATGCTTAAATAAATGTTAGGGTGTTATACGGCGCACATGCTGACGTTGACAATAAAATGTTTTGAACTGTCAGTTCGAAGAAATTACGTCATCTTAAGTTTTGCTAAATGGAAAGCCCTGTATATTATCTTATTTTTGAGTCCTACTAAAAATTCTAGATATTATTTGTTTAACATACTATATGATGATGATGAAATTAAAGAAAAAAAATTTAAGTTGGCTTGTATCAGACATTTACTGTCAGGTAACGACTTAACGCGTCAAAAAATGATTTATTGATGAAAACGTTTATTACTGACTGACATGACTACGATAAACGCGTTGAATTTTACGAGGTCATTATGGAATGAATGAATAATCCTAACCTAATTCATAATATTGTTCTTTTTTTGACGAGGCCACATTTTCTCTTAACGGAAGAGTTAACAGGTATAACTGCCGGTACTTGTCTACTGAGAATCCCCACTGGATAATCGATAGCCATTCTCAAAGACCACAAAAGATAAACCTGTGGGCAGAGATTTGTGGACGTCATATCATTGATCCATTTTTTATCGAAGGAAATCTTACAAGACAGCGGTATTTACAGTTACTCCAAGAACAAGTTATTCCAACTTGTGCAGGTCTTTTTCTTGATGAAAATAGTTTGGATACCCCTAACAGAATGGAGCACCTCCTCTCTATGAAATCAATGTTCGTAGATATTTGGATGCGATTTTTCCTAATGGATGGATAGACAGAAGAGCTGCTGTAGAATGGCCTGCAAGGAATCCTGATTTGAAAACCAAAGTTTGCCGAAGTCGACCTGAAACTGTAGAAGATTTACAAAAAAGAATTCAATATGAAGTAGCACAGATCACCCCGAATTCTCTTCAAAACTCTGTTCAGGCTGTTTATGATAGATTGGGTCATTGGCAGGCATTTTGAGCAATTGTTACCTTAAAAATAAACCAAGAGAAATTATTAATAGTTAATATACAGGACTTTCCATTTAAAAAAAAAATCAAGATAGCGTAATTTGTTCGAACAGTTCAAAATATTTTATTGTCAACGTCAGCATGTGCGCCGTATAACACCCCATAACCTTTATTTAAATATTTTTTTGATACACTGATTAATAAATGCGGTGGAATCATTATTCCATATATATGGGCCACCCTGTATATATATATATATATATATATATATATATATATATATATATATATATATATATATACGAGGCTGGTTTGAAAAGTCCGTGCCAAAATTAAAACTTCTTATGTGTTTGGGGTAAACCTTTTTTATTTTTCGACATAGTCTCCTTTTAGGCTTATACACTTCGTCCAACGATCTTCTAGTTTGTTGATCCCTTCCGAATAATAGGATTTGTCCAAGTCTGCAAAATATCCATTAGTGTCTGCAATCACCTCCTCGTTTGAATAAAATCTTTGTCCCGCCAGCTATTTCTTCAAATTGGGGAACAAATAGTAGTCCGAGGGAGCCAAGTCTGGAGAATAGGGGGGATGTGTAACTAGTTGGAATCCTATTTCCATTAATTTTGCGACCACAACTGCGGAGGTGTGTGCTGGTGCGTTGTCGTGATGGAAAAGGACTTTCTTGAGGGCCAATCGCGGGCGTTTTTCTTGCAGCTCGGTGTTCAAACGGTCCAATAACGATGAATAATATTCACCTGTAATAGTTTTACCCTTTTCCAGATAGTCGATGAGGATTATCCCTTGCGAATCCCAAAAGACAGTCGCCATAACCTTTCCGGCCGAAGGAACGGTCCTCGCCTTTTTTGGTGCAGATTCTCCCTTGGTAACCCATTGTTTAGATTGTTGTTTGGTCTCAGGAGTATAGTAATGTATCAATGTTTCATCCACAGTGACGAAACGACGCTTAAAGTCCTCCGGATTCTTCTGGAACAGCTGCAAACCATCCTTGCAACACTTCACACGATTCCGTTTTTGGTCAAACGTGAGCAATCGCGGCATCCATCTTGCAGATAGCTTTCTCATGTCCAAATGTTTATGCAAAATATTATGTACCCGTTCAGTCGAGATGCCCACAGCACTAGCAATCTCACGCACCTTAACTCTTCTGTCATCCATCACCATATCATGGATTTGATCAATGATTTCTGGAGTCGTAACCTCCACAGGCCGTCCAGAACGTTCAGCGTCACTTGTGCCCATATGGCCAGTCCGAAAATTTTGAAACCAGTTATAAACTGTTCTAATCGAAGGTGCAGAGTCACCATAATGTTTATCAAACTTCTCTTTAGTCTCCTGAGGCGTTTTGCCTTTCATAAAGTAATGTTTAATCACCACACGAAATTCTTTTTCGTCCATTTCTTGAAAATCACTCGATTTCCTTGATTCACACGAATGCCAAACACAAAGAAATAGACCAATATGGCTGAAACTTGGTGTGCGTTCATTCAAGAGATGCTACTAACTAAACATGACCTCGATACGCGCCGGTGGTGCCATCTCTCGGACTTTGCACGGACTTTTCAAACCAGCCTCGTATATATATATATATATATATATATATATATATATATGTATATATATATATATATATATATATATATATATATATATATATATATATATATATAGCATTTTCTAGAAACTGCATGTGCGCCTGGATGATGCGTACATGACGATATTGAGTGAAAATAAATATTTATTGAAATTGGAATATTGTGCAGGACAATAAGAGTCAATCGAAACGGTGAGCATAGTGTTCCATGTGATATAGTAATGACAAAAAAAATTAAACATGCAGTACCAACTAGATTAAAGAATTCATATAAGACTGATTATATTACTTGCCTTTGTCAAAGGAAGCAAAAACGTTTATTCTTTTATGGCTAAAAATTCACGACTCTGTGGACTAGCTATATATTTCTTTATTTTATTTCTATTTCTGGGGTATCATGTAAGCTACTTAAATGAACTTTAAAGAAAAATCTTTAATTGAAATAAATTTTTTAAGGATTGTTTTCCGGTCACGTTATGTTTGCAAGTGGTTTTCATTTTTATTGATGTTCTATTTTATCTGTATAAGTGTACTGTCTTATCTTGTATGATGTAGTTATTAATTAAAGCATTGAGGAACATGACCTTTTAATTTTTCATTTTTGCCTGTTTACCTACCTATTTGTCCTTTATATAACTACTTATCGTCATCATTACGGAACCTGCAACGTCCACTGCTGGACATAGGCTTCCTTCATTCTAATCCATTTGTTTCGATCTTGAGTTGCTTGAAACCAGTTTCCGGCAGCTTGTTTCAAATCATCAGACCATCTTGTGGGTGGTCTCCCTCTAACACGTGGGCTGAAAAGTTTTTGGTGTAGCTACATAAAAACACATATTTTTGCAAAATTCGACTTTATTCATGAATATAGACTCCTTCAAGAGCGATACAATTAGTTCAACGCTTTCTTAACATTTCTATACCTTTCTTGTAGAAGGATTTGTATTTGCCTTTAGATAGGCCTGAGTTTCGACCATAACTTCTTCATTGGAGCCAAATCTTATTCCCGCTAGCATTTTTTTATGGTCTGCGAATAGAAAATAGCCTCTGGGGGCCAAAATCTGAAGAATACGGTGGATGAGGAAGCAATTCGAACTTCAATTCATGCAATTTTGCCATCGTAACCATTGAATCGTGACACGGTGTATTGTCTTGATGAAAGAGTAGTTTTTTCTTGTTAATTTGGGGCCGTTTTTTTTGCGATTTATGCCTTTAAACGTACCAATAACTTTATATAGTATTCGCTATTGATGGTGTTTCCTTTCTCAGCTTAATCAATGAAAATTATTCCATGCACATACAGAGGTCAAAACCTTCCCAGCCGACTGTTGTGTCCTTGGTCGGTTCGGGCGGCTTTCATCGGCTGCTGTCCACTCATCTGACTGCCGATTTGATTCTGGTGTGTAGTGGTGTATCCATGTTTCATCCATTGTCACATATCGCATAAAGAAATCCTTTTTATTGCGCTTAAACAGGTCCAAAAAGCGCTCAGAAACGTCAACACGTTGTTGTTTTTGGTCCACTGTGAGCAAACGCGGTACCTATTTCGAACAGAGCTTTCTCATGCCCAAAGTTCATGCAAGATATCACCAACAGGTGCTTTTGGTATCTATAGGGTGTCAGCTATCACACGCAACTTCACTTTACGGTCATCCAAAACAATCTTGTAGATTTTTTTTATGTTTTCCGGTGTAACCATCTTATTTGGGCGTCCAGAGCGTTCAGCATCATTTGTATCTGTACGACCGCGTTTAAATTCAGGATACCAGTAAATGATTAGTGATTTTCTAGGGGCAGAGTTCCTGTAACACGTATCAAGCCAATGCTTTGCTTGAACGGTATTTTTTTCCCATCAAAAACAGCGTTTAATCTACACACGAAATTCGATTTTTTTTTCCGTTATTTTCAAAATATCAAAAGTAGCGTCACTAAAACCACTCTAGCTCGTAAACTAATAATCGAAGTGTCATGAAATTTTGACACGTACCGTTTGAAAGTTGGTATTTCCAAAAAATCATATGGATTTTTTGAAAAGGGAGTTATCTGTGTGTCAGACCAAAAACTTTTCAGCCTACGTGTTACTTCTATAGGATTCCTGTCGCAGTCTTCACTTCAGCACTCTTTCGTACATCTATTATTCCGAGTCCTCGCTACTTCTGTTCGATTTCTTGAAACAACATTGAGAATTTTATCTTTGAGTGATGTGCCTAGGATGGGACGTTCCATGGCTCTTTACGCTACCCTACTCTACTTGATTTGTCGATTTTTTAGTTAGTGTTTATGTCTCGGCTCGATATGTAAGAATGGGTAGTACACACTGAGTAAATAAATATCAATTTTTGAAGCTAGATAAGTTACTGTCGTTGTGTCGTGAAGCTGTAGCAACTATTATCTATTGGTTAGTTAAAATTTCAAAATTTTTTTAGCCTACTCCTTGTAGAAGAGCTAATATCATCTTATATGGATTCTAGATTCTTTCACTTTTTAGTATCTATCGATACTGTGCCGCTTATGACACTGAATTCTCGGACTTATTTAATAATCTGGCTTGGCGTAGATTTGTACCACGTCCACTGAGGTTCGCTACCCCATAGTCCAACTCCTCATACTCTGTAGCTACTTGCCCTGATACATCTTAATTATGATTAACATCTGTAAATAAATGACCTATATAGTTTGTTATGTGTATCATTTGCGAAAGATGCATTATATTTATTAATTCAGGATGACGTAGTATTTATAACTACCTTAATAATAAATGAGAACCACTAAACCCATCAACACGTTCGCTATACCTATACTCACATATTCATTTGGTATCATTAAATGGTCACACATAGACATAGAAAACATTCACATCCTTATACGTTCTCAATTCACCAAATACAGGAAATTACACCCCAACGCATGCAAAGAAAGACTTACCATCGAGAGGAAGGCAGGAGGAAGAGGAATCATAGACATCAGATCACTACACACAGAACAAATACAAGCACTTAGGAACTTCTTTCACCAAGCAAACCAGCCTCCACACAGCGACAGTAAAAGCAGACAAAAACTACACACCTCTCGATTTATCCCTGGCAGACCACCTAGCAGACACACACAGTCACACCCAATTACAATAGGAAAAGATGAAAACGTGGTCAGAAAAAACACTCCACGGAAAACACAGATAGCACATAGAACAAGACCACGTAAATAAAAAACAATCATTCACCTGGTTACAGGATGGGCAGCTATTCCCTGAAACAGAAGGCTTTTTACTTGCCATCCAGGATAAAGTTATATTAATCAAAAACTGCCAAAAGCATATTGTCAAAGACCCAACTTATACAGAAGACAGATGCAGGAAATACCACCAGCAGAAAGAAACGATCAAACACATAACAAGCGGATGTAAAATATTAGCCGGAAAGGAATACACAGCCAGACATGACTCAGCGGCAAAAGTTCACCAAGCACTAGCCACAACATACAAACTCATAGAAAACACAGATCCCTACTACAAATACACACCAACATCCATACTTGAAAATAAAGATTACAGGTTCTACTGGGATATCAGTATCCATACAGATAAAACAGTGTAAAAAAAGGAAAGGGCACCTATCTAATTGACATAGCTGTCCCTAACGACCCAAACATCCAAATGAAATACACAGAAAAAATCTCCAAAAACACAGACCTTGCAACAGAAAAAAAAGGCTATGGAAACAAGAAAAAGTCATCACTTTCCCTCTCATTAAATCAGCTACAGGCCTTACACCAATAACATTCGCACCACCCTTAGTACAATTAGGACTCAACACAAACATATTCAGAAACATTCAGAAAAAGAAATATACAATGGTAATAGTGTTTGTGCTGACTTGGCTTGGGCCCGTCAGCTAAACATGGAACCACATTGACCAAATGTGAGAAAGAAGAACTTTTTTGTGTAAATAATAAATGAGAACAAAACGAAACACTTGACATAATAAAAATTGGCTAGCTCTGGAATTAGTATTGTTCCAAGATTTCAAGTATACCGCATTAAATATTATAATTATTTGTTTATCATAATTTATCTCGAGTTTAGCATACATCCCCTGTGTGAATTTTAAGTACTCTGGTATATACTTCAAAAAGTGTCATTCTCTCTTGGAAAAACAATCAACATGCATCAACATGTTTGATGTATTCTACAATACATATAAAATGCAACATCTCTCTGTCTGTCTGTCTGTCCGTTAGTGCGCTTATCACTCTTGAACCACTTATCCGATTTACGTGTTCTTGATTTTAAATCATACATATATTCTCTGGCCAGGTTATAGGATATATTTTATTACGTTAGGTAACATAAGGAATAAGCAGTGACGATAATAACGAATCAAGTCGGAAAAAAGTTTGCCGCTAGCGCACTCTCTTACAATACGCTGCCTAAACTGTTAAATATGGAACAATATCATGTAGCAAGGAATATAATATATATAAAATGTAAAGTCTCTCTGTCGGTCTGTCTGTCCGTTAGTGCGCTTTTTACTCGAAAATCACTTATCAGATTTACGTGTTTTTTTTTTAAATTCATAAGTATGTTTCTGTCCAGGTTACAAGATATATTTCATTACGTTAGGTAACATAAAGAATAAGCAGTGACGATAATAGTGAATCAAGTCCACGCGAGCGGAGCCGCAGGCACGGCTAATTACTAATAACTGTATGCGTATTTTCAAGAATGGGAGATTTTACAGGCTCTTCTCACGAACCCTATTGATTGATTTTTATTTCACTAAAATTGTTCAGCATATACTAGTCATTAGAATAAATTTCTAGCAAAAGTATACGAAAAAATTTTCATAGGATAGGATATTTTAAAGAGTTGATTGATTGGTCCGTTACTTTGTGACAGTACATTTTAACAATAAAATTACTTAATTACTTTTTTAACTGTCGCTAAATATATTTGTAAAGATTTTATAATTGCTTTATCGCGATTTCGTAGTACAACAACACTGTCAAACGCTCAACTAAGACTAAAACAGATTTTTGGTATTTATGTTTATATGATGAACAGATGTGGGTCTATTAAGTACTAAAACAGTTGGTATAGGAAGGAATTTGCTACGTCTAGTTGACTATTCAGTAAATTTATATTATGGTCCTTTGAATGTCTGTAAATTTCTATGGATTCGAAGAAACTGAGTGTTGACCCTTTAGGTGCCGTATGGAGTATTTGTAAACAATTGATATTGGGAAATGAACGGCTTGTTTCTAAGAAATGTTTAGCAAAGAGTAATTTTTTTATTTTTTAGCCTATAAGAGGCATTGTGTTCTGCGAATCTTGTTTTGAAATTTGAAAGATTGTTTGAAAATTATTAAAGCTATGCTACAAAAAAACATCAATATAACAATACAACAAGATATATTTAAACTGTTCGAATTTTGTATAACCGGAAATTATTTTCAGTTCAATAATTAATTTTTCGAACAAAGAGATGCTCTTGCCATGGGGTCTCTATTGAGTCCTTTGCTAGCAGAAATTTTTATGTCAGAACTGGAAAATAGTTTTCTAAAAACTCAACACGCAAAAAAATATTCTCTTTTGGTTTAGATATGTGGACGACATCTTAGTATGTTTCCATGGAAATGATACTGAACTAAATTCTACTTTAAATTATCTAAATAATATACACCCCAACAAAAAATTCACATTGGAAAAGGAAACAGATAATAAAATAAATTTGATGTTATAATTTCAAAGAAGGGAAATAAACTAGAATTCGATATCTTCCGCGAACCAACCTTTTCCGATGTCACCATCCTAGCTGATTCAATGCACTCTAACTCCCACAAACTGGCAGCCTATATCCCTCTTAGTAAAAATAATTTAAAAAAAGAAATGGACACAATCCAAAATATAGCACTCAATAACGGCTTCCAACCTAAAATAATTAATACCTTAATAAGCCGTAAACGAAAACAAATCATTATCAGCTTAATTTACACCGTAAAAGAATACCGAGAAAGGAAAACATTCATACCTCTGACAAATTTGGTCCCATCTCGGATAAAATATCCCAAGTTCTCACGGCTGAGAAAACAAGAATAGCTTTAAAATCCGTTCAAAAATTATTCAATATATTTTTCAATGCCAAAGATAAAACTAATAAACACAATAAATCAGGAGTTTATAAACTTAATTGTCAAGAGTGCAATAGCTGTTACTTAGGCCAAACGGGACGGAATTTCAAAACAAGAACACAATGCTCTTATAGGCTAAAAAATGAAAAATCACACTTTGCTAAACATTTCTTAGAAACAGGCCATACATTTCCCAATATCAATTGTTTACAAATATTCCATACGGCACCTAAAGGGTCAAAACGCAATTTCTTAGAATCCATAGAAATTTACAGACACTCAAAGGACCATAATATAAATTTACTGAATAGTCAATTAGACCTAGCAAATTCCTTCCTATACCAACTGTTTTAGTACGTAATAGACCCACATCTGTTCATCAGGTAAACATAAAATACTAAAATTCTGTTTTAGTCTTAGTTAAGCGTTTGACAATGCAGTTGTACTACGAAATCGCGATAACGCAATTGTAAAATCTTTACAAATATATTTAGTGACAGTTAACAAAGTAGTTAAGTAATTTTATTGTAAACATATTTTACATATTCACGTTAAAAATTTTTGCCCCTTCTTCCCTAGATTGTTTCTGCATAGTTAATTGTTAAAAATATTATGTCAATAATCCTCATAGATTAATCGTTTGGGTACATAATATGTTGTATAAAGTTCTAAATATGAAAAATCCTTCCTATCAAGAGCATTTATTACTGGATAAATGAATTTAAATGTGGCCGTACGGGTACTACAGATGCTGCACGTTCAGAATACCCGACTGAGATTTCTTCTGAAGAAATGATCGAGAAAATTCATGATATTGTGATGAACGATCATGGCATTAAGCTTTGTGAAATTGCTGAGGTGGTAGACATCTCATGTGAATGGGTACCTAATATCCTGCTCTAAAAAAAGAAAAACTGATGCGCGTTTGTTGACTTCAGACTAAAAATGCACGGGAAAGGATATATCAAAATGGTGTTTGGAAAAGTTGCAGAGTAATCCGAAGGACTTCTGGCGTCGGTTTGTATCTGTAAGCTGGAGGTGGATCTACCCCAGATACAAAACGGCAGACAAAACAGTGGGTTAGCGAAGGTGAAAGTGCACCGAAAAAAGTGAAAACAGTTTTATCGGCGGGAAAAGTTTGTTGGCACTCACAGTGTATCATCACGATTGACTATTTGGAAAAGCACAACATAGTGATTGGCTTTTATTACGCAACATTATTGGGCCGCTTGCTCAGTGAGTTGAAGTAGAAGCGACCAAGATTAGTACTTAAAAAAGTGTGTATTCATCAGAACAATGCATTTGCTCACCGATCGTTCGGTGTAATAGTAAGAGTGCACGAGCTGGGCTTCGAATTAATTCTCCACTCATTCTATTACCCAGATTTGGTACCAAGTGACTTTCTTGTTTCCTAACCTTAAAAATTGGCTTGAGAGAAGAGATTTTCGTTGAATGAAGCAGGTATTTGAGCTATAAACAAGCATTATGAACAGTTTGAAACAAATTTTTGTTCTAAGGGTCTAAAAAAAATTTGTGGGATCAAATGTATTGAGCTCAAGGGAGATTATCTTAAGAAATAAATTCTTATTTTTGGAATATATATATATATATATATATATATATATATATATATATATATATATATATATATATATATACAGGGTGCCCCATATGTATGGAAAAATGATTCCACAGCATTTATAGCGTGTTATACGGCGCACATGAAGACGTTGACAATAAAATGTTTTAAACTGTCAGTTCGAAGAAATTACACCATCTTGATTTTTTTTAAATAGAAAGCCCTTTATATTATTTTATTTTTAGGTCTTACTAAAAAATCTAGATATTATTTGTCTAACATAATCCCATATGTCTATATTGAACTGTTTTGGAATTATTGTCATTTGAAATTTAAAATAAGAAAAGATAAAAACTATTAATAAATACTCTAGGTTTATTGTTAAGGTAACAATTGCTCAAAATGTCTACCGTGAACAGTGAGGCAATGATCCAATCTGTCATAAACAGCCCGAACAGAGTTATGCAGAGAATCCGGGGTGATCTGTGCTACTTCATATTGAATTCTTTGTTGTAAATCTTCTACAGTTTCAGGTCGACTTTGGTAAACTTTGGTTTTCAAATTTCAAAAAAAAAGTCGAGTGGC
Source organism: Pachyrhynchus sulphureomaculatus (assembly GCA_019049505.1). Classification (NCBI taxonomy): domain Eukaryota; kingdom Metazoa; phylum Arthropoda; class Insecta; order Coleoptera; family Curculionidae; genus Pachyrhynchus; species Pachyrhynchus sulphureomaculatus. Next base: position 140,272,716 of record CM032455.1, read on the forward strand.
GTAAGGTCGGGACTCCTTGCAGGTCATTCTACAAACCCTTAATGATGGTTGGTTACGGAGACAGTAGGAGAACATAACAGGAGGTGTGTGATCTTTTTAACGTAGAATATCGAGAACCTATTACCTAATCCGTAGTTAGCAAAACATTAAAACGATTTAGATAATCCGGTCATGTTAAGGATCGTTCTAAATCTGGACCTCCAAAAGTTAAAACAAGCGACGATAAAAAGTTGATGTTTTAGTGGAAATTACAGAAAATCCCCATACAGCCATTCGTCAGCTTTGTCTAGACCACAACATAAGTAAAGGTACTTTAAGTTGTATACTGAATAAAGAAAAATTCCATCCATCCAAACTCATTCTATTGCAAGAATTATCTGAAGATGACTACGATAGACGCGTTGAGTTTTTCGAGGTCATGATGGAATGAATCAATAATGCTAATTCATAATATTGCTTTTTCTGACGAGGCCACATTTTGTCTTAACGGAAGGGTTAACAGGTATAACTGCCGCTACTGGTCTACTGAGAATTCCCATTGGATAATCGAGAGTCATTCTCAAGTTACTTCAAGAGCAAGTTATTCCAACTTGTGCAGGTCTTTTTCCCGATGAAAATAATTGAAATGCCCTTAACTGGAATCTGTGGTATCAACAGGACGGGGCATCGCCTCACTATGAAATTAATGTTCGTAGATATTTGGATGCGATTTTTCCTAATCGATGGATAGGCATAAGAGGTATTGTAGAATGGCTTGCAAGGAGTCCCGACCTTACGCCTCAGTCGACCTGAAACTGGAGAAGATTTACAACAAAGAATTCAATATGAAGTAGCATAGATCACCCCGGATTCTCTGTAAAACTCTGTTCAGACTGTTTGTGACAAATTGAGTTATTGCCGCGCTGTTAACGGTAGACATTTTGAACAATTGTTACCTTAAAAACAAGCCTAGAGTATTTATTAATGTTTTTTTTTTGTCTTTTTTTATTTTAAATTTCAAATGATATAATTCCAAAACCGTTCAATTTAGACATATGGTATGTTAAACAAATAATGTCTAGAATTTTTAGCAGGACTTAAAAATAAAATATATATATATATATAGCTTTCCATTTAAAAAAAATTAAGATGGCGTAATTTCTTCGAACTGACAGCTTAATACATATTATTGTCAAGGACAGTGTGTGCGCCGTATAACACCATATAACTTTTAGTTAAACTTTTTTTTAATACAGTGATTAATAAATGCTGTGGAATCATTATTCCATCCATATGGAACATCCTGTATATATATATATATATATATATATATATATATATATATATACATATACATATATATATATATATATATATATATATATATATATATATATATACATATATATATATATATATATATATATATATATATATATATATATATATATATATATATATATATATATATATATATATGTATGTATGTATGTATACATATATATAAATATATATATATATATATATATATATATATATATATATATATATATATATATATATATATATATGTATGTATGTATGTATACATATATATAAATATATATATATATATATATATATATATATATATATATATATATATATATATATATATATATATATATATATATATATGTATGCATAGGTTTTTGCCGGTTTCATTAAGAGATGGCACCAGCGAACAGTACGCAGTGTATGAATTTGATAGATACGTCAGTTTGTTCGTCTGACATTAACCTAACCAACATACACAAGTTGAGTCCGCCAAACATTACCGTCTGTATTGTACCGTTCAGTGATCATGTCGACTTTTGTGCCTGAAACAGAACATTTGCGGCACGCATTGATTTTCTTATTTAATCAAAAGAAAAATGCTACGGAAAGTCATCGTTTGCTGGTCGAAACATATGATGAACACGCTCCATCGATTAGAACATGTGAGACATGGTTTCGACAATTTAAACGTGGTGATTTCAATGTGAAGGACAGTGCGCGCTCTTGTAGACCACAAAAGTATGAAGACGAGGAATTGCAGGCGTTACTGGATGATGACCCAACAAATGATTAATTTAAATCACGCATTGATCGAAAGACGACCGGAATGGGCCAGAAGACATGGCAAAGTGATTTTGTGACACGACAATGCGCCGTCTCACACAGCCACACCAGTGAAAGACACCTTGAAATCGCTTGGATGGGACATCCTTCCGCACCCGCCGTACTCTCCCGACCTGGCGCCATCTGACTATCACCTCTTCGCATCAATGTGGCACGCGCTTGCAGAGCAGCACTTCAGCAATTTCGAGGAAATTGGAAAATGGTTCAACGAATGGGTTGCCGCAAAAGACAAGCAGTTTTTCTGGCATGATATTGATAATTTACCTGAAAGATGGGCGAAGTGTGTAGAAGCCAATGGCCAATATTTTGAATAAATAAAAAATGAATTTCCCTTCCTTTACCACAAAAACCGGCAAAAATTTATACATACACCTGGTATATATATATATATATATATATATATATATATATATATATATATATATATATATATATATATATATATATATATATATATATATATATATATATATATATATATATATATATATATATATATATATATATATATATATATATATATATATATATGTTAGAGAGGTTGTTTTTCACTTTTTAGGGACAAGGTTTATATTGCTGGAATTTACAACAACGGATAGTGAATGTAGGTTGTTGTAACATTCGATCAGATTTTTTTCTAAAATATAATCATTTTGTAAGATTGGTGACACGTGCTACATATTTTCAAATTAAATAATTATAGGTTGTTGGTATTTAATGGTTCAAATGACGGTTACTCATAGCTGCGTGCGTCAAAGAATGATTATGTATTTGTTTTTTATTGATTATGAGCTAAAACGCTTAAAGCTAATTAATAAGATTTATTTTCTATAAGTAATTAATTGGTTGCTACATGTATACAAGTAGTTATAAAAATAGATAATAAATAATAAATCTGGTTAAATGTTATCGAATTTATTTTATTTTTCTCTTTTTGTAATAGTCACATTGTTGCTAGCTATCGATAATGTTGAATGTTTTCCGTGTTCTGCACCAAAATTGAAAAAAGAAAAATAGTGAACATAAGTTCTACAATCAATATCTGGAATTATTTTAAAAATTAGTTCATTTTGACGAGAAAATAGAATGAGAAAGTCACATTGTTCTGCTAAAATCTTAAAATATAAATGAAATCTCACCCTTTTTACCTCATTTTCCTAGAGTAGCATACATCGCTTTCTTTGAGTCGCACTTGCGTAACAAATTTTAAATTACTACCTTCTTTCGACAGGTGTTTTGGGTTCCTGGACATTCAGGGGGTGCAGGACACTGAGACAGTAGGCGAGCCAGCTAGATCCAAAGTCGAAACTCTGTTCCAGGGACCCGGATTAGCTTTAGTCATGTCTAAGACGAATCAGCATGAGCATCGACAAGATGCTTTAAATAGCCATCGGACCCCGGGTTACAGGCAGGCCAAAGATTTTATATCGTGGCATGAGATACAATTTCAATGGTTGTTTGAGCAAACGTGTCTAAAAATCTGCTGAAAGTTAAAAAAAAAAACCTATTTAATATTACTCAGTATATATCACCACTACACCAAACACTTTTTTTTTTTTGGCACTTGACGCGCGTTTCGCTAACCATGTTAGCTTCATCAGGAGCGATGATTGCCTAAAGCTAAACTACAAATCTACCCTTTTTATACCTAGCCTAATTCTTGAATTACACAGGCGGAACTAATGGCATGGGTAAGGCCATCAGTTCCGGTCAGGTAACCAGTAGAGGGGACTATAAGGAATAGGCCGTCTGTTTTTCTTTAAACTACTTTTATGTTTTATAATTTCCATACTTTCGTATGCGTTCAAACAATCTCCTATCGGATACTTTTTTTATTAAATTTAGATTATCTAGTGTTACATTATTATCAGCTTCAAGGACATGTTCGGCAATGCTAGACTTTTCTGTTCTACTTATTTTAAGTGTGATAAATGTTCTTTAAATCGTGTTTTAATTGTCCTTTTAGTTTGCACAACATACTTTTTGTCACAATCATTACAACTAATTTCATAAATTCCACTTTTCTCACAGTTAGGAATCTTATCTTTGGGATTTCCTAAGATATTATTCAAATTATCTGATGACTTATAGACTAAGGTGAAGCCTACCTTATTAAATATCTTATTGAGTCCCTTACTATATTTCGGATTATATGGTATGGAAACATACTTTATGTTATTTTTTTCGCGTGTAAAAAAGGTGGAATTCTGAATATTTAACCTGAACTTATGTCTATTTATTAGCTTGTTTACTAAGTCATCGTCATAACCATTAACTCTAGTTATACTTCTAATACGATTCCTTTCGTTATTAGTTTACTCTAATTAGAGGAAAAGTGACCAAACGATGAATTAAAAATGTAATGAGCCTAATTCGTGTTGTTTGCAATGAAATGAATCATTAGGAATATATCTATCTGTTACTGTATCTTTCCTATAGATATCAAATTCTAATCTATTATTATTTTTAATAATTAAAATATCTAGAAAAGGCGAGTCGATCATCGCTCCTGATGAAGCTAACATGGTTAGCGAACCGCGCGTCGAGTGCAAAAAAAAAGTGTGTCGTGATATATACTGTGTAGTGTCATTGTGCCAAAGATTCCACATTCCTATACTATTTAATATTGTTAGGTATAGAGGACGACCGGACCTGCTCGGGTTATCTCGAGGCACTGAGAATCTTTCCAGCGCTTCGGTGTATCTTTGGGTCGGTGATGCTTTAAAAAGAATAGGTTAACACTTTAGTATGGAGGTTCATTTTGACTTTAATAGTGTGGGCAAAGTGAATTTGAGGTATTCGTAGTGGTAAGCTCGAATTGTTTTTGGGGTGGACAAAAAGAAACTCTCTCTGATGTGAGCCTCTATACTATTACGACTGGTATGCAAGAAATAGAGTTGTGAGTATAGAATTCCAAAGCAAAAATGAACTTTAAAGTACAAAAAATCATTAGAAACGTTTTCTTTTAATTAACAGCATTTAAATATGATGCAATATAACATTATTTTATTACTATTCATAATTTTAGAAGCATTTTGCAGTTCAGTAAGGCTGTGTTTAAGCTGCGTTTGTATATTTTATTTTTATTTAATTAATTAACGAGCAAGGCCCAATTTTAAAACAATACAATAAAATATCTTAAGACGACAATAAAGTAAAAATGAAAATTTTAGAATAAGAATGAGGGAAAGAGAAAATTATAATAATAATAATAATGAAAATAGAAAAGGAAATAATGACTGTAACAATAAGTAACAAAATGCACATCATACTCCACACAACTGTCTGTAAAACACAGATCTTCCAACGAAAAAGTCCAGACTGGGATGCTCATTGGCAAGCGACACGACCTAGATACAAAATTAATGCATCCGTAGTTGGTCCTGTGGAATGGCACAAAAAAAGTATGCCTCGAATGGTAGTTACTATGGAGAATATTATAAAGCATTTTGAGATCGATCGCAACTCTGCAATCTTGTAAAGTTTGAATGTGAAGCTCAGATTCTATCTGAGGGTAGGTAAGCTCAGGTCTATTGATCTTAAAGGCTCAGAAATTTGTGCTGCACTCTCGCAGTGCATTGAACGTGAGTACCATAACAAGGACTCCATACACTGGAGGAATACTCTAAATGAGCTCTAATCAGTGAACAGTACAGCTGCTTGATTGCAGCTATACTATTAAAGCCCAGTGTAATAAGCTTACTAAATCCTAAAAGCTGGAGAGACTTGGAAACGATATTCTGTATATGAAGTATAAAAGTTAATTTTGAGTCAATAATAAGCCCTAGATCTTTTACTTCAGACACTCTCGTTCTCTCGTATTCTGTAAAACAAGTAACTAGAATTTGATATGTAAAAGGTGAAGTTATCAAAAATCTTTTACGTGTAAGTTGTCTTGCACACTTTGAATGAGATATGTCAATAAGTTTTTTTCAAACAGCTGTTTACCACCGTCATCGAAAAAACCCTAGGTCACCTCAGTTTAAACTTTTTACCAAACATTATTAAAATTCTCTCCAAATTCTATTGTTACATATTCAATCATAGACGTTCGTTAGAGCGCCTTGTTTATATCAACTTTTTGCTATTCTTTGTTTTTTAATACGGAAAAATTATTGAACAACGAATTTGTGTTAAATTCTGTTTCGAAAATGAAACTAATCGTTTTGGTTCACTGAAACTGTTGGTCATGTGTTAGGGTGACAGTGCTTTATCGAAAATAATAACAAAATTCGCGTTTTGAAAATGGTGCTGAATCAATAAAAGATGATCTAAAACAATCATCATCGAATACCTATGAAAACGTCAACAAAATGAAAATAATAATCAAATAAAACAAGAAGTTTATTATTTATGAAACACCAGAAGAGATATTAATGTTATTTGTAGCATTTTACGTGAAGATTTTGATTTAAAACGTGTTACTGTTAGGCTTTTTCCAACAGAGCTGAATTATTACAAAAAAGTCGACGTTTTGAATTTACTGAAGAGATTTTCACGCATGATTCTAATTCAACATCAATAAAGAGTATTATCTTTGTATTATGAGACGTGTAGGTAAAGATGAGCGTTTGAAAAAACCAAATTTATGGAAAAATAATGTGGATTTGACATCATGATAACACTTTATCTTATTATGTATTGATTATAAGATAATTTTTCGGTTAAAAACACCACCAATAGAATTCAATATTTTTGATAGCACTCAGACAATAAAATCCCATAAAAAGTAAAAAAATGTCTCGCAACGCAGTCCTTTCACCACAAAAAGTTGTGAGATCTCATGTAAAACCAAGTCAGTTATTTTAGTTAGTATCTATGGAAACACCTATTCAACAACTTTGTCATAAATTGTTATCTATTTAGTTACCTACCAACATTTATAGTGACCGTATCAATATTAGACATCTTTATTTCTATAATAAATATAATGACTTGGCAATCGCATGGCCACATAATCACATAAGAATAATCTACTATTTCGATATTCGATTTTTTAGTACTTAATTAACTTTATACGACGTATTACTTACCGGGACTCACGGTTGACGTTGCGTTCTGCTATGTATGGCTGAGCGATGCGCGCGCTCTCCGCGCTCTATCTCAAAAACGGTTAAACGTATAAAAAGTCTAGAGCAAGATTTGTAGAGAATTTTATGCTTTACAATTTTCATAATAGATACAAATATCATTGAAACCATAGGAAGCGAGATATTTGCGAATACCGATCTTTGTGACCTTTGACCTTGAATATCTTAAGACGTGGACACGAGATTTTATGAGACTTTTGAGACAACTTTTAGAATGCCAAAATAAAGGTTTATACAAGTTTACAGCTTATTATCTCTCATTCCGAGGTTGACCCTCTTTTTTGGCTTTAGTGACTGTACCATTTAGAAAACGGGAATGAAATTTCGGGATGTTTCAGTTTTTCCTTCCTTTATAGGTTAAACACTAACTAAATTCAAAATTTGAAGTTTGTGTGTCTGCTAGAAGTACCCTTAGAATTTTGATGATCGGTGAGTGTGTCAGTGAAAAAAATTAAAGAACTTTGACTGACGATAGTTCGTAAACTATAAGGTATAAATAGTAGATAATTTAGGAATATAGCTAGTATAGTATATCCTCTTGGTCACTGAAAATTCAGACTTCTAGCTTTATCCACAACGAAGTTACAGGGGGGTCGGAAGTGCCGTGAGTGGCTTCGAGAAAAGGATGGTACGGCTGTGCTTTTTGCTCGACTTGGTGGGGGCACTACCATGCCCCCAGATAAAACCACACATCCTCATGGGTATACTGAAGACTGAGTATTAAAATCGATTCGAGAGTTGGATTAAACATTGCCACAAGTACATTGCATCAGATGAAGACTATTTTGAAGGTGATATTATTCCAATTGATAATTATCATTGTATTTTTAGTTTTATTGAGGTTGATCGGGTATTTTTTGATGATGATAGTATATTAGCTGAGTTCAAGAGCGTCTTGTGACTTTCATAAGGGTTTGTTTTAATATTGTGTTGCTAATGAAATTTTTTATGCTAAATTATTGCAAATGCTACAAAAAATTATTTAATTACTTACATCTGTCGAAAATACAAGCGTATAAATATTATAAGGTATTTAAAGAAGACCAGGAAGATGTTATAATTTTCCTCGTTACGATTGAGAAAAAACATCAAAAAAAAATTTTTTGATTGAATATCGTTTTTTTAGTTATAA
>CM032455.1:140281176-140406176 GCA_019049505.1 Pachyrhynchus sulphureomaculatus
GGCGCTGCCGAGCGGGTGATACGTTAATTTTACTCCCTAAGATAGAGTTAGAAATCTGTCCAGTGTTTTCTAATTGTCTTTACCGCACTCACTGAAGTTTCTTATGGATAACTGATTTGGTAGGAAACAATGTTATCAATGACATACTCTGTCTATTCTTTTTAGTGTTCCGTACAAAACACTTATAAGATCACTTCGGTGTCTCTCCGTCTGTCTGTTACACCCAATTTTCTCCGAAACTATTTGACATAGGAAGTTAAAATTTGGCACTTATATAGGAATTGATCACGTCATCAGAGTTGTGTAGTTTGAAAGTTAAATTTTGACTTAAAGGGTTAGTTGTTAGGGGGTGAAATTGGAAGTGAAAAAAAAATTTTTTCACGAGGTCATCGAGTGGGGTGTCAAATGAAAGCTTGTAAAAACGCTAGTTCAAAAATATATATTTAATATAATACTCGCGTACTGAGTGTAGACTGAACGAAAATTATTCTGAGTGCAATACTTTTAATAATTTAGCTGGTATATAAAAAAAAAAATTTCAAGGTCATCAATTTTCGGTAAAGATCGGAAGGGAAACTTTGTTGAAAACCCATTTGGGGTGTGTTTTGTGAAGTCATTGATCATTTTATAGCCCCGTAACAAATTTTTTTTTTTTAAAGCAATCAACGTACGGAACACTAACTGCACAAGTCGGTCTTGCACTTGGCCTGTTATTTTTTATTTTAAACGGTTTTCTAAAAACTTTTCTTAGGCATATTTATTATATAAAATATATTCCTTTAGTAAAACTGACTTGTGAAGTAAGCAAGGAGGGGCACTTGGGGCAGCGGACATCTTTCACAAAAAAGAACTCTTACAGTGGAACTCTAACAATTTGCACTTAATTTAGAGATCGAGAATTGGCGAGGACGAGGAATTTTCCCAAAAGAGAATGACCGAGGGACGAACATTTTTCACAAAAATGTTCCGTTTTCAAGAAGCGCATTTTCTAAATTATCCGAGGCTTGCTAAATAATCTTGTGAGCTGAAGTTCTTTTTATAACGGGTAGACTGCTAACCTCATCCATAAACCTTCCTCCTTTATCCGGACTTGGGACCGGCTGCACGTCCCTAAGCTACTCGATACACCCAGAAACGTACGGGCTCTAAAAATATTGTTCTTTTCTGATGATGAAATATTAACAGCAGAAAATGAAGATAGCTTACAGCGACTGATACACCAAAACCACAGCAGAAATTTACAACATGAGAACATCAGTTGAAAAATAGTTATAGCTAAAGACCCCATTAGATTAGCCGTCTACAACAAAACAGTAGCACAAAACATGCACTGCATATATCTGGGAGTACAGCTATTAAGCTCAAAAAATATATATCAAGGAGTACTCAGTCAGGCAAATAAAGCATCGAGAATATCTGGTTGTTTGAGGACTTAATATTGAAAAATGCTGAGAAGTCTACGGAAAGCAAAGTGTGTATATATAGAATGTAGTAAGCCCGGTCCTAACGTATGCAGCAGAAACAAGAGCAGAAACAGAGCTACAGAAATGAAAACACTGCGCACTATCAAAGGAAAAACCCTGAGAGATCAGGTACAAAGCACAACTGTACGAGAAGAACTTAAGATACAAGACATCGTCTTTTCGCAATATCAAGACGTCGATATTAGATACCCAAAAAGATAAAAAAACCAGAAACAAAAAGACCTTCCGGTTGTCCACCAAAAAGATGGCACGAAAGTTAGACATCTACATCACAAGAGGCTTAAAAACAGATGAATCAAGATCTTGTCTTGGTTCATTTGTTTTCATTGAAGAAGAAAAGGCATTTTTTAAAACGTAACATTTTTTGTGAAAAATGTTCATCAGTTATTTTCTTTTGGGAAAATTCCACGACCCCGCCAATTCTCGATCTTTAAATTAGGTGTAAATTGCTAGAGTTCCACTGTAAGTAGAAGTTCTTTTTAGTGAAAGATGTCCGCTCTACCGGTCATCGATTTTTAACTTTTAGAGTGCCAGTGCAAGAGATCTTTTTAGTGTTCCGTACGGAACACTTATAAGATCACTTCGGTGTCTGTCTGTCTGTCTGTCTGTCTGTCACACCCGATTTTCTCCGAAACTATTTGACATAGGAAGGTGAAATTTGGTAATAGTATAGGAATTGATGGCCTCATCAGAGCCATATAGTTTTGAGAATTAAATTTTGACTTAAGGGGTTAGTTTCGGGGGGTGAAGTCAGAAGTGAAAAAAAAAAAATTTACTAGGTCATGGAGTGTGGTGTCAAATGAAAGCTTGTGAAAACACGAGTAAAAAATATATATATAATATTATACTTGCGCGCACTTTTCTTTGTATTATTTTTAAAAATTCGCGAAAAATCGCTGTCCCGGGCCTTATCTTGAAAAGTACTTATCAAAGAATTTCGAAAAAATTCTGGAATATTCTCCACGGGGTGTAGATTGAAAGAAAATTATCACGAGTGCATTACCTTTAATAATTTATATGGTATATAAAAAAAACAAAAATTTCAAGGTCATCAGATTTCAGTAAAGATTGGAAACAGACTTTTGTTGAAAACACATTTGGGGTGTATTTTGTGAAGTCACTGATCATTTTATACCTCTGTAACAAAATTTTTTTATTTTAAAAGCAATCAACGTACGGAACACTAATTGCGCAAGTTTAACTTGCACTTGACCGGTTATTTTTAATAAATGGGCTTCGTTCCTCAATTGTCGTTTGACGTCTCCCTGTTTGTCGATTAATACGCTTCCTCTATAAATAGCTTTGCCTTCAGTGTTATTGTTTTTCCTTAAAGAAACGCCCTTTGCATCCATATGCCTCCTAACCCCTTAAACTTTACTACGCCACTGAATCTCACAATTTAATTCGCTAAAAAAAATTAACTTCACAACGGATCTAATTGGAAAAAATAACAGTAAATCAAATAAGATTATGATACTGTGTAGTCACGTTCAGAAAACATGTGTTATTTATGATTACAATGATAAAAAGGAAAATTTGTCTTAAAATTCTAAAAAGTATTAACTTTCATATCTGTTATAAGCTCTTATTTTTCGATTTTTACTTTAAATTCCACATTGACACAAATAAAAATTGACCTGATAACCCGAAGTTGTAAATTCCTTGAAAACTGTATCGGGTTACCGCTTAAACCCTGTTAGTTAGTCTGGCTGTAAATCGCGTCAGTTCTAAAGGTTAAATTTATAATTTCAATTTTTTTTTTAACTTTAATAAAAATCTCTATAACAGTACAGGGGCGATGCGTGTGCGAAACAAAGGACTCATGTTAGTCTTGGTTCTCCGTATAACAGACTGTTTGAAAATGGCTGTACGAGAAGTGACAAGCTGAACCTTATACGGATGTGAAATATTAGCGCGACGTGTAATCCTAACATGTACCGCTCTGGGAGGAATTAAGCGGGCTACATCTTTCCATGAAATGCTTCAAGAATAGACTCAAGTCGCCAACCGTTTTTCCGATGTTCCAAGTTGCTAGTGAATATGGGTCTCCAATCAAGCGAACAGCTCTCTACTGAATAGAATCCAACAAATGCAGTGTATGTTTGCGAGCAGAGCACCACACATGGGAGCAGTATTCCATCGTTGGTCGAATTTGAGCTTTGTACAAAATTAACAATTATTGTGAAGTGCAAAGCTTTTCTATTTGTCACCTTTCCTGCGGTCTGCGGACAGGTGTAATCATACACCTGTCGATGTTCGAGCGTTTAAAACGATTGAAGAGATAACCGTACTGTAATCTGCAACGCAGTAGATTGGATTCTCGGTTCTTTCCAGAAGATCATTAATGTAAATGAGAAAGAGAGTAGGAGACAATATGGAGCCTTGGGCAATACCGGCGTTTACAGTATTAGAAAGAAATCCGTTAACTGTTCTTCGTAAAGAATGTCCTCTGAGGAAATATGGGAGCCATGCCAAAAGAGCATAGCATAGCCAACAATCCGTCATGCCAAACAGGGTTTCCAACCCTGCTTTGGATATATCAGGTGCAACCGCTCGGGATATTCCAAAGTGTTCCAATTGCGTTGTTCCAAACATGTGTTACATAAGCTAGAAGATCTCCTATTTTCTTTGCTTACGAAAGCCATATTGTTGGTCGCTAATAATATTAAATCTGAGAAGATATCTGAGAAGATGCTGATTGATAGCCTTTTCCATAACTTTTGATATTACTGAAGCAGTGCGACTGATCGGTAGTTGTTTGGCAAGCTCCTCCTCATAGTAATTTTAATGTACTTTTACTGTTTCTGTACGAAACACTTATAATATCATTTCGGTGTCTGTCCGTTTGTCTGTCTATACGTCTGTCACACCTGATTTTTTCCGAAATTATTTGATATAGAAAGTTGAAATTTGGCATTAAAACAGGAATTGATGGCCTCATCAGAGCCGTGTAGTTTTGAAAGTTAAATTTTGAGTTTCGGGGCCAGTTTGGGGGGTGAAATTGGAAGTGAAAAAATTTTTTTTTAACAAGTCATCGAATGGGGTGTCAAATCAAAGCTTGTAAAAGCACGAGTTCAAAAATACATATAATATAATACTTGCGCACACCTTTCTTTGCATTATTTTTAAAAAATTGAAAAAAATCTCTGTCCCAAAAAATTTTGAAACAATTCTGGAACATTCCCCACAGGGTGTAGATTGAATGAAAATTATCACGAGTGCATTACCTTTAATAATTTATCAGGTGTATAAAAAAAAAAATCAAGGCCATCAGTTTTCAGTAAAGATCGGAAAAAAACTTTGTTGAAAACTCATTTAGAGTGTGTTTTGTGGAGTCATTGATCATTCCATACCTCCGTAACAAAAATTTTTATTTTAAAAGCAATCAACGTACGGAACACTAATTGAGCAAGTCTGACTTGCACTTAGACGGTTTTCATATTAATTATATATAATGTTGGTTTCATTTTTTTAACTTGACGATGCCTTACTTCTTAAGTAAATTTGTTAAAATAACTAAAATATCGATAATATACAGGGTGCCCCAAAAGGTATGGTCAAAAATGAAGGATCTAGTAGATTGAACCAAAATAAGGTCAGAAGTTCCTATAAAAATGTCTCCTATCTCCCCCCGTTAGGGAGCTACTGTCACCCTAATGGGGAGCCTGAAGATGGATTTTCATTGAATATTTCAGAAACCGATAAAGGTAAAAACATGAAATACAGGTTCTAAAGTAAAGTTTATGTGCTGAATCGGAATTTTACCTTATAATCGTAGATAATTCAACTGGTGCGTCAAAAGTAGGAGAGGGCGTGGTAAAAATGGACTTAACTTTTTTTGCAATTGCGCATTTTTGCGTCGGATTATGGAAGCTTGAGATCTTTGGCGAAAAAAAGGTACTCTTAGTTTAACACCATTAGACGTAGCAATTCCGAGTTAAAATCGATAAAGAATTTCCATGTCAGAAAAAGAACCTATTACCTGGCTTCTGCCAGGTGCAATGATAATTAATCAAATGTCAACACACAAGTCAAATCTGAACGTTCAAAAAATTGCGGTCGATTTCATTATGCCAAATTTTACTTTTGTCGAGTATGCGGATATGCATTTAATGTACGGCTTAGCTTTTGGTAACCCTAGTGAAGCGGCTCGCCTTTACGTAGAACAATTTCCTGATCAATACTTGCCTGATCTCAGAACTACTGAACGAGTTGATCGCAATCTGCGGAAATCAGGTTTATTGTGTCTTGCTTTTTCAAATTGTGTGCTCATTATTGGATATCTTTTAGGTAGTTTTATATCAAAACCTGGAGGAGTAGGTCGTCCAAGAACTGCTCCTACCATTAAAATGGAAGAAAATATTTTGGACCTGATAACAAAGGAACCAACTAATAGTGTAAGGAAATTGGCAGCACCACTTCATACTTGCAAATCGTTGGTGCACAGGGTACTTCAAGAGCAATTATTCCATCCCTACCATTTCGAAAAAGTTTATTCTATGTCATCCGATGATTATCCTGCACGAGTAGAATTCGCTAATTGGCTTCTACAAAAGCAACTAGAAGATAATACATTTGTAAGCAAAGTGCTTTTTACAGATGAATCGAGTTTTTCTAGGGATAGTGTAATAAACTCCCATAATCTTCCCTTATGGGATGAGGATAACCCACATGCAATAATTTAGACTAAAAACCAACATAAATTTTTGATAAATGTCTGGATGGGAATTATCGGGAATTATTTGATTGGACCATATGTCATTGACGGGCGGCTAAATGGTGTGACATATTTGCAGTTTCTTCGAGATGATTTAAATAATTTATTAGAAGAAGTTCCGTTACATATTAGCAAGAATATATAGTTAATGCAAGTTTCCCAATCGTTGGATAGGTCGGGGAGGGCCATTCCCGTGACCAGATCTAAATCCCTTAGACTTCTTTCTATGAGGCCACCTTAAATATCTTGTTTATTCGACTCCTGTACAAATTAGAGAAGATCTGTTAGAAAGAATTTTCTTTCACTGTGCTGAAATAAGAAATAATCCCGGCATGTTATTTAGAGTTCAAAGAGTTCACTAACTTAAGGAAATGCATAACTACACAAGGTGCCCACATCGAACATATTCCCTAGTTGAAATTACGCATGGATTTTATTTTTCCTTTAAATTAATATTTCCGATTTTTTTAGCAATGTTTTGTAATTGTTTTCTTCATTCGATAAATAAAATTAAGTTTTTTGCTTCATTTGATGATTATGTTTTCTTTAATTATTATTTAGTAGTATGGTCATTTAAAAATATCTGGATATTTTGAAGTGTTGCTAATAACCGTAATAATATTAGGTAATAGGCTCTTTTTCTGACATGGAAATTCTTTATCGATTTTAACTCGGAATTGGTGCGTGTTAAACTAAGAGTACCTTTTTTTCGCCAAAGATTTCAAACTTCTCTAATCTGACGCGAAAATGCAAAAAAAAGTTAAGTCCATTTTTACCACGCCCTCTCCTACTTTTGACGCACCGGTTGAATTAACGACAATTATAAGATAATATTCCGATTCAGCACATAAACTTTACTTTAGAACCTTATCTTTAACGGTTTCTGAAATATTCAATGAAAAACCCATCTTCAGGCTAGCCATTTGGGTGGCTGTAGCTCCTTAACAATGGGAGATAAGAGACATTTTATAGAAACTTCTGACCTTATTTTGATCCAGTCTACTAGATCCTTCATTTTTGACCATACCTTTTGGGGCACCATATATTTAATTAAAGTTAGGTACAATCAGTATATTGAAATTATATATCGAAAATATCAATATAAAATCTGTATATTGAAATTATATATCGAAAATATCAAACTACGCTAGCTTGATTTTTAATAATCCCTTAAATTGTACAAAAATATGGATTATTACACATCTAGGAGGATCTCACTCAAAAAAGGACTTTCTGTTCATGCTCCGTGTTCGAAAAAACGATCCAAAGATTTTTTCTGGCTCTCTACTAGTCCTTATTTTTTTTTGTAACCACGAGCCAAAAGTGCACAGGTAAAATATACGTATGTAAGGAATCTTTAAAAACATTGAACTAAACAAAGGTTTACACTTTGCTCAGATCTGCTTTTCAAACACATTTAAACGGTTCCAGCTTTTTATCTTACTCTGACAAGCTGTTCTTAAATTATACAATTTATTTATACACCAAAAAGGTCCACCTAAGTGTAGTTTTTACTTTGACAGCCAAGAGACTAGCGCCATTTTTCCTTAGAGTATGTTGAGACTTTCCTCTATAGGACTTGAAAGAAAATTTTTTTCTTAAGATGCCGCCTGCTTGGGATACACTATATATAGTAAGTTCTGGATTAAACCGGAATATATGTTTTTTTTCTTTTATTATTTAATAAAAATAATGTAATCTGTAATCCCATATTTCAATGATTTATGTATCCCGTTCATCAAAAATTAAGCGGATAATAACTCCTAAACTTAATAATTACTCTCGTTTTTTAGATTACAATAAGAATAATAAATAAAAAAGATATAATGCACAAGTTAATAACTTATTCTTTGTTATTTATTACCGAATTATTTTTAAATTGAGAGTAAAGTCTAATTAGTACTTTTTTAATAAAAACAACATTTTTGGATTTATGAGAGCATGCACGTGTACAATGAGTAATGCTAGTTTTATAATTATTTTGTTCCAATAAACTTAAGATTACAGGCATTAAGATTTGGCTGCCACGACTCATCCCCTATTTTATATCTTGATGAATTTCGTTGCTAGAAATAATTCTGAAAATTCAAGCTAATAGACTCAACATGATAATTTATATTTTTCTAACTATTAAGGCTAATAAATTTTTAAAAGGAAATGTAATTTACTATTAAGGGGTTACCTACACCTTGGTGCTGCAAAAGTATGTATATTTAAAAAAAAATTTAAGGGCTAGTAAGTGAATAATACAAAAGAATGGCGATTATATAATTTTACTGTACTTTAAATTATAAGATTTTTTTTTTTAAATATGTTTTAAATATTATTTTTTTATCGGGTTAAATAGACCACTGATGAAAACTATGTCTGCAGGATAACTTGTTTGCCAAATCTTGCCCATGCCTGTCTGATTCCTCTCTGTACTTTGATTTACTTTTCCACACTTTATTACTTGCCCTAGGTAGATGTATTCATCCACATATTCAAGTGTTCTGCCCTTTATTCTCATGCCTCGTGGACTGTCTTCGTTTGTCATAGCTTTTGTCTTATCTTTATTCAGCAGTAGTCCTATCCTCTCTGATTTGTTTTGTAGTTCAGTAATCGTTTCTTGTATGTCATCAAAATTATCTGATATTAGCACTACATCATCAGCATGACGCAGATTATTTAACTTTTGACCATTTATACTGATCCCCTTTTTTTCTCATTCGAGTTCCTTGAAAACTTCTCGCGTTTGATAGGTATTTGAGCCTTGTTGTAAATTGTTCTTATGAACTGAGTATATCTGTAGTCTATTCTGCTGTTATACAAGGCTTTTTTCGACGGCGGCCCAGCTCTCGATATTATCAAAAGCCCTTTGATAATCTATAAATACCAGGTGTAACTTTAAGTTATATTCTGTTGCTTTCACTATTAAAGTTCTGATAGTTAAGAGATGATCACAAGTACTAAAACTCTTCTTGAAGCCAGTCTGTTCCACCCGATCAATCTATTAATTATTATTTTGGTAAACAAACCTGTACCACCAAATCTCCTCCTTCTTTTATTAATTCTGTTAATACTTCGTCAGGTCCTGATGTTTTATGGTTTTTCATAGTTTTTAGTGTTGTTAATATATCTTCATCTATTATCTCTGGTATTTCTTCTGAGATAACATTGATTATCTTTCTGTTTTGACGTTCTTTGTGATCATTTAGTGGGCATTTTTTTTTGTTCATACAGGTTCTGATAGTAGGTTTGAATCATGTGTGTTATTTTTTCTCGATCTTTCGCACCTTCTCCATTTTCATCCTTTAAGTTTTTGTAGTCTTTCCTAGGTTTTGTCGGAGTGCTTTCATATTTTATTTATTTATTTTTTTATCTTTACCTCTAACTGTTGTCTTTTATTTTCCTCTTTAATGGACTTTTTAAGGGTTTTGTTAGTTTCTACAAATTAAATAGTATATCTCTTTCCCTGGGCTAGCAGTTTACGTCTTTCTTCAAACAGTTCTTCCGTTTTGATGCTCCATATTTTTGTTTTGTTGCTCTTCTTTCTAGCTATTTGCTCTCCTGTTTTCACCAAGATATTCGTCAGTGTTTCATGAATTTCGTTTATGTTTTTGTTATCAAGATCATCGGTTTTAGCTAATTCTTTTTTATTTCATTTTGGTATTCCGCTTTCTTTACTTTTAAGATATGTGTATTAATTTTTGGTTTTTTTTCTTGTTATGATTGATTTTCTTTTTATGTATTCGTTTATTTCTATTTTTCCTCGGACTATTCTATGGTCACTTCCCGTGTGTATCCTATTTATAACTGTTACATCCTTTACTATATTTTTTACCACTCCGTTTGGACTTAGCTATGTCCATTATCTATGTAATTTTTTTTTGTGAATTTTTTTTGTGTTTGACAATCTATTATTAATTTGCATCAACAAATTAATAAATTGCACGAAAACTTTTTGTGAATTAGTTAACGAACAGTTTTATTATTCTAAGCATAGTAGACCGAATTGGGTCAATTATTACAGTGATTGGGCAAATTTATATTTAGATGGTGTAGAATCTTGAGACTTTGAAACACTAAACATATTGAAATTTGTAAAGGAATTTAAGAGAAATGGATTTTTTTATAGAAGTTGTCAGTTTGAGCGTGCTAAAACAATGTGGAAAAACTTTTAGGGCTTTTTGTGCAAAAATAGAGAAATTAGTGACGGAAATGTATGAAGAGTTCATTACGTCGGCGGCATGTTCTCGATACTATTTATTGGCTGGTGAAGAAAGTAAAGCTCAACATTGGGCATTATATTTTGAGTTAACAGATCATATTTCATTGGGTCAAAAAGCGGCACAAGCATGTAAAGACTATTTAGAAACAAAGTACTTAGCAAAATTATTGCTAGAGTTTGAATTGTTAGAACTAGATGAAAACATAGTATTAATTAAAAATATGTTTTATTAAGTACGCATTTTGTTATAGTTGTAGCATTATAGATTGTAATATATAAAATTTAAAAATATATTTAATATGCTTTATTTATTTCTAGAAAAATTATCATATATAAAAAATACATTTGATAAAGTACAGATAGATGGCGGCTTTGAGTGATTTTGGTATTAAAGCTCTGTTGACCATCTAGCTGAATTGCAGGTTTAGACCAGGGCTGATCAAACCACTGCCCGCGAAGCGATTTTTAATCTTCAATTTTGTAGATTAAAAATCGCGTCGCAATAAAAAAAGTAACTCAAATTCACAAAATATTTGGCATAATTTTGTTCATTTTTCTAGCAAACCAAATAATGAATGGCATATCTAAACATAGGTATGGCAGCAATATTTTTGTTATGTTTATTTTGTTTACAAAAACGGGTGTGTGTATAGACGAATAAGTACAGATGCATGTTTGTGCGCGTTCTTGTCGTGATTCGTTTATTTCTACGTGTAATGCCACTTTGTGTCTCATATTTACTTACGATAGTAATTAATATCCATAATCCTCGTGAGAAATAACAAATCGTATGATGTCTACGAAAAAGCGAAAAGTATGTGATGAAAATCGTGTATTTAATGAGAGATGAGAACTAGACTAATTTATCTGCAACAGCAGTAAAAAAATTTAGTGTATGATTGGTATGCAAGTGTCGGTGTATGAAGAATATAATATTAAACAATATTATATCACTTTATACGAAGAAAAGTATAAAAAACATATCGGGAAAGCAAGAAAAATTATAGTAGTGAGTATAAGAATAAGTATTTTTTCAAAAATAAGTACAGATTATTAACTGAGTTTAGTTGCTTCTTACGAAGTTTTTTTACAATTAGCCATGTTGCCAGTGTTGATTAAAAAAATGCGCAATGCTTTATGCAGCTTAAACTGGTGGAAAATTTTAATCTGTAGCACTATCTCACCAAACAGTGGCACGATGAATAGATGATAAGGGAGAGTATATTGTAGAATGTGAATACTATTCCATATGTTTGGATGAAAGTACCGACCAGACAGACGTAAGTCAACTAGTAATTTTTAATCGCTGTATTTCACAAGATTTTACTATTATGGAGGAAATGTTAAATTCAGTGGCATTACATGGATCAATCAAAAGTAATGATATCTTTGAAGCTGTTCGTAAAACTGTTATGGATTCCGGAGGGTTTCACAAATATGGTATTGGTCCATTGATCCACTGCATTATACACCAAGAAGTTTTATGAGGAAAATCCTTGAGCAAGATCTATGCCATGAAGGTGGCTGTTAAAATAACAAATCGAAAATTTGACGATTTTTTAACGTAAATTGACGCAGCATATGGAGACTGGCTTTTACACAGTGCTTGCAGCGTTTTTTTACTTTACGAAAAGAAATACCAGTATCCCTGAAAAATAAAATAAAATCTGATACGACAGAACTAGAGAACAAAATGCAAGATCCTGAATTCTTCGTTGACCTCTGACAAAACACTTGAAAGAATTGAATTTAAAGTTACAGCGGGTTTAAAAGTAAACTGAAATTGTAGAAAATGTCGCTAAAACAGAAAAAATTTTCCTTTTTTCTATGTTGCAAAGAACATTATATTGAGATGGGAAATTTGAAGGATTCAATTTTCTTGATCACATAAGTACATTGACGAGGCAATTTTTGAGTTTAAGCAGCAATTTGTGGATTTAAAAAGAGTGCTTACTCCACAATAAATTTTATAAAATCTAAATACAGGTCGTCCTATCGTCGTCATATCACCTGTTCACGCACTGGGTTTGGCATTGAGTAATATTGAAGTTGACATTGACAGAATTGTAAAAGAGGAAATAATGAAAAAGCAATAAAAAATTGTATGAATAATATCTCCTGTATTTTTTAAAATACCTTTAACTGAAAACTGAAAATATTTAGTTTCTACGGCCTGCCAGTCCATGTCGTAATTTGTATTGGTCCGTAAACGTCTCCGGCCCGAACAGCTCTGGTTTAGATGAATACTTTTAATATATATTACTTTTTTATTTCCTTTAAAATAGACAAATATCGTGGCCTCGACGATATTCGCAAAATAGTAAGAGGTGTGTATCCTAAATTCTAGTTAATGCAGTGTGGATATTTCATTACCTCTATTGTTTTTTTATGTAATTTTGGAGAAAGCAAATTTAAAGCAATAGGTTGCTTAAATATATAGGGCTTATTTTTCTCCATCGTAAGCAGCTAATTCTCTAGGAATAAATTTATTTTTCTAATCCATAAATCCTTGTATATTCATAACAAGCCTCTTATTCATATAATGATGGTAATTAATCTTTTAATTAGTAAATCCCGTGAACACAAAATTTTTTCTGTAGTATTCTTCTATTATTTTTCTTCTTATTTCTTAACAAA
The DNA here is from genome assembly GCA_019049505.1 of Pachyrhynchus sulphureomaculatus. Lineage (NCBI taxonomy): Eukaryota > Metazoa > Arthropoda > Insecta > Coleoptera > Curculionidae > Pachyrhynchus > Pachyrhynchus sulphureomaculatus. Next base: position 140,294,225 of record CM032455.1, read on the forward strand.
ACACTTTAACCTTTGATGGAACACTAATTTGTTCAATATACTTTTCGATAGACATAATCAGAACTGTTTTTTTTTAAATTTATAATATATATATATATATATATATATATATATATATATATATATATATATATATATATATATATGTATAATATATATATATATATATATATATATATATATATATATATATATGTATATATATATATATATATATATATATATATAATATATATATATATATATATATATAAATATATTAAAATTCCATGGTAAGGATGAAATCGTTTTACTATTTTCGTCAAAGGATTGTAGTTAAATATTTTATCGAATGTTTTTAGACCATCTGCTGTTGTTTCAGCTGGAATTTTTGCTTTTGTTTCGAATTCAATCCTCATTGTTACTGGACCTCTCTGTAATAAATCTTGTTAATGCGAGCAATTAATATAGACAATAGGTGCATTGGACCTAAATTCTGTTGGACTGAAGATAGGTTCTATTGGCAAATTATAATATACTTGAAAAATCCGAAAACATTTTATAATAGGAAGCAAATTTACTATCTTTAAAATGAAGTTGGAAATCACTGTGGGGTGTCTATCAGAATTTAAAAATATATTTATATTTCTTAGTTCACGATGAGTAAATTTACTCATGTCAGCTTTTACATTACCATGTCTATTGTTTTGGAAAACAATTAATACATGAAACGAAGTTCCAATTTTTGTAGTAGTTTTTACAGACCAATCGTGTCTCTCAATTAATTCTCAACTTCGAAAGTGATAAGAATGTCGCTACTTCTATCAATAAGTTTAGTACGAGCTAGCTCTTGACGGGTAGGTACAGTAAGTCGACGAACTGTCCAACAAAGTTTGGTTTCTGACATTTTAGGTTTTTCACCTTCATCAACAGTGGATACTAGAGAATTGCTATTATCGTTACTTCTTATGAGAATTAGTTTTTGTCGGAAATTCAAAATTATTTTGTTGTAATCTTCAAAAAATCCTTAATGGGATACATAAACAAACATTTCCTTCATCATCGGTCATAATATTTTCTCCTGATTTTGTTTTTGGATACCATTCTCCATTTTCTAACTTTGCACTTTCATTTTAATCATGATATATGGAGCCTGTAGGTGTAGAAGTTGTTCCCATATCTCTAACAGAAGCTATAGTAACATCATTTAAACACAAACTAAATTCTTTGGTGGATTGTTGATTAATACGGTGTTTTTTAATGGAGTATTATGTGCTCTAGTTACTTGTAATTTTAACTCGCTTTTACGAGGTAGATGATATTGCCCGGTTTGTTGCAGAGCAATTCTTATTACATCATTGGGCTCTAGTTTGGTAGGATTGAAAGGATCGAAAGAAAGTACTTTTTAGCTAAAAATTGATTCATCTAAAAGAACATTTTCTTTAATGTTCAACTATTCCATTGTTATTTAAGTTTAAAACCCAAACTTAGAAGAAATTGCCGATTTGTGGTAATTCCGTGAGTTTGATTTATTACTGAATAAAATCCGTTTGTATTATTTCTTTTTAAGTTTTTGGTAATAAGCTTTGTAATAAAATAAGCTAAGGTTTCTGAATATGGGTTTTTGTTCTATGGAATTCATCTTCCTAATCTAGTGTTTTAATAGTTATTTTATCTATTTTTTTTTTAGCAGTCACTGGAAAATATATAAGATTTTGTGGTTTACCATTAAGATATGGTCCTTCAGCGATACTGCAATCAACATTTATTGAACTTACTTTAATAATTTTTGCAGGGTAATCTGATATATGTTTTTTTTAAAACACTAATAATTTACCAATCGTTCCGTCCTGAAAGATTATCGAAACTGGTGATTTAAGATGTCTACGTAAGTTATTATTATTATTTGCAAAAATGCTAAAATTAATGATTTTGTAAATATTGGTTTATATCTTAAGTATAAGAGTTATAGTATTTTCATCATGAATAATTAAATTGTTGCTCTCATCAATACTTGGGATGGTGGTAAAGGTCTCAAAATTTACCATATTTTCGCCCAGATATATCGGAGGGTTAATTTCTGCTGTTAAAGTAGCAAAATTACCACTAATAAGAAAACTGCATGATCTAATGTAATATTCTTTTAAGTCTATAGAGCGATTAGTCACGATATATTATTAAAAAGAAATTTTAGACATAATTGGCCGCAATCTGTTTTATTAAAAGTTTGACGATTGTTATAATTTACTATTCTGTTATTTTATTAGCTATAAAAATATGTATTGAACTCAGATGGAGGGATATATATACAGTGAAGTCTGCTTATAACAAACTCGTTTATAGCGAATTTCCGGTTAAAACGAAACTATTATATAATGCAAGAAAAGACCAATGCAAATTTTTATTGGTTATAACGAACCCGGTTATAACAAACTTCCGGATAAAGCTAACCAAATTTGGATGTTTTGTGTCAGTTTATAATGAACTTGCCACTCCCTCTGTTCGATGTCGCGCGACTTGATCTAGAGAATTTACCGAAACTCCATGGAAACCCCTATTCTACTTGTTTCCGCAGCGCCGCTAGTTCGGGCAGTATTATTTTCAATTTACTTGTTGTGTTAAGCGGTTCTAATGCATATTTGATCAAAGTAGCAAAGTGAATGTTTAAGTTTTTATTTTAAAATGAGTATACAAAAACGTAAAGCGTTTACTTTAAAAGACAGACACGATATTATAAGGAAAATAGAAAATGGAGTTAAACAAAGTGATGTTTGCAAATCTAAGGTTTCTACCATATGGAAGAAGAGGCAAGAAATCTGATCAATCTATGATATATGAAACTTTAGTTGTAAAAAAGTAAGAAAATCTACACATGGTTTAGTCAAAAACGACATGAACATGTTCCTATTACCGGCTATACTTTACAAGAGAAAGCTTGTGAACTGGGAAGGAAAATAGAGAACACCGAGTTTAACTGTTCTAGAAGTTGGATTGAACGATTTAAAATGCGACATAATATTAGTAAGGGTAAGATAGTAGGATAAACTGCAGGAGTGGATATGACTGTTGTTGATCAGTGGTGGGCTAACGTATGGCCGCAAATTCGAGAAAGTTATGAATATGTGGACCTTTTTAATGCAGATGAAACGGGTTTGACGCTTGATAAGACATTAAAGTCCGTTGGAGAGAATTTTGCTGGTGGAAAATTATCAAAAGTAAGAACTACTGTGTTGGTAACTGCAAATATGTCTGGAACAGAGAAAAGAAAATTGTTGGTGATAGGAAAGTCCGCCAGTCCCAGGTGTTTTAAAAACAAACATTTACAGTAAAATACAAATCAAATAGTAAAGCCTGGATGACATCAGAAATTTTTAAAAACGAACTGATCGAATGAGATAAAGAATTAAAATTCACAAACAGAATTACTTTTGATTGACAACTGTTCAGCGCACCCTGAATTTGAGCTACAGCAAATAAAATTGGTTTTTATATCTCCAAACACAGTGCAAAGCTCCAGCCTATGGATCAAGGTATGATACATTCTTTAAAATGTAGATTTTACTTGTGAAAATGTTAGAGACGATCGATAAAGGTAAGATTTTTTCTGTAACTCTCTTGGACGCTATAAACATTATCCATATGGCTTGGCAAAGAGTTAGTAGAGAAACCACCGCAAACTGTTTTAAGCACGGCGGATTTTTAACGAAAGAATGTAGATATTAATCAGATGATGAGTTACCGTTGACTCAGTGGATTAACAAACATCGAGAAGATCCTACTGATTGTCTAGAATTTGTTTACGATGCTGACATTCAACAAAGTAGAGTGAAAATCAAGATTAAAAACATGTTTAATCACTTTAATTTTGAAAAATATGTTTGTGATTATAATGAATTAATGACGAGAGAAATATTAACTGATGATCAAATTGTGACATCAGTGACTTCTAGAAAGATTTTAAGCGATAATGACGACGAAGACGAGCTTGGAGAAGGAGATAATATTTATGTTCCATCCATTTCAGAAATAACTAAGAAAATGACTGAAACTCTCAATTTTTTGGAATCTCGTGAAGTTCCTGAGCATATATGGAGTAGTTTTTGTGACCTTGACAATTACATATACATCATTTCTTTTTCAAGTAAAATTCTGATTTTATTGTATAAACTACGTATTTTAAGGTTTTTGTTTATACTCATATATATACCAACATACATAATAATAACTTTAGTGTAACTTGTTTTTTCTGAATGTTTGCTTTTAATTTAATAATAATTATTATTCTTTTTTTTTAAGCATTAGCGCCTAATCTAAATAAAAATTAGTGAAAAATGATATTAGATTTTGTTTACTGTTTGTAACGAACTTCGGATATAGCGAACCATTTTTAGTGATTTTTTTGGAGTTCGTTATAAACGGACTTCACTGTATATTATATATATATATATATATATATATATACATATATATATATATATATATATATATATATATATATATATATATATATATTACTCAGTATATATCACCACTACACCAAACACTTTATTTTAGCACTCGACGCGCGTTTCGCTAACCATGTTAGCTTCATCAGGAGCGATGATCAATCATCGCTCCTGATGAAGCTAACATGGTTAGCGAAACGCGCGTCGAGTGCAAAAATAAAGTGTTTGGTGTAGTGGTGATATATACTGAGTAGTATCATTGTGCCAAAGATTCCACATTCCCAACTTAATATATATATATATATATATATATATATATATATATATATATATATATATATATATATATATATATATATATATAATGCATTAAAATTCCGGGTTTCAATCCGTTCGTCTGACAATGAATTTGCTCGACGTTTCGCCAAAATCCCATTTGACATTTTCAAGTGCTCTTGCTGCTGCTGCTACTCGATTCTGTGATCTTGCTGCTGCAGCCGCTCGAAGTTAACTGTTAGCTTCGAGCAGCAGCAGCAGCAAGATCACAGTAACGAGTAGCAGCAGCAGCAAGAGCTCTTGAAAATGCCAAATGAGATTTTGGTGAAACGTCGTGCACATTTATTGTTTAGACGAACGGATTGAAACCCGGAATTTTAATGTATTACATTTCATCATCCGTGAAAACCTCTACTGTAACACACACACACACACACACACACACCCATATATATATATATATATATATATATATATATATATATATATATATATATATATATATATATATATATATATATATATGTTAGCTGTCAGCATTTTCTGTATGAAAAAACCCCCGTTCCAGGCGTTGAAGAAAATTAGGATAAGCCGAACGATGCAATATGAGAAGGAGAATATTAATTATTGATAATTGATTTCAGGCGGACTGACTTGTTTACATTACGTAGATTAAGCTATACTTAAGTTCCTGTTATTGATATGTCTCAAATCACCAAACCCTTGAGTTTGTTTTATGTGACAGGTAGGCCATATCTGTCACACACATTATAAAATGTGTTTATGTAACCGTAATGAGATTTAGGTAACAGGGATACTTTTGGTACACATTATGAATTATATTTTAGAGAGCCGAAGTAGTCAGCCAGCTTTGTTAGATGTCTGAATGCAATTGTTAATAAAAGTTATTGTTGTCGAAATTGTCCAAAAGTGTTTTAAATTATTTTCTTTTAAATAAAAGCTAACATATATATATATATATATATATATATATATATATATATATATATATATATATATATATATATATATAACTATTTCAATTAAAAGTGCAGAATTTCAATGAAATATAGTTTTCTTCGCTGCCGGTAGATGGCTCTACTTACACTATTTTGGAAGTAAACTTGTTATTTTATTTTAATGATTTTAATTTATCTGCACAGCTGTGAGTTCCTTTTTGATCAATAATGTTGATTTTTGGATAAATGATATTTTAATACAACAAATAACCCAAGTAATAGAAATTTTCGTAATTGTGGCAAGGTTCTATTATTATGAAAATTAGTAATTTAAGAATATTTTCTAAATATTTATTCACGGAATTTTAAGGGCTACGTGCCTGAATTTTTGTTCAACAATGTTTTAAAAAGTAAGTTATAAGCCGTTCTTAAACCGAAACGATATTTTAGACTATAGATAGCTTAAAATTCGATTTAAAAAAAAATATCGCTGTTGTGCGGAATTCAGCGCTAGGTGGTTTTGAAAACGCAAAAAATATGAAACAGTATCAAAAATAAATATTCTAAAACGGTCAAACTAAATGACATACGAATCTAATAAAATATTATAAAATAATATCTCAACAATTTTTTTTCTTAATCTGTAAAACAAATTGATTTTTTGCACACACTCTGAATTTCTGAGTATTTTTTATTATCAATTTTTTTTACTAGTCACCTGAAAAGTGGAAGGGAATAAAACAAGTGAATATATTTCAGTAACAGTAATAGTTTTTATTATCAAAAGTATTTGAAATATTAAAAATTACACATTTGTATCACAGTCAAGCTTGCAATACATTTTTATCATATATATAACAAAAAAAGGCATTCGCCAGTTTTTTTTTTCATATAAAATCACAGGTACCAACACAATTATCACAATATTATTTTTTTTATAAAAAATGCTATGTTTTAACAAAAACATCTTTTTTTCCCTAAAACCTAAATTTAAAGCTTTGAAACTCTAAGAGATATCAATTCTCTATAGATACTTATGAACTAAAAAATTGAGCAAGTGAAACTAAAAACTAACAATGGAAGAATCGATTATAACAACATCATGTTTGAAAGACATTTTGAGTGAGATTTAACAAAAAAATATTTACAAATGAAAATATAAATCAGTCAATAAAATTAAAAAAGTGGTTTGTTTGTTTTACCACGGTCGCCACACTTTTTCTTCATGAGGTGCCACCTTTAAAAGTCCAGAAGTTGTACAATCAATTGGCTGATTAGGAGATGGTATATGCCTTGTTGACGATGATGTTGATGAGGCCGGCGTTAATGGTAATGCGTATGGTGTTGTTGAACCTTCTAGGTTTGGGAGCCTGGGGGAGTGTAAGGGTTAGGCACATTAATCACTAATGGAGATACCTTGTCCATTTCGTTAAGTCGGTGTCCTAGATGGGTCATCAGGGTAGTTCCCAAGTGGACGTCAACACCAGGGGTTCCAGCTAGGCAACGAGAAACTTCATTTGCACAGTGAGTGTATCCAGCGCGAAATCTGTCAGCGTCAACTACAGGGTTGTAAGACAATCTTTGCTGACGACGAAGCTTGTGAAGATGACGCACTGTAAGCTCCAATATATCAGCTTTTTCTAACTTTGATACATTTTCTCCTTCACTTTGCAAAGCTGTTACCATAAGTTCTTTGAGCTCGTCCAAACATCTGTTAATTCTAGCTCTTCTTTTTCGTTCTAACATTGGTTTCATGACTTTCCTGTATTGATAGGTCCTCGAAATTGGCTGAGGTTCTTCAACTGCGGTCGACATCATTGTACGAACACAAGTTACGAACTAAACTAACTTTGAAAACAAACTGCGGCTGATAGACTCGAGAGTCGAAAGCGTAAAGCAGACACTTCGCACGGAGCGATCTGAACTGCGCGAGAGTTGAAAATAGAATGAGCAGAGTAGTGGTAGGGCTGGCTTTTATAACAGCCTCAGGTGTGTAGTCATGACGATGTCGTCGTAGTTTTTGATCGTGGGAAACGCGGGAGCTTGATCGTTCCCACACTTTGGCCACCTGTGGCAAAGTTAGCGCGTGCAGCTGCCCGCGTGCTATCTCACTCTGATACGTCCTTCTCGCACACGCCGAGACTTTACAGTAACGGATTGGGACGCTATTTTTTCGACACGAGTTTAGTTAATGAATTGACCTTTGCACTTGTTCGGTTTAGCTTTAAAGTATTGGCTATTAATTTTGTAGCAGTAATATAAAAAATTAAAGAAAGTAGCTCTGGACAACTGTTAGTTGTCAGTATTATTGAAATGTTTCTAAGCGTTTTACGTAAAGAATTTTGATCGAATAAAAATATATATTTTGGAAGGTTGTAGCTTCTACTTGATGGAAATTCATTACAAATATATAATAAAAGACTGTTTTTAGTCAATTTCCACTGGTTTATTTAAATTGCGATGACGCGTTTCGCGACAGTGTAAAATGTAGATCTGAAGAAGCTGCATCGACAGCGAAACGCGTCATCGCAATTTAAATAAACCAGTGGAAATTGACTAAAAACAGTCTTTTATTATATAAAAAATATATGTTTAAAGTTCGTTGTGTTAATAGAGCTATCTGAATAAGAAGTGATATCTGGTGTTAATATTTACCGTAATAATACTAAGAATGGCAATTATTTATTGAATAGTGGCGCCCAACATGGAACAACTTGGCGTTGCGATTTAACGACGCATATAATAAAAAATTGTTGTTTTGTTAACTCTGTATAGTATTTTTAATTATTGTTTGTCCCGTTGATCATTAATGACAGAGTCTATCAGTGAAAGTTAGGTTAGTTATTTGTCCAACTCTGTAGTGATATTTGCCATCGAGTAATATTTTGTTAATGACAATTTGGTTTCTTAACTTGTTGAATAAAATATGATACATTATGCGAATATCTGCTTTGCTAACTATCTGTCATAAGTGGCGCCCTACATGGGACTTCTACGTATCATTCTCTCTTCTCAAATCCTTTATATTTCTTATATGTTTGTTTAAAAATAAGATTGCAAGCAACAGTTTTTTCTGTAACAGAAATAAGAATGAAGTAAACTAATCCTACTGAATGTTCTGTTGAGGATACTACTGTTATTTATTTTTTAGTCTTTGCTAACTGATGTTTCAGTTAAAGTTGGGAATAATCTTAACATGATATTCACATTCATGAACTCCAAGAATCCTGAGATATTCTGAAGCTAATCCTTCTATTCTCCATTTCCACCGATTACACTTTTTGCATGTTTGATTATATATATTTTTACTTCATATTTATTCATTATCTCACCAAACTATCAGAATATATTCGTAAAATATTATTAAAACTGCACAAAAATTATTGACCACTACCCCTTCCTCTGATTCGCTTAAAAAATTTATATTTCTTCATTGTGTTTGGTCGTCATCGCGCTAACAAAGAGGAATTAGAAACTATGTTTTCCATGATCTAGAGACTCTGAAACGTGACAGATAAATAACTGTGAAAATCTCAGAGGGCAATTGTTGTACGAATACCACCTACTTTCCTTAGCGAAGTAAATCATTTAAAATTAAAAGTTCAACACTATCGGGGCGCCCAATGTGGGGAAGCCTATATTTTCATAGTTTCTAGCATTGGTGCTTAATTTAAATAAATTAATAATTAATTAATGATACTGAAATTTTTAGCAAGTCATCAAAACATTTCAGGCTATTTGGCCTTTACACGTCCATACTGTTTTTTTTAATATTTATTGGTATTGACTTTTTAAGTTAAAAAAGTATTTACGTATTATCTTGGTGTTAAAAGCAAGTAGTAATGACCGAAAAATTGAATAAAAATTTACAAAAAAAAAATTATAAGGGAGTGGTATTTCGTGACTTTTAAAAATGTTTTGCTTACCAAAAGTATATTCTGCGAAAATAATTAAACATGTGAATAGTAGAGTTTTATATTTGGGTTTTCTAGGAAGTGGTTGAAAACCTAATGAGTCAGAGTTTTAATGATTTATCTATTATATTTTAATGAAGCAGATAACATTACAAAATTATGTACGAGTAATTGTTTATTTATTATTTCCAAAGACGTTTTCGAAATATATATTGCACACCTTTTGTATGTATACATAAGTTATAGCAGAAATATAATAATGTCAATACTTTGTCTAAAAGGTAACGTGATATTAACAAGATATAGGAAAAGAATTATATCCCTATGGAGGCGGGAAGGTACAACAAAAAAATCTCTACATGGAGATTATAGATATGTGTATATATATATATATATATATATATATATATATATATATATATATATATATTCTCCCTCCCACCCTTGAAATCTAGGCAACATTAAATAGTCTAAGTAACTATAGAATTGACAGTAGATATTCACAGATTATTCAAAATATATATAAAAATGCAAAAAACATTTCAGATAGTATTAAAAGAAAACACCAATACAGGGGTACGTTAAGGGGACACGATCTCGCCGAAATTGTTTACGTTTGGGTTAAAAGATCTTTTTAAACAACTTCCATGGATAAGTAAGGGTATAAATATAGGAGGAGAGCAACTCAATCATTTGCGATTCGCGATTGATATTGTGCTTATATTTAACAACAAAGAGGAATTGGAAGGAATGCTGAACAACTTAACAGACAACAATGAGAGACTGGACTGAAGATAAATATTGCCAAAACCCTGTTCAGAACAAATGACGACTGTGATAAAGTTGAACATTGAAAACGCGAAAATCACAAGTACGGATTCGTACTTCTGCCTATCCATCGATTAGGAAAAATCGCATCCAAATATCTACGAACATTGATTTCATAATGAGGAGGTGCTCAAAATTATCGTTAACAGGGAGGCAATGACCCAATCTGTCATAAACAGCCTGAATAGAGTTTTGTAGAGAATCCGGGGTGATCTATGTTGCTTCATATTGAATTCTTTGTTGTAAATCTTCTATAGTTTCAAACTTTGGTTTCCAAGTTACCTACTAAAAAAATCGCGTAAGGTCGGGACTCCTTGCAGGCCATTCTATAGCACCTCTTCTGCCTATCTATCCTTTAGAAAAATCGCATCCAAATATCTACGAACACTGATTTCATAATGAGGAGGTACTCCATCGTGTTGATACCACAGATTTCTGTTAGGGGTATCCGAATTATTTTTATTGGGAAATGGACCTGCACAAGTTGGACTAACTTGCTTTGTAGAATGGCTTGCAAGGAGTCTTGACTTTACGCCACTCGATTTTTTTTATGGGGTCATTTGAAAACCAAAGTTTACCGAAGTCGAACTGAAACTGTAGAAGATTTACAACAAAGAATTCAATATGAAGTAGTACAGATCACCCCGGATTCTCTGAAAAACACTGGTCAGGCTGTTTATGACAGATTGGATCATTTCCTCGCTGGTAACGGTAGGCATTTTAAGCAATTCTTACCTTAGAAATAAATCTAGAGTATTTATTAATAACTTTTTTGTCTTTTTTTTATGTTAAATTTCAAATGACAATAATTCCAAAACAGTTAGACATTTGGTAGAATTTTTAGTAGGACTCAAAAATAAAATAATATATAGGGCTTTCCACTTAAAAAAAATCAAGATGGCGTAATTTCTTCGAACTGACAGTTCAAAACATTTTATTGTCAACGTCAGCATGTGCGCCATGTAACACCCTATAGCTATTAATTAAACATTTTTTTGATACACTGTTTAATAAATGCTGTGGAATCATTATTCCAAAAATAATTTTTATTCACTTCGATACAGAATGGCCATGTAAATAAGTGAGGCGTGCTTCTTTGCTTCCACATGCTTTTTGGGAGTTCCTTCCAACCCAGTCGTTGTTAACACATGCTGCGCGAACGCTACTTTAAATCCATTATTAGTTAGTGATCTTCATCTAGTGCGCATGTAAACATTTGTTTAGGTAGTATAGCCCCTGTGTTCGTAATATTTTGATGAAAACATTCATATAATGAATTTTTAATATCGTGTTTTTCTGTTTTAATAACAGCCAATTATTTGATACACTCCAGTGGTGTGAAAGGCAACGTTTTTAAATTAAATAGTGAAGTAATTTGAGGCGTTGCGGATAGTAAGGGCGAACTCAACATTGGGTCAAATTTTTTTTTTATATAATTCTATTTTATAGTACTTTTCCTACATCACATACCGGTCTAATTGTTGAGTTCGCCCTTGCTTCGCCTTCAAATTTCAGTATCAAATAAATGAAAAATTTCGAACAGGCGATAGCCGGGCGGGTAGTAAGGGCGAACTCAACAATTTCGCGCGGAGCAACCGCCGGTATTGCCTCATTAAATGAGGTTTACTTGAAATTTTACGCTTTCTGCGTGTTAGTTCAAGTTAATTTTGAAGTTAATACGTTTATGTTTTGTTTGGTTTTGTTGCTTCTTTTTTTTAAGAAAAGCATGGCGCAACCTGGACCTTCTAGTAGTGAAGTAAGTGTACAACATTTAGATGGTAGTGCTGTGTCGGGTTATTCGCGAAAGAGACCTGCTAAGATGAATGATTGGCAAAAAAAAACGAGTGTAAGTTGAAACGAAATTCAGGAAGTGCTTACATTTCAAGAAATAACAAAAGGCACGTTGTTGCCCGCAAAATTGGACCTCCTTGCAAGTGTGGATGTTTTGAGAAAATAGGCGCTGGACTGGTCACCAATATTGGCAAATTGGAAACTATGATCTACAGAATGCTTACTTATCAAAATTGTTGATCTGCAATGATGTAAAAAGATCTTACGTAAAGGGGCGTCCAAGTCGTACCCTGAGACGCATTCAATATAATGTGACTGTTGATCACGCTAATCGTGAAGTTTGTCGTACTGCGTTTTATAACATTCATGGCATCTCTGAAAAGCGCGTTCGAGTCGTACTTGACAAAACCAGCAGAACGGGAACTGTTACAACGGATCAAAGGGGGAGGTGTGTGAACCCGCGAAGACAATAGGAAATGACGATCTTTCTAAAGTAAAAGAACACATCATGTCACTACCTACTGTCACCAGTCATTACAGTCGCGCCAAAAGCCCTCATCGAAAATACTTACCTGTTGGACTTAATATTAAAAAGCTCTATTCTCTTTACAATGAATGGCTTACGGAAAATTACCCTGGTTACAGCCCGGTAAATCAGCACTATTATCTTGATACGTTTAATATGCAGTTCAATATTGGTTTTGAGCCCCCAAAAAGTGACACCTGTAATTATTGCGATAAAGTAGACATAAAAATTAAAAGTAGTCAAATGCACGATTCCGAAAATGTTGCTGAAATCGAGAATCTTAAACAAGAGAAGGAGTTACATCTGATCCGTGCAAAAGCTGCTCAGTCTCTTCTTAAGGGATTAAGGAGTAATGCCGATGACTCTTTTCTGGTCATAGCTTTTGATCTGCAGCAGGCTTTGCCAACCCCAAAGCTGGCTACTGGGATTCAGTATTACAAAAGGAGGCTATGGACCTATAACTTTTGTATCCATAATGTAAAAAAGCGGTTCTTCAACGATGTACCTTTGGGATGAAAGTACAGGGAGGCGTGGATCATGTGGGATTGCAAGTTGCTTGTACGATTATTTGTGTAAAGTTGATGTTAATGTTAAAAAAGTTATTATGTTCAGTGATAACTGTTCTGGACAGAACAAGAATTTAAATCTTGTTTTGGCAAATCTATACTTTATACACAAAGACCAGTTCACTGAAATTAAACACTATTTTATGATACCTGGGCACTCATACCTTCCCTGTGATAGGGATTTTGGGAACATTGAGAGAGAAATACGGAATAGCACTGTGTATACCATGGATCACTATAAGTTAATGATTGAAAGCTGTCGCCGAAAAAACCAGTTTTGCGTTGTCCAACTTAGACAGGACATGACTTTTAATTTCTCTAATTTTCAAAAGAAAATTACTAAAATGCAGATGGCTGGTGCTAAGTTTAAAGATGGAAAGATCTTTGAATTTACAAATAACTTTAAGCAAGGTTTCTACATTCATTCTGCTTACAATTTGGATGTCAAAACGGCAGTCAAACTACAAAAAGGCAAGGTGAAAAACTATGATCCTGATCATTTTCATTTGGCCAGTGAAACACTGACGAGACTTTACAGTGCTCCCATTAAAATACCAGCCCCCAAATTAAAGGACATTCAGGACTTGTTACCGTATGTTCCCCTACCTTGGAGTCGGTACTTTACTAACATTATAGCCTTTCAAGACGCAGCAACGAATAAGAGCACCGAAAATGAAGATGTTATGGACGATGACCAAATAGATTACAACTGAACTTGGCTAATTATTTGTTTCTTTTCTTTAGTTTTTTTTTTATGTTAGTTTCAATACCATATTTCCACTGTTTTGTATGTTGTATCAAGTAACTATTTTGTAATAACAAAACCTTTAATTAAAACAATAACCTTAAAATTAAATAAAAATGTGTTCAAAATTTTTAATACCGGTCTAATTTTTTCCCAGGTATTGCCAATTTTAGGTGATAGTGTAGCATCAGAAACGAACAGTAAAATATGAAAAAAAAATACACAAATAAATATTTAAAAAACATTTAAAAATTCACGGAATACACTATTCTACTTAAGTAAATAATAAAAAGCTAATAAATTATAAATAAATAATAAAAACCTAATTTTGCCAATATTTTGTTGAGTTCGCCATTTAGATTTTTCTATAAATTCAATTTTTTTTTTTTCGAAACTTCATTTTGTTGAGTTCGCCCTTACTATCCGCAACGCCTCATTTGTGTTCATTAATGAGAAGTTTGTTGTAACAGCCTAAAACTCAAAGTTAAGCCAGACACTAGCAAAAAATTTAGGTTTTTTTTGACTTCCAGTTTACCTTTTTTGCGATAAATATTTACAATTTCTATAAGAAAAAAATATTTTGTCACAATAGTATTATTTAGCACACAGTTTTTGTTGTTTTTACTTGAAAAAATTCGATTACTTTATCTTTCAACAAATTATCATATTAATAAATAAAGATGAACCTTTGGCAACAATGTTCATAGGCGTCACACTGAGATCCAATTTGGAAGGTTACAGCACAAAGAGGATCTTTCCCAATCAATTATTCACTTTTTAGAAGCACAAACGTTAAAATAGCTCAGTATAACTAAAAGAAGCCTAAAGTCCATTAAAACGAGACCTTCATTTTGGACACTGAAAGTAACATGTTCAGACGGAATTTTCTGGAAATGTACTATATCAAGAACTGTTATAATAGTCTTAACTAGAAAAAAGACGCGAAGGCCTAAGCTCAATTTACACATATTTATTGTCCCAAGAACATACTAAAAAAATAAGAACCAATGATGCATACGCCAGAGTGTCTTTGAATTTTGAGGCTTCATAAACTATTGATATCCGCTGTTTTATTTTCCATCCTAATTAACGCCCTTAAGTCAACGTTTTAAAAATATCTTTCCTCGATTCAGAGGTCCAGGTTTTGACAGCATTGACATTTATATTTATTAAAAAATTTCTAGTAAGACTTCAAAATGGCTGAAACAGTACTATTTTAGCTAATAATTCGAATTTAAAAAAATTAAAAATAAAAGTATTATGGTAGTGATTCCTACCGTTTCTTTTGAAAATACGGTATATTTCTTCAGTGGGTATTCTGGCTTATGAGAGTTCTTTAATATATCTTCCAGGTCCTGAAGATGATGTACGATTTGGCATCGAAAGCACGATATTAGAATAAAATTATAGTTACTAAGAACTTTAAGACCTTTTTGTTCACTTTGTAATCCTAAGGGCTATCCTTAAGTTAAACCCTTTTTGATTATATATATATATATATATATATATATATATATATATATATATATATATATATATACATATATATATATATATATATATATATATATATATATATATATACATATATATATATATATATATATATATATATATATATATATATATATATATTGAAATAAAATGCAAACGGGTTATTTATTTTTCCAAATTTATTTCGTCCCTTGGATACAACGCATTTATGCCAACGTTTTTTCCAGTCTTCAAAACAGTTGTTGAATTCGATTTCTGGAATGACCTTCAAAGCCTTCTTCGACTCGGTTTTAATCTCCTCAATCGACGCAAAACGATGTCCTCGAAGCGATTTTTTAAGTTTAGGGAATCGCAGAAGTCCGACGGAACTAAATCAGGCGAATAAGGCGATTGCGGAATGATATGAGTTGAATTTTTGATGAAAAAGTCGCGAATAATGCTGCGTGAGAAGGCGTATTATCGTGATGAAAAAACTAAGAGTTATCGGTCCATAATTCCGGCCTCTTGAGACAAATTCGAACGTTTGGGAAGCCGAAAAACCATTTTTAAAACAAAATTTAATGCAATTTCTTTGCTGAATTTTTTCACTGATGTTAAAAATCGAAAAAAAAAACGCAGTTTTGTTGTTGAACGAATGCAAGCAAATCTTATTAATTACAGACGCTATGGTCTTAAAATTTGAGACAGATGGCAGTTAAGGTCCTACTAACCTAACGAAAAAAAAATTAACCCGATTTGGAAATGCCCGGGCGATTTAAATTTAAAAGTTTTACTATTTTTTGATCACAGTAGTATTTATATATATATATATATATATATATATATATATATATATATATATATATATATATATATATATATATATATATATATATACAAATGACATTTGAGCTTGGCTTAATAGAATAAGTAGAATATGTAAATATTACATGTAAGTTTTTCAGTGCTTGTTTTCTCCATTAAATGTTCGCAATTTCAAATTTAAATTAGATTTATATTAAGAATGATTGATGAATTCAAAGGGGAATTTTTGTAATATATGTTACTTTTTTCTGTAAGATGTTAGTACTATTATTTCGGCAAATAAGATATGAACTGTGAAAAACCTTTTTAAACTTATTTAATAATATTTAACTGAAAAATATGTACTCTAAAACGTCAAATAAAAATAGGTGAGAATAATAAATCATTGCAAAAAATAAGTTTAAAAGAATAATTAGTATTTGTTTTGTATGCAACTACGTTTTACAAATGCTAAAGGTAATTTGTTTTTATCAATTTCTAGAAAAATTAGTCAACCTATTATTACACAAGGTTGCGGCACGAGGCCTTTGTCTAATCTTGTTTAGTTTTTGGCTAATGTTGCCACTTACTAAAATTTTATTTTTACGATATTATTAATAAACTTTTCTGGAGAAAGTTTTCTGGATATTTTGTTTGCTAATGGACACACACAATAAAATTAATTTTGTTTCTAAAATGTTGCTTAAAAAAATTAGGGCTGTAAAGTCGGCACGTTGGCCCGTGCTTCTTTGAAGATAACACGAGACCGCACAATTGTTTAATTTGAGTAATATGAGGGGAGGCAGAATTTCTTCACATCTGGTCTACAATTTTTTGTACTGGTCACGAAATAAGGATTACCAGAGATAATCAAACATGTGAATTATAAAGAAGGATAACCCTGGGTTGGACTGCATATGGAAAATTGAGGGACATCTTTAGGTCTGGCATGTCCATAGGTTTCAAAAGGAAAACTTTTGACAAATATGTCCTACCGGTTCTTACATACGGTGCTAAGACCCTTACGCTTACAATGACCTCAATACAAAAGCTAAAAGTTGCACAAAGGAGAATGGAGCGCTCCATGCTAGATATTAGCTAGGGTAAGAAATGTAGAGGTACGCAGAAGAGCAGTGGTATACGACGTTATAGAATACATCACGAAACTAAAGTGGGGAGGTTATATTGCAAGGCCATAGGATGGAACATGGACTAGAAAGATCGAATGGAGGCCAAAGGCGGACAAGCGTAACCGAGGAAGAACTCTCATTCGATGGTCAGAGATATAAAGAGAATCTCGACAAACTGGAATGCAGCGGCGCAGGATAGGGAGACATGGAAGCACTTAGAATAGGCTTATGCCCAGGAACGGGAGGAAATTGAGGTTGGATGAAGATGATGGAATCCAAAGAACGTGGTTTTAGCTGGATAAGGCGACATCACACATCTTTTTCAATTATTCGGGTAATGTTCCTAAAAAAATTGATATCCTCCTCATCACTTTGATTTGACGCCGATTGATTTGGAAATTAAAGTTTCCGGTTCGCTTAGAATACTGCCGAGAACGTTGCAGAGCACATTAAGACTACAGTATTTGTAAGAAATATTTAAAACAATCATGAACACTCGCATGTGAAGAAATAGATCTAATTGTTTTGAAACGCACGTCATGAACAATGTTCTATAATTTTCAAAACATTGTGGCTCCATTGGTATTAGTGGAGACAACATTAAATATGCCTCAATGACAGGGAGAAAGGGGGAATGAGGGAGTTTTTAAAGCGAGTCGAGGAGAGATGCAAAGTCGACCAGTAAACTGTCAAAGATAATACGTTTCCCATACGTCACGAAACATGCTGGCAAAATAAAAGCTTTCCATAAAATATTGCCTGTCAAATGTTTTTTTTTGGCCTCTGAAAATCCTTTCAATTTCAATTCCGTCCGGCTCATTAGTGACGTCACGCATACATATTCAAAAAAAGCCTATCAATAAACTCATATTTTGCTGTACGTCAATCCTATAAAATTAATCCTAGTGGAACGATAAAATAAACGAACAGTAATTATTTGGCTGCATTGAGGCACGAAGTGGAAACAACAGTAGGTCGTGGTTAGAGATAATAACAATCAAGCAGGTCGGTCGTTCATGATCACGAGCGGCCCGGGGTAGAGGGGCAGAGGGAAGGCAACTACCGTGGGAACGTGGGAAAGCACGTGCTCGACTTGAACCGAAACGTTGCTAAACAATCATTTCACATTTCTTTGCAGTTGTCGGCATGGTAGGCTATTCGACACTCAGGCTGTGTGCTGGATGACGACATGGCAAGCCGATTCCTTTTTTCGAGAAGAATAAAACACCATTTATAGTTTAACTATTCGTGTTATTTGTTCCATTAATGATGATGGTTATTTAGGTGCTAATTTTTGTTCATCGATTGTAAGGAGGAAGTAAATGTTTTTAAGTGGTTTGATTACTTATAAAGTAAAAATAAAGTTTCATGTTCAAAAAGTAAAATTTAAAAAAAACTATCGTATGTATAACGTATGTTAATTGCTTTTAAAATAAAAACTTTACTGAAAACTGATGACCTTGAATTTTTTTTACATACCAGATAAATTGAGGCGTTTATTTTAGAAACAACATATGTCCAAAATGTTAATTTTTCAGGGAGTGGAAAAAAACGCACTGTCAAGTTTATTAACATTTTTTCAGGAACCTTTTTATCAATGAGTGATGTATATGAGTTTAGCAAAGAATTTTCGACTAGAACATTTAAGAAAAAAACTCGTGATTTTAAGAAATAAAAAAAAATAACTTGGACCTGTTGTTTTTGAAAGAAAATAAAGTAAATTAAAACTAATATTACAGTAGAACCCCGGTTATCCGAGGTAACGTGGGGGGGGCACCCTCCTCGGATAACTGAAAACTCGGATAATCCGGATTTGTTTTTTATTCATTCAAAAAATAAACACCAATACTTTAAACCGATCTATTAACGTTGTCACCATATAAATAGGTACATATATTATAAAACAGTGAAATAGGTATCTATGCGCTTCTGTTTCATATTGCATCTTTTTTTTCTCGCTGCAATGTTTCTCCATCTATTAATATATCTCAAAGCTTTTTCTAAAGAAGACTGTACATCCACCGCCGCTTCATCATAGTCATCGTCATCTGATTTTTCGGTTTCCTGAAAGGCATTCGTTATTTCTTCAATACTCATTTCTTCTTCTAAATCATCTGCTGTAATCCATTCAACAACATCTTCTCTTGTCACATTTTCGCAACCTTTTAATTTTTGCATTAATTCAAATAAACTTTTTTCTTTTTCTTCTATCTCTCTGTCAAAATTTGAACAGGACATTTCTCCATGGCTTCTCAATTTCAAAGCTAATTCATTTAATGGAGTATCATCTTCACTGTCATTATAGTCCTCAAAATCAATAACTTTTGACCAAGATTTTTGAATAGTGGTAGTACGCACATAATCCCAAGCTTGACTTACCCAGTAAATAACATTTTTTCAGTGTAACCTTTCTCATCCCATTGATAATATCCTCCTTTTCTGGGTATTCTAACACATGTTCAAGATATAAACGCCTATAATTTTTTTTAATGTTTTCGAGGATGCCTTGATCCATTGGTTGCATTATGCTGGTTACATTTGGAGGAAAAAATTTTGCAACAATTTCGCCCACATGAAGTCCTTCTCCAGGGTGAGAGGGGGCTTTATCCAGTAACAAAATTGCTTTACGGTTTCTGTTCAAAAATTTAGTCAAAGATGGCACGAACTCTTCTTCAAACCAGTTAGTAAATAAGGTCGCATCCATCCATGCGCTCTTCTGACTTTTGTAATAGACTGGTAGGGCTTTGGGTGAGATGTCTTTTAAAGCTCTTGGACGTGCAGACTTGCCAATCACCATCAGTGGGATTTTGTGCTTGTCAGATGCATTGGAACATACCATTATAGTTAATCTTTCCTTACTTCGTTTGTGCCCAGGAGGTGATTTTTCCTGTCGAGATGCCAATGTTTTTGATGGAAGCATTTTATAATTTAGACCAGTTTCGTCACAGTTGTAAATTTGATCACATGTGTATCCACAATCTTCGATTTGCTTTTTAAAGTTCTGCTTAAACTTCTCAATTACACATCAGCAGAAAGTTTTTCACCATATACACTCAGTTGTCGTACACCGTACCGTTTTTTCCAGCGGTCAAGCCATCCAGAACTGGCGGTAAACTGATCTATCTCTAGGAATTGCCTACTAATCATTATTGCTCTCTGTTGTAAAATTGGATCTGACAGAGGCACACCTTTTGATCTCTGTTGGTTAAACCACATGAATAAAGTTTCGTTAACCTTTTCATAGTCGCCGATTTCATTGATTGTCTTGTTGAGGACGAGGAGGCTTGATTTATACACCACTCTTCTATTTTTGTGCGGTTTCTTTTCGAATCTCCAACTGTTACCTCACCTACTCCGTAATCTCGTGCAACAACTTTAATTGTCTCTCCTGCTTCAATTCTTCTGATGGCTTTTATTTTTTCTGCAATAGAATCGACGATTCTTTTACGCTTGTTTTGCTCCATTATAATACGACAAACAAAGCAGTTCGTATT
This sequence comes from Pachyrhynchus sulphureomaculatus, assembly GCA_019049505.1. Classification (NCBI taxonomy): domain Eukaryota; kingdom Metazoa; phylum Arthropoda; class Insecta; order Coleoptera; family Curculionidae; genus Pachyrhynchus; species Pachyrhynchus sulphureomaculatus. The sequence continues at coordinate 140,315,155 of CM032455.1, forward strand.
AATTACACTTAACTACCAGAACTCCAACCAAATATATTATGTGAGTATACTCGTACTTCTCTGTCGTAAACGCTATAACGCACTGCATTCACGCAAATTTATATGCTGAAAGAATCCAAAAACATAAATAGGGAAACCCCTCCCACGGGACAGGGAATTCCCCGAAGGCCCCGACGAGTTTAAATGGAAATATGTACATACATATTTTAGAAGCTCGGTTAATACGCAGCATAGACGCGCGTACCTGGGATAATCAGGTTCTTAGATTGGCTCGGTTAATCCGGAGCTCGGATAATCGCGACTCGGTTAATTGGGGTTCTACTGTATTATAAATTTAGTTTTTATTACATTTTAAGTTATAATACTTGTGAACAAAATGATTAAGGGTCTTCGCAACCATTGCTATTGTCATCTTCATCGATTTCCCTTATGTCATTGCTCTGCAGATCTTGTTGTGAAAAAATGCCGTCATAAAACTTCGGTTTTTTTGCATCTCCTAAATATGGTAGAAGATCCCTTATACTTTTTAGTTTCGCAGATGATATTGGCCCAGCTTGCAGATAAACTGGTGTGAGTTTTATGAAACTAGTTATGACCATCATACTTCTGACAATAGAGGATCGTCACGGACCATTGTAGGTGTCCCTTAACTTCACTTCTGCAATATCTGTACTAATTTCGAACATGAGAACCTGTTTTAGGGAACTTGGCGGTTTAGCTGTTTTCAGAAAATATTGATCGGTGGCTAACTTCATGTTAACCACCACTTTGAGGAATCCATTTTGACTAACAAAAACTTCGAGGAATTACTTCGTGCTGACAGTATTACTTTATCCCACTTTTCAGGTGTCTCTACTCTCTTCCAGTTGACGTTTCCTTTTTTCGATAAGTGCGAAGTTTTTGATCATTTGGGAGATACGAATGGCCCTGAACAGGAAAAAAGTACGTAATCTTGTCGAAAATTTTAAGTACATGGACAAGACTAAATATAAAGTGCACCATCACATAATTCTTGTTTTGCTTAGGACATCCATCGTTACAAGATCCCTTGTCGTAAAGTTGTTATTGTTAAAAAAATGTAGCAACATGGAACACACATCGTTAGCACCTTTTTTCGCTTGCCCTTCAGTGTAGGTGTAAATAAATGCCTTATCTGTACTAAGATTGTAAATACCAAATATGTGGTACCATAATTGATGTGAATGAAAAACTGGATTAGAAGGAATGTGGGGAAGAGGTAGATTCTGCATGAAAACAAAGCTTATGCACTCGATTTCTCCAGCCTTAGCCTATATTTGGTACCGTTTCTTCATTGTAAAAAATTCTTCAGTTTTTCTCAAATGAATCTCCTTTTCCATCGTTATTTGGATTTTCCCTGCGTCGGTGATTTCTTGGGAAGTAAGTTTTTGTTGAAACGAGTTACACTGAGCACATGTGTCAGATCGTGGAAAGCCAAATTTTTATATTAAAGTTGGTTTTAAATATTTTCCAGTAGATTTTATAAGGTACATTAATCAGGTATATCAGATCTAAGCATGGAATGCATGTCTTTTATGGTTAAACCTTCCGGCAGGTAAAAACGGAGAGGATTTTTGCGCCGTGAGTAATGAGATTGCCTTGGTTTAAAAGACCTAATGTGATCCTTAATTAAATTAATTAAGGGGTCTGGATAATCAGTTGACCTTTGCTTGTTTTTTTCCTCTTAAATCTCTTGGCGACGTACCTCGTGTGACTAAGTGATTTTTGAATGCGCCTAAGTCTTCTCACAGTTATGCCATGAATGCCCAAAAATGCCTCTTTACACATTTCTATTTCCTTGTCTTTAAATCTTATTTTAAATCCATATCCTGCAGAATGAGATTTTTCAGTCTCGACTTTCTATTTCTCGGACGGCGTCTCTTTACTTCTTTCATAGTTATTAGGCCAGACAAGTGAGAGTCTTGCTCGTTTTTATTTCTCATATTATAAAACTTTTCGAATAAAAATACTTTTGCTTCACTACTAATATTTTTCGTCACACTTGAGCCGCACATTTACAAGAAAAATAAAATTTTTTTGAAAGCAAAAAATTTAATATTTACCTGAAAACCGTTTCCTGTGGAGAATATTCCAGAGTTTTTTTTCAAAATTTTTTTGATCAGTAGTTTTCGAGATAAGCGGGGGGTGGACAGACATTGAAGTAATGCCGTAAGTGTTCCGTACGTAACACTAAATATAAGTACTGAATTTGACTTTCTTAAGTAAAAGAAAGTAAATTTTCATAGTATGAATAAAATCATACAACATACCGACACCCATCCGTTTCATCCCTTCCTTTGAAATGTTGTCGGTCAAAAACTATGGGTTTCATCCTTACTTCAAGAATTATATCATTTCGTTCGAGACTGACATGCCGACAGTCGGATGGGCAGACCAACGGAATTGAGAAAAAAATATTTTCCGTCATCTAAGAGCATTGAAACGTAAAGAAACGCAAAAATCGCAGAAGGTAATTTTTTCTCTTTAGCGTGGGAAGTCACAACAATAATTTATCCACTGTGTCAGAGGTGAGTTAGTTTCGGCCAATTTAACTGTTTATATTTTTAAAACTTCAAAACTCAAGTCTCTTCTACATTACTAACAAGAACACTGAAACAAAAATTATGATATATGCATACCACTTCTAATCCTCTATTCCATTCTTTTTGTATTTGACTATAAATGATTAGCTAAAATTTTTATAAATAGTCCAGTTCAATTAGGGTTATACCTCGGAACCCAGCTATAGTGAATGGATTTGAATGTTTCAGGATGTTTTAAATTTTTTAAACTGAAAAGTAAAACGTTTACCCTTTGAAAGTTTCCGCTAATGATTCGTCGATACTGTCTGTCAAGTAAGGACGTGTTTGCGATAATTTATTTTTGGTAGATGCGATTCTAGCTATTCAACAAAAAACGGTAGAGGAAACCTTTATCTATAGCGCATTTTAGTAAAAGTATCAGTCTTTTTCGAACTTTTGTCGAAATCACGTAAAATTCAAAATGAGTCTGTTCGAGGTAGTCTTTCTTTGTTTCCATTCAAAGGGACCTAAAATGACACATTTCGCTGCCGCTAAATATATTAAAACGTCATCGTTTGTGAAGTGGGTAAATCGTTTTAAAGAGACGAAAAAAATGTCGACGATTTGCCAAAACGTGGCTCGATAGGCAAAGTCACTCCGAAAGTCCAAAACGAATTGTGTCTTTGTTTTCACGGGACCCGAAATTGACACTGCGTCAAGAAGCGGCCAAATCAGGAAAATCGGGTTTGAACGAGACCATCTCCGTGCTCATGTTGTCAAATTCCGAAGCACGTTGAAGGAATCCTGCTGGGCGCCAACCCTACTGAAATAGTTTGGTCCCTTGTAAAGAATACTCCTGAAAAATGACGTTACTTCTAGTATAGTAAATTCTTTGTACACCTATATTTTCTCTTGAGAATTATTTAATTTCTATATAAAGTATACAAAAGGACAGCAAACGTGCTTGAAAAGTAAGTATTGCAGGTATAGGAGAGGGAAGGAGAGCTTCAAACTTTCATGAATTTAGAGTTAGCTCCATATCCTGTAATTGTGTTCGATCAAGATTTAATGTGAAAGACAACTTAATCAAACTTTAATGATTTATTTACACAGCTCAATATTAAATAAGTTGGAAATGTGGAATCGTTGGCACAATGACACTACTCAGTATATATCACCAAACACTTTATTTTGCACTCGACGCGCGTTTGATTGACTGAGTCAATCATCGCTCCTGATGAAGCTCACATGGTTAGCGAAACGAGCGTCGAGTGCAAAAATAAAGTGTTTGGTGTAGTGGTGATATATACTGAGTAGCTCAATATTAGTGTAAATGATAACAATAGATTTTCGTGTGTTATTGATGGCGGAATGTTATTACATCGTTGTAAATGGCAATTAGATGAAAAGTTCGAGACGATATGCATTCATTACATACAATATTTAAGAACAAATTATAGAAACAATGTTTTTGTCATTTTTGACGGATATCGCAACACCAACTGCACTAAATCAGCTGAAAGATATCGTCAATCGTTGAAAAATTCCCCGATTGATTTAATTTTTTGATGAAAATATGCCTTTAAATATTCGCCAAGAAAAGTTCCTTGCAAATAGCAACAACAAAAGCAGATTCATCGAAATATTAAGGAAGAAACTAGCTGATAACAATATTTTCTCTTGTCAAGCAGAAGGTGATGCTGATACATTAATCATACAAACTGCAATTAATATTAAATCAGAACATCTTGTTGCTGTTGCCGAAGATATTGATGTGTTAGTTCTATTAACAGATATAACACCCTCTCATAGAGAAATACATTTTCTCAAATCAGCAAAATGCACCATATCTACAAAAATGTATTCTAATAAGAGTCTTGAACAAACATTAGCAATGTGTAAGAAGCACATTTTGTTTTTACTTGCATTAACTAGATGTGATACAACTTAAGAATTTTATTAAAAGGATAAAAATAAATTTGTTAAATTATTCGTAAACTGTAAAGATTTACAAGATGTTGCGATTATCTTTACGGATAAAAAATGCTGACATTACTAATATTTTGCAATCGGGTATTTTATGCATTTTAGCTTTATATGGTGCTACTAAAAATCAAAAAATATAAGTAATTTTCGATACCAATCGTTTCTCATAGTTACAAGTATAAATAGCTGTGTCAGCTTGGCTTAATTGATACCTATACCCGATGTTAGGTTAGAGCATATAAAATAGTGTATTTAGAAGTATAGTTGTGGATGGGACATGCTAAGTTGCCTGAAGAATGGGATGGAAAAAGAGATCATTCACTAGTACCACCCGCTCTTAAAAATTTATTGAAAATGATTTTTCGTTCATGTAAAACTAGATGTCGCTCTGCTGATGGATGCAGAAATATTAATATACATTGTTCTATAGCCTGTTTAACACGTAGGCTGAAAAGTTTTTGGTCTGACATATAAATGTCGCCCTTTGCAAAAAATCCATATGATTTTTAGGAAGTACCAAGCTTTAGACGATATGTGTCAAAATTTCATGACATTTCGACAATTACTTTACAAGTTACAGTGATTTTAGTGATGCTACTTTTGATATTTTCAAAACAATGGAAAAAATCGGATTTCGTGTGTTGATTAAACACAGTTTTTTGATGGGAAAAAAATACCGTTCAAGCAAATCAATGGCTTGATAAGTGTTATGGGACCTCTGCCTCTAGAAAATCACACTTCATTTACTGGTATGCTGAATTTAAATGCGGTCGTGCAGATACAAATGATGCTGAACGCTCTGGACGCCCAAATGAGGTGGTTATACATGAAAACATCCAAAACATCTACAAAATTGTTTTGGACGACCATAAAGTGAAATCGCGTGAGATAGCTGACACCCTAAAGATATTAATAAAACGTGTTGGTCATATTTTGCATGAACATTTGGGCATGAGAAAGTTCTGTTCGAAAGGGGTGCCGCGTTTGCGCCCGAAGCGACCAAAGACACAACAGCCGGCTGGGAAGGTTTTTGGCCTCTGTATTTTGGGATGCGCATGGAATAATTTTCATCGATTATGCTGGCGAGGAAAAAACGATCAATAGCGCATGTTATATAAAGTTATTGGTGCGTTTGAAGGCAGAAATCGCAAAGAAGCGGCCCCAAATTACCAAGGAAAAAGTGATCTTTCATCAAGACAATGCACCGTGTCACAAGTTAATGGTTACGATGGCAAAACTGCATGAACTGAAGTTCGAATTGCTTCCTCATCCACCGTATTCTCCAGATTTGGCCCCTAGCGACTATTATCTATTGGCCGACCTTAAATAGAGGTAGAGACTGACCTCAAAAAGTACAAGACAGGGCAAAATGGAAAATATTAGGAAAGGTCTATGTCCAGGAGTGGACAAGTTCAAGGCTGAAGAAGAAGAAGAGGATAATACGCTCTGTCACTGAGAGCGCCATCTGTTAACTGCTAACGAATAATTACTTGATACTCGTACGTACGTGACTTACTGAGTGGAGCGAGTACACTACAAATGCATTCGTCGCCATATTGATATTTTGTGACGTTTGTTTATGAGATCTGACACTCATTTGTGACTGTGTCAGCTCAGTTAGTCAGTTCAGTCGTCAAATTTACTAATTTCACTTTGAGCTGAAGTGCTGTGCGCGGTTGCGTTGCGAGTGCTGCGACGCTCTTGTGAAGAAGACACTTATCACATCTAAGTTTAAACAAACACTTAAGATTTTATTTACTTTAGTCAGACGTTTACAATAGATGAGATTTGTTATTTTATAAAAAAATGAATTGATATGATAGCGATACTCAGTAAAGATATAACAACAATTTTGGATTATTATTGTTACAGATTGTCAACAAGCTTAAATAAATATTAATTCATTTAATATGGAACGTATAGCAAAAATGAGGAAATATTATAAAAAAATAAACGAATCAACAGCACATTGCTCATTATGTCCAAAACAAATTTCATGCAGAGGGTCGAATAGTTGACAGGCACCTCCAAAGGGTCCACAATATTTTTGTAAACCAGCCAGAAGAATCATTCATATGTTACAAAAAAGTCTTTGTCTGAAATAATTTCCCGCTTAGCAGCAGAGGATGGACTTACAATAAGGGCAATCACAAAGAACAAATTCATTCTTGAGAGTATCAAGCAGAGAGGTTACAAAATGTCTAAAAACGAAAATGATGTCGTGAAAGTCATATTGAGGTATTATGTCGAGAAAAAGACGAAATGATTCTGAGTTTTAAAGATTTTGTCGCTTGTGGTACACGTTTTAGCCTTTCAGTTGATGAATGGACCAGCGTCCAAAACCGTCGGTACTTTAATTTGTGTCTGCATGGTGTCAAAGGAGAAGTTTTTTAATTTGGGATTGGTTTATATACCCGGAAAATGCGGTGCCGAAGACACCAGACAAATAGTCGAAGATACATTAAAAGGATTTCAATTCGATTTTGAAGAGGATAAGAGAGGAGTAGAATTTCCTTAACGTTGGGAAGTCAGCGCCCCAATTGGTGCTGGTGATGGCTCTGAGTACAATTGGGTCTTGGTTGGTACGGGACTTGAGTTGTTTAAAGTGAGCGTTCCAATTCATTTTGTTGTCAAAAGTTAGGCCTAGGATTCTGGAAGTTGTGTAGTTTGGAATAGGTTTGTTGTCAGTATGTAATGGGTTTAATTTTGGACAGCTCCGAATTTTTCAAAAGTGAGTGAAGGAAGTTTTAGATAGAGAGAAGGATAGATTTTTGCTCTTGATCCATTCATTTTCGTGTGAGGATGTGCTCGAGATATATATGATGATGTCATCGGCGAATAGTTTGTATTTGATGGGGGGTTTTGAGGATGCTTCTTAGTGAAATCATGGCAATGCTAAAAAGAGTTAGACTTAACACTGATCCCTGGGGGACACCCAGGGTTTATTTGCAAGTATTTGATAGTATGTTGTTCGATCTTACTTGATATGTTCTGGGTGAAAGATAATTTTTTATATATCTTGGGAGGGCTCTCTGAGATTTAGGTCCTTCATTTCGTTCAAGATTGTGGTAATCTAATGAGTCGAATGCTTTATGGAGATTAAGGGAGATTAAGATGGAAGAAATGATTCTGAGTTTTAAAGATTTTGTCGCTTCTGATACACGTTTCAGCCTTTCAGTTAACGAATGGACCAGCGTCCAAAACAGTAGGTACTTTAATTTGTGTCTGTATGGTGTCAACGGAGAAGTTTTTAATTTGGGATTGGTTTATATACCCGGAAAATGCGGTGCCGAAGGGACCAGACAAATAGTCGAAGATACATTGAAAGGATTTCAATTGGATTTTGAATAACATATTGTGGCCACCATCAGCGATGGTCCAAACGTAGTGAAGATGTTTGGAAGGGAAAGCCCAGCGAGATGATCCTATGCTTGAATTACACAATACACTTAGGATTGTAGACACATTTTAAAAAAAAATCGGACTACTGCCACAGTCACAGCTTCTTCCTCCAAAGATACTGATGATAGTGATGATGAAATTAAGGAGAACTAAAACTCTTCTGATGAAGACGAAGATTGCAATTCCATCTACGAAACAAACTGCCCTTTACAACCAGTTGTTGAAGTTAAAAAAGTGCTCGATGAAACTCGATTCTTAGTGAAATTGTTTACAAAGTCCACTGAAAATCAGCCATTTACAGAAATATGTTAAATCAGAACTTGTGAAAGAACTTAGTTTATTACTGGATGTCAAAACGAGGTGAAATTCGATCACTGTAATGACAGAAAGGTTTCTAAAGCTTAAACAATGCGTAAATAAAGCTCTGATTGATTTAAACATGGATGAAGACAATCTTCTTATTTTCAAGTCAATCGTTAATTTATTGCAGCCAGTCAAGATAGTTGTAAAAGCCTTAGGTAGACCAAACTCTTTGTTACTCACAACCGAAGCAATAATTGACGTTTTACTGAAAAAAATTAAATCGGTAACGACAAATGTTAATCTGACAGAACGGTTCTTGGAAACACTGAAAGCCCGTACAGAAGAAAGAAGAACACAACGGGTTATATGTTTGTTAAAATATTTGTACACTGGCCACTACAGCTCATAGTCCCAAAATACGGATTTTTTTACTTTGCATGTGAATAAAACTGCACTTATTGCTTTTGCGGAATATCTTTACTGCAGACTCTTTGAAAATATTCTTCATACCCCTACGCTAAATTTGGAAATAATGGACGCCAAACCCAATACCAGTAGCTCCACAGTACACAACGAACCCAATGAGTCGTTTTAGAGTCAAATGGAACAGACAATCAAAAAAATCAAAGAAAATCTACTCGAAGTTTCTGCAACATTAAAAAAGGAGTTCCAGTTTTTTGAAGCAACCGGAAAACGTACTGAAAGTTTGAAACTTCTTTATAAAGCTTTAAATACAATAAAAACGACATGTGTTGGAAACGAGAGAGTGTTCTCTTTGTCCGAAGGCATTATTACAAAAATCACAAACATATTATCGGACAAAGCTGTTAATGCAATAATTTTTCAAAAGTCTATTTTATTAACTTAGGAAAAAATACTAACTTCATTATATTATTTATATGACTAATGACTAGAGACTAAATGATGACTACACAGGACCACAAAAAAAAGTTTTGTAGTTGAAAGGTGATATATCATACCATATGTTTCTTGGTGTACTAAAAACTAATCCGAGGTCAGAATTGACTGAACAAAAATACTTTTACAAATAAATTAAAACTGTAACGGAGCAAACCATCATATATATATATACGTATCTTGAGGTGCTGAAATCGAATCGAAAGTCAGAATTCACCCATCACGTCAGCATTTTGACATAACCTCAAAAAAACACCTAAAAAGTGGTCAGAATTACGTCTGTAAGTAAATTGCAAAATTAAACTAATATATCACCATATCGATACGTATTTTGGGATGTTTAAACCGAAGATGCCAAAAGAAATGACCTATTAAGTAGGAGGCTGATTTGAAAAGTCCGTGCAAAGTCCGAGAGATGGCACCACCGGCGCGTATCGAGGTCATGTTTAGTTAGTAGCATCTCTTGAGTGAACGCACACCAAGTTTCAGCCATATTGGTCTATTTCTTTGTGTTTGGCATTTGTGTGAATCAAGAAGTCGAGTGATTTTCAAGAAATGGATGAAAAAGAATTTCGTGTGGTGATTAAACATTACTTTATGAAAGGCAAAACGCCTCAGGAGACTAAAGAGAAGCTTAATAAACATTATGGTGACTCTGCACCTTCGATAAGAACAGTTTATAAGTGGTTTCAAAATTTTCGGACTGGCCATATGGGCACAAGTGACGCTGAACGTTCTGGACGGCCTGTGGAGGTTACGACTCCAGAAATCATTGATCAAATCCATGATATGGTGATGGATGACAGAAGAGTTAAGGTGCGTGAGATTGCTAGTGCTGTGGGCATCTCGACTGAACGGGTACATAATATTTTGTATAAACATTTGGACATGAGAAAGCTATCCGCAAGATGGGTGTCGCGACTGCTCACGCTTGACCAAAAACGGAATCGTGTGAAGTGTTGCAAGGATGGTTTGCAGCTGTTCCAGAAGAATCCGGAGAACTTTAAGCATCGTTTTCGTCACTGTGGATGAAACATGGATACATTACTATACTCCTGAGACCAAACAACAATCTAAACAATGGGTTACCAAGGGGGAATCTGCACCAAAAAAGGCGAAGACCGTTCCTTCGGCCCGGAAAGGTTATGGCGACTGTCTTTTGGGATTCGCAAGGAATAATCCTCATCGACTATCTGGAAAAGGGTAAAACTATTACAGGTGAATATTATTCATCATTAATTGGACCGTTTCAAAACCGAGCTGCAAGAAAAAACGCCCGCGATTGGTCCACAAGAAAGTCCTTTTCCATCACGACAACGCACCAGCACACACCTCAGCAGTTGTGGTCGCAAAATTAATAGAAATAGGATTCCAACTCGTTTTCACACAATCCCCCCTATTCTCCAGACTTGTCTCCCTCGGACTACTATTTGTTCCCCAATTTGAAGAAATGGCTGGCGGGACAAAGATTTTATTCAAACGAGGAGGTGATTGCAGACACTAATGGATATTTTGCAGACTTGGACAAATCCTATTATTCGGAAGGGATCAACAAACTAGAACATCGTTGGACGAAGTGTATAAGCCTAAAAGGAGACTATGTCGAAAAATAAAAAAGGTTTACCCCAAACACATAAGTAGTTTTTATTTTTTGCACGGACTTTTCAAACCAGCCTCGTAAACAACCTCAAAGAGTCCAGTCCTTTTATTCACAGGTTCCTGGATTAAGGTGAGTCCCCTCCGCTTCTCGCCCACTGGATGCTTTGGATTCCCCGATGGTGAGGGACGAGAGGACTCACTTGAATAAAGCACCACAATGATGAGAGGCGAGAGGATTCACTTAAATAAAGTAGCCCGAGGGTGAAAAGCGGTGGAATTCACCATAATGCATCATCTTGTGAATGAAAGGACTGGACTAATTGCGGATATTTCAAGATCCTGACGTAATAGCTTCCAGCGACCAAAAATACGTATAGATATGGTGGTCTGCACGGTTTTTTTTGCATTAGATGTTTTGGTTATAGTTTAACGTTCTTGATGTAATTTTCTTCTATTAGGTTATGTTAGGTTTAGAGTTCTTTGTATAAGGAAGCATTGGAAAATAAATAAAATTAAAGACGATATTAAGGATACAAAACATTGGATAAGTGCATACATGGCGATATATGAAAAAACATCATTAATAGTAATTATAGTATATAGATCACCAAGTGCTTCAAAATCAGAATTTTGTGATACATTTCAAGATTTTATAGAAGAAGTATGCGAAACAAACTGTGATATCTTAATTGCTGGAGATTTCAACATTGACTGGAAGAATGATTTTTATGCAAGCAAACTGGGAAGCATACTTAACGATAACGGTCTTAAGCAGGTAATGAACGAATATACTAGAATAACGATAAACTCAAAAACATTGATAGACTATATAATAACAAATAAAGAAACAATTACGGCAAAAAATAATATAAATAATAAAATAGCTGATCATGAATCTATTGATATTTTAATCGAGTGTGATACCAAGTAGCAAAACTATCATATTAAAGAAATAAGCCTTTTTAAGTACAACAAAAACAGATTCAAAAATGAATTAAGTGCAATATTAAGATGTGAAGAAATTAATCATTTAAATGAATATGTTCACAACTTTGATGATTGTATCGAAAACGTAATAAAAAAATTTACTTTTAAGAAAAAAATGTCTAAAAAAAGTTATAACAAATGGTTTAATAATGAGCTCAGAGCATTAAAACGAGAAAAAGTTCTTAAATACCAAAGAGTAATCTTAGAAAATACAAATGAGGCATGGAACAGTTATAAAACAATAAGAAATACGTATAAAGTCAAAATTGAAAAAGAAAAAAGTAATTCTACTAATAATAAAATAAACAATGCAAATAACCAAAAAGAAATGTGGAATAAAATTAAAGAACTAGTCTTAAGAAAACCCAAAAGTGTGATAAAAACTGTGATATATAATCAAATAGAATATAAAGACAATTTCCAAATAGCTGAAAATTTTAATACATATTTTGTAAATAGTATAAATGAAATCAGATGCTCCATCGAAGATATACAATACGAAAATGAAATACCTGAGTTTGACACTAAATTCAAATTTCGTGCAGTAAATCTACAAGAACTGAAAACTATTTTTAAGAATATTAAGAAAAAACCAGACTATACAAAACTATCAAGTAACATAATTCTAGATAATTGGGGCATAACAGGAAATATTATACTGAATATTATAAATAAGTCACTAGAGACAAGGTTGTTTCAAAATAACTGGAAGGAATCAATGATATTTCCTATCCAAAAAGTAAAACATACATCAAAATGTGAAGAATACAGCCAATTAACACTTTAAAAATATGTGAAAAAGTTATTGAAAAAATAGTAAAAAATCAATTGGAAGAATACATGGAACAACACAGACTACTATCAAAGTTTCAATCAAGATTTAGAAAGAAATATTCATGTGAAACAGCAATCAATTATGTTATAAACAGATGGAAATGTAAAAAAGATAAAAAATAAAATATTAGCAATTTTCCTTGACTTCAAAAGAGCATTTGAAACTATAGATAGGGATATTCTATTGTAAAAACTTAATAGATACGGTATTCAAGACACAGAGCTAAAATGGTTTCAGTCCTATCTGACAAATCGTAAAACAATTCACAAATATCAATAACGAAATATCAAATAGAAAAAACGATTTTGGAGTACCACAGGGCTCAATTTTGGGAGCTCTTCTCTTTGTAATATATATAAATGACATGGAAAATGTATTAAAAAAATGTGAAATTGTATTATATGCAGATGATACATTAATTTTCACAGAAGCAGCAACAGAGGAGATATGTCATGAAAATTTAAAAAATGATATGGATAACATTAACAAATGGTTAAAAATGAATAAGTTAAAATTAAATGAAAACGAGACAAAATTAATGGAAATTGATATGAACACTGACAGAGCATTCAAAATAAATAATGTAATAATAGAAAAAGTAAGTAATATAAAATACCTGGGTTTCCTCATAGACAGGAATTTGAACTTTAAAGAACATGTCGAATATATATGTAAAAAAATAGGGAAAAAAATCGGGTTTTTCAAACGTTTAAGAAGTAAAGTAACAATATTAACTGCAATAAATATATACAACACCATGATAAAACCTCATTTTTGAATATGGATCAACTGTGTTATTCACATGCTGTTCAGACCAACAACAGGCAAGGCTACAAAAACTCCAGAACAAGGCTATGCGCTCTATTTTGAAATGCAATCGTTTCACATCAATAAGATATATGCTAGATGCACTGAAATGGCTAAATGTAAAGCAAAGACTGCAGCTAAATACAATATGTTTTATCCAGAAAATGAAAATGGGAAATGCACCGGAATACTTGATTGAACAAATAAGATATGTTGGGGATGTTCAATCGTACAGCCTGAGGAACGCATTAGATTTTAGACCGCAACGTGCAGATACCAGTGCAATGCAAAAATCTTTATTTTCAAAAGGCCTGACCTTATACAATATGATGCCCAACAACATAAAGAGTGAAACAAATATAAATGTGTTTAGAAAAGGAACAATAAATTTTGTAAAAAATATTAGTTTTTAATCAGAGTATGAAATTGTTTGTTAAATTTATTTTAAATGTAAATTAAAAAGTATTGTGAATACTACTACTAAATAAATAAAAATAAAGTTGCGTGCATTAGGCTATGTTAAGTTTAGCGTTCTTGGTGTAAGTTTCTTGCATTAGGCTGTTTGGTTTAGAGTTCCTGGTGTAAAGTTCTTGGTGTAAGTTCCTTGCATTAGGTTATGTTAGGTTTAGAATTCTGGTTGTAAAGTTCTTACATTGAGGTGAGAGGCGGGGGGTTCATGTGCGAGGGGAATCATTTTAATAAGTGCATCCAGTGGACGAGAAGCGGGGACTCATTTTAATCCAGCAATCTGTGAATGAAAAGACTGGACTTTTTGAGGTTATTTCAAGATCTGGACTTAATAGGTCAATTCTTTAGCATAATCGGTTTAAGCGCCCCAAAATACGTACATATATGTTGGTCTGTTCATTTAATTTTTTAATTTACTTACAGGCGTATTACTGACCATTTTTGAGGTGTTTTTTGAGGTTATGTCGAAATGCTGACGTGATGGGTGAATTCTAATCTTGGATTCAATTTCGGCATCCCAAAATGCGTGTGGTTTGCGCGTTTACATATTTAATTTTTTTGTAAAAGTATTCTTGCTTATTTTAAATAAATAAAATAAATAAATATCGTCTTTATTAAGATGTCAATACATGTGATGTGAGTACATACCCACACACTATCGGTTACTCTTACATCTAACCTCTTCAACACACAACGCGCTTACAAACAAAAATCAAGCAACAATTACATACTAACATAATAAAATCAATAATCGAGAAGAGACATCAAAATACAAATAAACTACGTCTAAGAATTTTGCTTATTTACCAGCTCATCCCTATATAATCGACGAAGTCTGCCAATAGTGCACGTTTTCAGTTCTGGGTTCATGGTATTGTATATATTTACTGCATTATATGTAAAACTGCGCGCTGAAACAAGGCAGTGCGATGCTGAGGCATAGTCAAGCGATCAGGCCGTCTAATATACCTATCATGCACCAAATTTCGGGATACTAGCTTCTCCCTTAAATAAATCGGGACTGAAGTTCCTAAAAGGCTCATTAAGAATATTACGAAGTGCAGTTGAACAGTAGACATTCTGTACATACTGCAATTGTCTCTTTGAAAGCGCATCGAAGCAAGGATAGTACACAATACTACAATAACAAAATGAAGACAAGACCAAAGACTCATACAATTTTTTTCTCATCTTAAAATTTAGAATAAAACGATTTGCATATAAATCCTTCATTTTCGCGTAACTTTTTTGCAGGAGCACCCTAATATGTTCCCTGAATCTGAGATGTGTATCAACGCAAAGACCCAAATTCTTAGCACAATCCGAAAACAGCAAATCCTGATCAGCCAGCCTCAGTCTCAAAGCCATGCTCAAGGTTGGTCGCCGATTTTCCTTGCAAAACAATAAAACTTGCGTCTTGTCTGGATTTAGCCTCAAATTATGTTCGTCCGAGTAAACTGACAAAGCCATGAGATCCTGATTTAAATTTTCTGCTGCAGACTCAGGATCCGATGGTTAAAAGAAATGAAGCAACTGTGTGTCATCAGCATACGACTGAACCGATGAATATGCAGCCGTTTGGAATATATCAAAAGTATATATAAGAAACAGAAGAGGCCCCAGTATTGAATCCTGGGCACTCCCGAGATAATTTTACCAGCTGTTGAACAAACATCATTCATTCGCACCCTCTGCCGTCTACCCGACAAATAGCTATAGAAAAATTGTACGGAGTGATCAGCGAAACCCAGATAGTGCAGTTTAGCACAAAGTAGGTTATGATCCAGCACATCAAAGGCTTTCGAATAATCCAACGAGACTGATATAAAAGCCTTATTTTTGTCAATAGCTCTGATTATGCTATCAATTAAAGTCAATAAAGCCGTTGATGTGTTATGACCCCTCCGAAAGCCAGATTGGTGCAAGGGGAGCAACCCATTAGTCAAGAGATATTCTGAAACCTGTGTATGTCCTGCCCTTTCCAAGAGTTTTGACATAACTGGTAACAAACTAATTGGACGCAAATCTCTGATGGTCAAACGATTTTTAACTTTAGCAACAGGGCACCCAATAGATTCTTTCCAGCTCTCCAGAAAATACCCACTCTCCAGGCAACAATTAACTATATGGGTTAGATGATATGAGATAACAGGTAAACTAAGTTTAAGCATAAAAAGTGTCAAACCATCATTTCCAGCAGCATTGGATTTTATACTATTAACACACCTGCCGATTGACTCAGGGGTTTCCATTAGGAAATTAAAGTTCAGATCTAAATTCCTCTTATTGTTACTGTAATAATGTATTTTACCAGCACAGTTGTCGGACTTTCGGAAAACGCTCAAAAAGTATTCATTTATATCATTCACATTGGCCAAATGTGCAGGCAGACGAAGTATTTTTTGAGGTTATGTCAAAATCCTTGCGTGATCCTTGGTGATGAGCCAATTCTGACCTCGGATTCGTTTTTTAGCACACCAAAAAACATATGGTATGGTATTTCACCTTTCAACTACAATTTTTTTTTTTGTGGTCCTGTGTTATTGATGATTAGTATGATTATTAAGTCTGTTTTATAATTATAAGATTTTATTACCAAAAAATTAATCAATAAATGTCGATTTTTACTATAATGGCGATTTTATTGATACATCTCGCCAAAAATGAACTGATTCTAATTTTATTTTGAAAATTCTCGAAGTCTTGACTTTGATTCTAGGATGTTTCGTGCCTCGGTACTTTGAGAATGTCGAGACTTCCCAAACCCTACCTATAACACCATAAATACGAAGTCACGCTTTAACTCCCTTCCTCAGCCCTTACGCGTTTTATAATAATTTATAGTAAATGATCTGGGAATCTTAAAACGTGAAGAAAAGCAAAAATCTCGGAGTGTCATTTCTACAATAATTTCCTACAGCACGGAAAATAAAAATAAATTCTTCAAAATTATTAACAGTCGTCCATTATTTACATTTGAACAGGCATATGACGGACATTGGAACTACGTTTTTCGTAACTGAAAAAAGAATGCAAAAATTTTGGAAGGGATTTTGTTAGGAATATAAGGAGGGAAATAATAATGTTGATTTTCGAGGTGGTTATATGCCTGGATCTTGAGTCTCTTTTAATCTTTTCCACGCTTCCCTGTATCTTTCCACCTTTAACCACTGCCTGACCATTACTAATCTTATATCATCGACCTATCTTTTCTGTGGACGTCTCATGCCGCCTTCTTTCTGGGTCTTCATTTTGTGATCTTGAATACCTATCTATCTCCGGAAGATCTAGCCACATAACCCGCTTCCAGATTTATACCAATGACTTTGGCTCGTCTCTTTATCTCGCTGTGAATTCTATACCTAAGGGAGATACCAAGCATACCTAGCCATAGCTCATTGTAAAGTTGCGAGCTATTTATCAAATGCTTCAGTGAGGCACATCGTTTCCAGTCCATATGTGCTGACAGGCAGGACATAGGTATTGTAGAGTTTAGTTTTTAGGTTTATGGGTATTGTAGTACTTTCTAAGATATGCCCTAGTTTCCTAAAAGCTGCCCATGCCGGCCCTAGTCGCTTGGTAATTTCTGTATACTGATTCTCCTTTCCGATCTTAACAATGTGACTTGAGTAGATATACTCGTTGACGAGGTCCATGGAGTTATTTCCTATCCATATGTTGATTTCCTCAGGGATCATTAATTTGTTTTTTTTAAATTCATTTTAAGACGAATTCAACATTTCCTGTAGCTCATTGGTGTCGTCTGCAAACCTAAGGTGATTCAATCTGGTGTCATTTTGAGCACTACTAATAACACATAAAGAAAGGATGAGTGCGTCACCGCATTAAGGTCTTAAGAATCACATGTAAAAGTTGTTTATTGTTCTAAAATTTATTATTATTATTATTACCCGGGAATGAATGTGAGAAAATTATATGCTTAATAAAATACTTATAATTATGCTATATATAAAACAAATAAACAGTTTATTTTTAGAAACGTATAGCTTTAATAACGCATAATAAACTTATAAAATTTCAAATATCCTAAATTAACTTTTCATTTTATTATAACCACCTATTAAAAAATTCTTTGATATAATATACAGCAATTTTTACGATTTTATGCCATAATTGAAAAATATTTTTGTATATATGTAGTTCAAAATATCTTATAGCCTGTCCCAAAATATAAGATCCTGATTTTTAAGTGGGCAATATAAAAATTCCGACCTTTTGCTTATGATAGGCTGCAGAGATGGACTTAAGAATTTTATTCGTTAATGCAAATAAATAAAATTATAAGTGTTTTTGGAGATGTTTATTTATAGCATGTAAGAACAAATGGATAAGAAGTACAAATATACAGTTTGAATAAATGGGGTTTACAAGAGGGGACATATTGTATATATAAAAATATATTTTAACTTAAGCCTAATTCGGTTTTACTATCACTGTCATCAGCTGAGGTAATTATCAATGGTTTTATATTATTTACATAAATATACGAATCTTCAACTTTAACAACGTGCTGATGGAATTCTTCCAGCTTTCACAATATAATTTTTTTTACTAATATAACCACTGACACGCTTAAAGTAGGAGAAACATTTTGTGCCCTTATTTTTGATTTAACTTGATGCCAAACATGTTCAATTGGATTAAACTCACAATAAGCCATACTATCACAAACATATTTCTTTTTCAATTTATAGTCTTTCAAAACTTTCAAAAGATCACTTTTTTTATAATTCAAATAAAATGTCATTTTCTAACATATATTCCTGTATTTCCGATTTCATGTTGGCTGCATTAGGAACTTTATTTAGTAGGCGACTATGGTAACTTGCATTGTCCATAACTATAACACTCTGTTCGGGAATATTGGGCAAAAGGGAATTTTGAAACCAATTTTCAAGAAGTTCTGCGGTCGTGTCTTTGTGATAGCCCAAACTGGTCCCGTCCTGCACCAGTCTTAATTTTATTTTGTCTAGGGTCTGCACCAACTGCTCTTCATATATAGAATATATAGAATATACATCTTTTTCACAATCGTCTACATGATGCATTTGAAAATCTTTCCATTTTTTACTGTGCCTGAGTGATGGTTTTCCTATAATACCCTTAATCGTAGAAATTGGGGTTTTTGTTAGTTCACTGGTTTCTTGCAAAGCACTTTGTTTATTCAAATTTCTTTTTACCAAACTGTCGTAAAACATTTTTCACTATTTGTTTAGCGTCAAGTGATAAATGTTTTCTCTTGCGATAACCACTATTACAATTTTCTCACGGACGCCATATAATTAAAATAGAACCGTTACGTTGTAAGTTGTGAGTAAAACGAAAAATAAAAATAATAAAAAGTATCTTTCCAATCTTAATGGGGACCTGTGGTTATTATTATCAAATACTTAAAGGGCTCCAAACCGGGTTGCCAGGTATTGAATATATAGGTAAAAATAGATCCAATATGATTGCAGGTGCAAGTGAGGGCGGTATACAAAGCAGGTAAAATAAAATTACGTTTATCGTAATACCTGGCAACTATGCACAAAACCAAAAAGGGCAGGATCTTATATCTTGGGATTTACTATACAATTCTTGATACTTGGAATACTTATTGCGATTTTTCACTTACGAGGACTACCTTTTAAGTTTTTACAAACAGAAAAAAAAATTTGATACAAATCGTGTCATCGTTTCTCAAAATTTTGAAATTTCCATTTGGATGCTTTCGAAATTGATATTTTTAATTTTTTTTTTGTTATCTTTTGTGATATTAACGCATTTTGAGTTATTTCAAGAATCTATTACACTGAAATTTGCGAAATAGTCAACCATGTTGGCTGCAACTGCTTTAATTCATCATTTAAAACTAAATCATCTGATTTATTAGTGTATACATCGTATATCGTAATATCGTATGTTTTAAAAATGTTGAAGTTAAACTGTATCTTCAAATGCAAATTGTATTTCTTGTCAGAAATATGTATTTTTTTCTGATAAATCTCAAAATATAATATTTAATAACACACATATTAATGTCACAGAATCCAACTTATGTGAGTTTTATGGGAATATCCAAAATTAATAGAGAACTACTGTACAGTTTTTACATGCGTTCGAACGAACCAATTCTAGAAACATTTTTTCCACTCTGAAGTTGGTGCTTCAAGAACATTGGTTTGGAAGGATTCAACAAATTCTTGAGGTCATGACAATCGCTTTCCATGCATTTTTTTCTTTTGACTTTCGGGGACAAAAAGAAGTCGTTAGACGATAAATCAGGTGAATACGGGCAATGAGATATTAATTCGATGGTAAGATACGACGAATTGTACCAAATACGCATACCTAGTACTCAATCGGAGGCTGAGACGGCAGCCCTAAGCCGACAGAGTGGTTGGCACAGCCAACACTAGAGGCAGGCAGCGCGATTTAGTACTGGCTGGCCACCCACTCTGTCGGCTTGTGGCTGCCGTGTCAGCCTCCGATTGAGTATTAGATATGCGTATTTGGTATGTTCATCGCATACTGATAGAGCTCGTTATACATCGCTCACATTCTACAAAACTTATTACATGGGAACATTTTAGAGTAAAATCCATACCGTTATTCCAAAAACCCTCTATAATGTAGTAAAAAAAGCATATGAAATTGCTCAGTCTAGATACAGCAATATTATGATTTTATCCTCTCTGGGGTATCACCAGGAGTATTGTTCTAAGTTTTGGACCTCGAAAAATTTGTGCTCTTTTGTTTATAAACAAATGCGTTTTTTGCGATTAACATATGAATAACCTCGGTTATATAAGTCGGATCGAGACAAAAAAAAACTAAACTCTTCGTAATGAAATTTCCAACAAATCGTCGTTGGCTTTAAGTCACTCAAAAGCGTACCTAACCTACAAAATTGAAAAAACAGGCAAAAAACTGTTTTTTTTTTATTTTTTATCGTACAGCTTTACTAAGTGAACTGATCAGCTTGAAACCTTCAAAAAATGGGCCCCTTGTTATAGCAAAAATACCCTGAAATTTTGGTACAAAAATTAATATTATTCTGGGAAATGAGCTTTTAAATAATTTTTAAGAAAGTACAAAAAGTGTTAATCATGCCTAAAACTTAACGAAATTTTTGTAAGCTGAGATTAGAGCAATTTGAAATGAGCCGAATTTAACTAAGCCTTTTATGAAAGGGTCTACGAACATGTTACAAAAATAAGATCCATATTTTCGCTTAAGCATTAATGCTTCAATATTAAATGTTTTTAGTAGTACATCTGATCCTGTTTTATGTACCCGAGGGGTTAAATTAGTTATGAAATATAATATAATGTACTGGAGCAGATGAGATTTGTTAACTCAATTCGGCATGAAGAATGACGTTTTATTATTTCAGGCAAAAAAGGAATATTACGTATATTTAGGAGATGCTGTTAATCAAAATGTTAAATAATTTCTGTCTCGCCGACGACATTGTGAAGAAATGCTTCGGGAACCGAAGCTACAAGTAAGATGGGATTACAGATAAACACATTACCAAAATTATGACAAATGTTGTACTAGACGAGCACTAACTCTAAAAAAATAACATAACAGAAGAAGCTCGAGAATATAGATACCTGAGTCATGATGTAAAAATTAACAGAGACAATCATAAGTATGAATTACAGAGGCGAATTGGACTTAAATGGGCGACTTACGGAAATTAAGAAAGATCATATTCCCAACTGCCTCAAAAGTCAAATTTGTAACCAATGCGTATTTCCTGTCGATCCAATAGCTGTAAGTCGCAAACATGGAAATTTTACAAGAATCTTCTAAGAGTTGACACTAAATGAAATTCATATGGTTTTTCTATTTGTGCAATCATTTCTCGGAAAGTCTCGAGACTTTTCATCTCATGTTAGTAGCATGTTTTTTCCAGGCTTAAACAAGGGAATTTTATTTGGATTGAATGAAATAACTCAGGAAATGTTAGGTTAAGTATATTAGTGCAGTTACTCTGCTAGTATTCATTCATTATGCTAAATTAGTTTTTAGTGTTCCGTACGGAACATTTATAAGATCACTTCGATGTCTATCTGTCTGTCCATCTGTCTGTCTGTCTGTCCGCCTGTCACACCCCGATTTTTTCCGAAACTATTTGACATAGAAAGTTAAAATTTGGGACTAACATAGGAATTGATGGCCGCATCAGACCCGTGTAGTTTTGGAAGTTAATTTTTTTGCTTAATGGGTTAGTTTTGAGGGGGTGGAATCCTGTGTAAATTGTTTTTTTACCAAATGAAAAGCTCGTAAAAATACGAATTCAAAAAAATATGCAATGAAATACTTGCACACACTTTTCTCTAATATTTTTAAAAAATTGCGAAAAATCTCTGTCCCCTCCCTTATCTCGAAAAGTACTGATCAAAAAATTTTGAAAAAATTCTGGAATATTCTCCATAGGGTGTAGATTGAACGAAAATTATCACGAGTGCATTACTTTTAATAAAAAACTTTCTTGAAAACTCATTTGGGGTGTGTTTTGTGAAGTCCTTTATCATGTTATACCACTGTAACAAAAATTTTTATTTTAAGGGTTTATATAAACACTGGGACGCTGCAAAAAGTGTGCATATTTAAAAAAATACATTTTAAAGGTTATTAACTGAATAATACAAATGAATGGCTGTCATATATTTTCACTGTACTTGGAATTATAAGAAAAAATTTTTTTTAAAATATATTCTAAATGTTAACATTATTTTTTATCGGGTTAAATGGACCACTGAAGAAAACTATGGCGCTTCCTTGTCTGCAGGACCATTTCACAAAAAATAATACAATATGGAAAAATAAAAATTAATCTTGTAAAACCATGCAGTAGTTAAAAATTGTCGAATGTTTTTTTTTTTCAAAAATAAAAAATTTACGGTGTTTTAAACTTTAGTATGCCATTTTCGACCAAAAAATTTATGTTTAATTATTTATGAAAAAAATGCCTATTAGAAAAATTTAAAAAAACCTCTCGACATTTTGTAGAAAAAGTGGATATTAATATTAAAAAAAATAACCGGACAAGTGCAAGTTGAACTTGCACAATTAGTGCTCCGTACGTTGATTGCTTTTAAAATAAAAAATTTTGTTACGGTGGTATAAAATGATCAGTGACTTCATAAAACACACCCTAAATGAGTTTTCAACAAAGTTGGTTTCCAATCTTTACTGAAAACTGATGACCTGATTTTTGTTTTTTTATATACCAGATAAATTATTAAAGGTAATGCACTCGTGGTAATTTTAGTTCAATCTACACCCCGTGGAGAATATTCCAGAATTTTTTCAAAATATTTTGATAAGTACTTTTTGAGATAAGGAGGGGGGACCGCGATTTTTAGCGATTTTTTAAAAATAATACAAAGAAAAGTGTGCGCAAGTATTACATTATATATATTTTTTACTCGTGTTTTCACCAGCTTTCATTTGATACCACACTTGATGATCTAGTAAAAAAATTTTTTTTCACTTCCGAATTCACCCCTCAAAACTAACCCCTTAAGTCAAAATTTAACTTTCAAAACTACATGGCTTTGAAGAGGCCATCAATTCTTAAATTATTACCAAATTTCAACTTTCTATGATAAATAGTTTTTGAGAAAATCGGGTGTGACAGACAGACAGACAAACTCCGAAGTCATCTTATAAGTGTTCCGTACGGAACACTAAAAAAGTTAAAAAAATATTAAAAATCGACTGAATAATATTGCAGACAGTGCACTGAAAGAGGTCCCAATCCGACGCTAAGTCACATTTATGTTATAACTTTGTAATGGAATGGAATTTTGTTAAAAAGATTTTTTTTTTTTATAATTTTTAGAAGTATAGATCGATTTTTTGAAAATTCCAGGTGTATGTAATGAGTTAAAAGTAATCAACGTACGGAAACACTAATTGTGCAAGTCCGACTTATACACTCCTGGACAAAATTAACGCAACAATATATTAAATCATACAAATCTCTATAATGAATTAATTTTAATAATTTTTTATGAACATTGGTTACACTAAAAGTTAGAAAAAACTTATTCGGATACTTTAAAAGTAAATTAGCTACCAAATTTCTCTATAAGATTCGAATTAAAATTATTCTTAAGACCTAATAACAAAATCGTTGAAATTATGTAATAATGAAAAAATAAACTGGGACACTAGTAGCAAAATTAATGGTGTAACTGGGACACTAGTAGCGTGTGTTGCCTCCTCTACTTCGGATGACAGCATTTATGCGCCTAGGCATGCTTCTAATTAAATTTTGGATAAAATCTTGAGGAATTTGCTCCCATTCTGTGATAACTGCATTTTCAAGTTCCCTCAGGTTTCTAGGTGCAGGTATATGACGTTTCACATTTTTCTTAAGGTGATCCCATACATGTTCTATCGGATTCAGATCCGGGCTTTTTGGTGGCTATTGCATAATCGGTATATCAACTTGATTAAGATAATCGAATACCTCCCTAGCCACGTGAGGTCGAGCGTTGTCTTGCATAAACAGGAAATTGGGCCTCACAAAATGACCGAAAGGCATCACATGTTCTATTACAATATTCTCAAGATAGTAGTCAGCATTCATGGATCTCGTACGGACAGGAACTAACTCTGTGCGAGCATCAAAGCAGATGCCACCCCAGAACATAACAGAGCCACCGCCGAATGGAATCCTTGCAGAGATATTGCAAGGAGCAAACCTCTCTCCTGGTCTTCGCCATACTCGCTCACGACCATCTGGATGTTTTAGACTAACCCTAGTTTCATCTGTGAAGAAAACTTGTTTTCAATCATCCACAGACCAGTTTTCGTGATTTCGAGCAAAACGTAACCCTGGCAACTCTGTTCTCTCTAGTAAGCAAGGGCGCAGTAGCTGGTCTCCTACTGTTTAATCCAGCTTCATTTAACCGTCTTCTAACTGTTTTAGAAGAAATTGTGACATTGAGAACAGCTTCGAGTTCGTTTCTTATTATAGAACTAGTGACAGTCCTGTTTCTTAAAGCATATTGTCTTATAAAACCTTCATCTAGGTCGCTAGTGCATCGTTTTAGCCCTTGCCCTAGCCTTCTAGAATAAGTTCCTACTTCATTCAAGCGTCTTACCATACGACTTATTGTGGAACGATGTTTGCCTAACAAATTGGCAACATAACTCTGACAATATCCCTCGTTCAATAAAACTGAGGCTCGCACTACCTCGTGTTCAGTTAAATTCCTTGTTCGATTCATTTTTCTAATTCTTCGGGGTCAAAAATAAAACACAAAAACGTATTACTTTGAAAAAGGGAACATTTTATAAGCTTATTTTTAAAGAAAATCTATCGCATTACTACAGAAAATTATTTATCTTCTAAAAAAATTCTTTAAAACTGTAAATCTAAACGAATTGTTTTCATTTCTGTCATGAACAACAAAACAAAATATGCATAGCCTACTATTCAAATACTCGATAAACTTTAAAACTGACATAAGAAAAAGATAAATTCATTTTCAGATTGTTGCGTTAATTTTGTCCAGGAGTGTATTTACTTTGTCTTGTTTATTGACTATATACAAGGGGTGATAATTAGTTATTTACAGTGAATAAATGTCGCGGAATATAAAGAACAGCAGTTGTGTTTTTTATTATCTTAATGTAAAAGTGTAATTTTTCAGGTAGTAAGTTGTGGTGGCGTTAAAAACCTAAATAAAAACGCGCAACTAAATTTTTGAGATCTGGAGTCACAGGATATATGATATTTATAGATTTAATGCTAATATTAAACATTTGACGATATTAAACAAAAAGTAACAAACCAAATAAATAGAGTGTGCCAGATAACAAGTGGAAAAACCCAGAAAATAGAATTAATGAACAAATCCATTATTCTTACTAATTCCGCGCCTAATCTTAATTATCTGATTATTTTAAATGATATTAATGTTACCCGGATTTCGAGAAGTTATTTAAAATGTGCTGAGTTATCCACTCAGTGTTTCATAGACGGCGTCATATAAAATAAATAAATAACTTTAAGAGGGTACATCTTGTTCTAGAACTCGCGTGACATTTATGGTAAGATAAGAATATTGTTGTGTATGTTCCTACACTTTAAAAAGTATTGATATAAATTTCAATAATAATTGGCCAAGTGCAAGTCGGACTTGCGCAATTAATGTTCCGTACGTTGGTTGTTTTTAAAATAAAAATTTTTGTTACGGAGGTATAAAATGATCAATGACTTCAGACTTCAGAAAACACACCCAAATGAGTTTTCAACAAAGATTTTTTCCAATCTTTACTGAAACTAATGGCCTTCAAATTTTTGTTTTTTTTTTTTTAATATACCAGATAATTATTAAAGGTAATGCACTCGTGATAATTTTCGTTCAACTACACTCTGTGAAGAATATTCCAGAATTTTTTCAAAATTTTTTGATTGGTACTTTTCGAGGTAGGGGGGGGGGGACAGCGATTTTTTCAGAATTTTTAAAAAATAATGCAAAGAGCAGTGTACCCAAGTATTACAACATATATATTTTTAAACTCGTGTTTTTATAAGCTTTCATTTGACATCCTACTCGATGACTCTACTAAAAAAATTTTTTTTTCACTTTCGAGTTTACCTTCCAAAGTTAACCCTTTAAGCCAAAATTTAACTTTTAAAACTGCATGGTTCTGATGAGGCCATCAATTCCTATATTAGGGCCAAACTTTAATTATCTTTGCAAAATAGTTTCGGAGAAAATCGGGTGTGACAGACAGACAGCTCGACAGACATCGAAACGATCTTATAAGTGTCCCGTACGGAACCCTAAAAATTACATAAAATTTTCAATATTTTTTAAAACATTATTTAGTTTTATAATGTATGGGGGTCGTCGAAAACGTATTAAGCCTTTTAAAGACAAAATTGAGATAATTGTTTTTAGTGTTCCGTCCGGAACACTTATAAGATCACTTCGGTGTCTGTCACAACTGATTTTCTCCGAAACTACTTGACACAGAAAAAGTTGAAATTTCGCACCAATATAATAATTGATGGCCTCATCAGAGCCATGTTGTTTTGAAAGTAAAATTTGGACTTAAGAAGTTAGTTTGGGGGGTGAAATAGAAACTGAAAAAAAAAATTTACCAGGTCATCGAGTGGGGTATTAAAGAAACCTTGTGAAAATACTAATTTAAAAACATACAGTTAGTCCAAAAGGTCTTCATATACCACTGCTTTCTATACTATTTTTCTGTTAGGTTTAACTAATTAATTGAAACTACGAGAAAACATGTTCAAATTAATATTTGGAACTTAACTAATGAGAATTAGTATTAAAAACAACTACGGAACATTTTATTTAGAAGTTACATCATTGTTACAAAAATGTAAACAAAATTAATGTCAAAAAAGTCTCCATACACTCAAAAACTGCATTGAAAAAAACACGTTATAATCAGTCGCATTTTATCAAGCTATCTATTGCTCACTAAACTGAAAACAAATGAATAATTTTCGGCCATATTTTATAATCTGTCACTTATTGTAATTTTGCAGTGGGTTTTCAAGGTATAAAAATATGAAAAATGAAATATAGGAAAAATTGTTAAAAAGTCGCATGCTACTGTTCAATACATTATAAACAAGTATAAAAGAATGGGTTCCTATAAAATTCGACCACGCTCTGGTCGTCCCAAGGAACTGACTCCACGTGAAAAGGCCAGTATTGTTAGACAAATAATTATAGATCCCAAAAAGTGCACCAAAATTAAAAAAAAGTACGGGAACTATTTTCGAAAAATGTTTGTTCATAAATAGTGAAAAATTGTTTACACGGGGCAGGCTATAAGGGGTGTGCAGCCAGGTAGAAGCCGTTAATTTCGGAATTACCATAAATCATACACACCATAAATATAGGGATATACAAAGAAATTGTACAAAGTCGGACAAAACAATGTTAATTTAATATTTAAAAGCAGTAAAAATACAAAAATACAAAAATAATTAAAATGGTATTTAAGTATACCTTGGTTTAAGACAAGATAATGTAGGTAGGTTCAGGTTCATGACAGCAATATCTAGAAAAAAAATCTCACAACCAGCACTCTCTTAGAGATCATCAGGCCCCGTAAAAATCCCCTATCGAGTAGAAGGCATTTTCCAGTAAGAAGGACTTTAGCCGAGATATAAATCTTGGACCACTCATATTTCGCAGTTCTGCAGGCATTCCGTTATGAAGGCTGATGCAATTATAGAGTGGAGAGCCTTCGAAGAAAGCTGATCTATGAATGGGGACCTTTAATACACTATTACTCCTGGTGTTATATGTATTTGTTGCTCCCAGCATCTCAAAAAGGTGTCTATTATTGTTTACAAGAGTTAAGCACAACAATGTGTAAAGACATGGAAAAGTTAGGATTCGTTGTGTTATAAACGTATCTCTGCAGCTTTCACGAAAATTTAGATTAAAAATCAAACGGATTATTTTCTTTGGTTCACAAATATATGTTTACTTTTCACACCAGCAGCACCCCAGGATATAACATTGTTAGACATGTGACTAAAAGCTAATGAATAATATACAGCCAAGAGACCGTCACTATCAAGGGTACTTTTTAAGCTTAAAATTGCAAAGTAAGCTGAGTTCAGTTTAGCACATGTGTTATCTATATGGTGCCTAAAAGAAATCCTATGATCCATAAACGTACCGAGGAACTTGGCTTTCTCCTCAAAGTTTACACCAAGGGAATTGGCAAACATCGACGCTAATGGTTTTTTATTAAATATATTCATATAGATAGTTTTCTCAACATTCAGTACAAGGCCATTTCTTCTGCACCATGCTTCCATATCCCTGCACACACATGAAACATCATCATAAAGACCATCTACAGTGTCCGAGGCTATCACAATGGTGGTATCGTCTGCATACGTAATCACTTGCCCTGTTCTAATATTTAATGGCAGGTCATTTACATATAGTATAAATAACAAGAGTCCCAAGACTGTGGATCGCCAAGATCGACCGCTTTCTTTTCAGAAACAATTCCATCATATTTCACCACCATCTCCCTGTCGGTCATATATGACCCTATCTAGTCCAGCAGGCTGCCTCGAATGCCAATATTGTATAATTTTTTCATCAGCGAAGATTTATGTACCGTATCAAAGGCTATAGAAGCGTTATAACATATTTACCGTCATCAACGTTGCGGAAAACCTGATTTAAATAGTGGAAAGAGGCAGACTCAATTGATCTATTAGGCAAAAAACCATGTTGTGCGGATTGTAGTATGTTGTATTTGATAACAAAATTTATTAGTCGTTTGTACACAATTCTCTCAAATACTTTTGAGAAAGTACTAAGTATAGATATTTGCCTATACATCATTACGGTTACCCATCTTATAGACAGGGATAACATTAGCGGTTTTGAAAACTTTAGGAAAGATACCCTTATTAAGACCAAAGTTTATTAAGAACGCAAGCGGTAATATTTTTTACCACTTTAGTAGTTATATCTTCAGATCCAGCTGCTTGTTTATCCTTTATTTTAGAAATAATTTGGAGAACCTCAATCTCAGTAACGGATTCCATAACCATGGTATTTGATGTTACTGGCGAGACGGTACAATCTTTCATGTTAGCTGATCCATATTTATTTCGTAGTTTGTTTTCAGAGATAGTACTAAAATAATTTACAAATGTGTTTGCAACCACGATTGGTTCAGAAGTAAGCTCAGAATCTACGAGAAGCGAAATAGAAATTTGTGTGTTGTTTTTATTTAAAGCATTATTAACTATAGACCAAATAGTTTTTGATTCGTTATCGGAATTAGTTATTTTGTTTTTATAATAGAGTTTTTTTGTTAAATATATTCTAGTTCTATACTTTTTTTTTAAGAATACGGTATTCAGTTAAAGTCTTACTGTCATTATTCCTGCGATGCAACCTATATAGATGGTCTAATTTCTCTTTCAGGCTAGCTAGATTTTTGTTATATCATCCTTTTGGAGACAGTGGCGATGTTAAATATTTCTTTCTGTATGGATAACAACAATTAAGATAGTAGACGCTAGTGTCAATAAAAAGATTCCACAAGCTATCACAGTCGCTAGATATGCTACTAAACGTCCTGAATTTTGAGAATCCGGAATCTTTAGTGATGAAACTAAAATTAACCTTTTTCTTTCTGATAGCAGAACTAAAGTTTGGAGAAAGAAAATTATCGCGTTCGATATTAAAAACATTTGTTCCACGGTGAGACAAGGGGGGTGGCAGTGTTCTGCTTTGGGGATGCATGTTCGCTGGAGGAGTTGGAAATTTACATTTTAATAATGGTGCCATGGATCAGCATGTTTATCTGAACATTTTGAGAGACAATTTAACAGAAAGTGTGTGTTCCAAAAGGACAATGATTCGAAACACACTGCAAACTTGATGCGAGATTGGATGATCCATAATGTGCGAGAGCAGCTTCATATACCCCCGCAATCACCTAATGTTAACCCCATCGAGCATTTATAGGAGAAAACTTAAACGGCGCATTCGTAAACATAAGAATTAAAAAACAGAATATTGAACGCATGGGGGAACAAGCCAGCAGAAGTTACTAGAAAGCTGGTTACAAGCATGTCAAAAAAGTTACAAGAGATTATCAAGGCCAACGGCGGTTCCACTCAATTTTAGTTTAAAAGAAGTTGTTATTTTCGGTTAAACTCCATCAAACTATTATTGGTAATTGTTAAGTGAATAAATACTTTTTTTACATTAATTTTTTTTTACATTTTTATAACAATGATGTAACTTCTAAATAAAATGTTCCGTAATTGTTTTTAATACTAATCATCGTTGGTTAAATTTCAAATGTTAATTTAAATATGTTTTCTCATACTACTCAGTATATATCACCACTACACCAAACACTTTATTTTTGCACTCGACGCGCGTTTCGCTAACCATGTTAGCTTCATCAGGAGCGATGATTGACTAAAGCTAAACTACAAATCTACCCTATTTATACTTAGCCTAACCCTTGAATTACTCAAGCGGAACTAATGACATAGGCAAGGCCATCAGTTCCGGTCAAGTAACCAGTAGAGGGGACTATAAGGAATAGGCCCTCTGTCTTTATTTAAACTACTTTTACATTTTATGATTTCCATACTTTCGTATGCGTTTAACAATCTCCTATCAGATACGTTTTTTATCAATCTTAGATTATCTAATGTTACAGTATGATCAGCTTCAAGGGCATGTTCGGCAATGCTAGACTTTTCTGTTCTATTGTATTTTAAGAGTGCTAAGTGTTCTTTAAATCTTGTTTTAATTGACATTTTAGTTTGCCCAACATACTTTTTGTCACAATCATTACAATTAATTTCATAAATTCCACTTTTCTCACAATTAGGAATCTTATCTTTGGGATTTCCTAAGATATTCCTCAGATTGTCTAATGACTTATAGACTAAGGTGAGGCCTACCTTATTAAATACCTTATTGAGTCCCTTGTTATATTTCGGATTATATGATATGGAGACATACTTGGTATTATTTTCTTTGCGTGTAAAAAAGGTAGAATTCTGAATATTAAACCTAAACTTATGTCTATTTATTAGCTTATTTACTAAGTCATCGTCATAACCATTAACTCTAGTTATATTTCTAATACGATTCCTTTCTTTATTAAAGTTTACTTTATTCAGAGGGAAAGTGACCAAACGATGAACTAAAAAAATGTAATGAGGCTAATTTATGTTGTTTGCAATGAAATGAATCATTAGGAATATATCTATCTGTTACTGTGTCCTTCCTATAGATATCAAATTTTAATCTATTGTTATTTTTAAATAATTAAAATATCTAGAAAAGGCAATTGTCCTTTGTTCTCAACTTCGTAAGTGAATTTAATGGAATCAAACCGGCTATTTAATCTAGAAACAAAATCATCAATATTTGCTTTCTTTGTATCAAAAATCGCGAAAATATCATCCACATACCTATACCATACCCTTGGGAAATATTCGAATTCTTGACTGGCTTCGATTTCAAACTTACTCATGAATAAATTGGCTATGAAAGGTGATAAGCAATTACCCATAGCTGTTCCTTCTTTCTGAACATAAAATTGATTGTTATATTGGAAATAATTTTGTTTCATACAAAGTTTAGATAATGTTCGCGATTTTTGATACAAAGAAAGCAAATATTTATGATTTTGTTTCTAGATTAAATAGCCGGTTTGATTCCATTAAATTCACTTACGAAGTTGAGAACAAAGGACAATTGCCTTTTCTAGATACTTTAATTATTAAAAATAACAATAGATTAGAATTTGATATCTATAGGAAGGACACAGTAACAGATAGATATATTCCTAATGATTCATTTCATTGCAAACAACATAAATTAGCCTCATTATATTTTTTAGTTGATCGTTTGGTCACTTTCCCTCTGAATAAAGTAAACTTTATAAAGAAAGGAATCGTATTAGAAATATAACTAGAGTTAATGGGTATGACGATGACTTAGTAAATAAGCTAATAAATAGACATAAGTTTAGGTTTAATATTCAGAATTCCACCTTTTTTACACGCGAAGAAAATAACACCAAGTATGTCTCCATACGATATAATCCGAAATATAACAAGGGACTCAATAAGATATTTAATAAGGTAGGCCTCACCTTAGTGTATAAGTCATAAGACAATCTGAGGAATATCTTAGGAAATCCCAAAGATAAGATTCCTAATTGTGAGAAGAAGTGGAATTTATGAAATTAGTTGTAATGATTGTGACAAAAAGTATGTTGGGCAAACTAAAAGGTCAATTAAAACAAGATTTAAAGAACACTTAGCACAGTTAAAATACAATAGAACAGAAAAGTCTAGCATTGCCGAACATGCCCTTGAAGCTCATCATACTGTAACATTAGATAATCTAAGATTGATAAAAAACGTATCTGATAGGAGATTGTTAAACGCATACGAAAGTATGGAAATCATAAAATGTAAAAGTAGTTTAAATAAAGACAGAGGGCCTATTCCTTATAGTCCCCTCTACTGGTTACTTGACCGGAACTGATGGCCTTGCCTATGTCATTAGTTCCGCTTGAGTAATTCAAGGGTTAGGCTAAGTATAAATAGGGTAGATTTGTAGTTTAGCTTTAGTCAATCATCGCTCCTGATGAAGCTAACATGGTTAGCGAAACGCGCGTCGAGTGCAAAAATAAAGTGTTTGGTGTAGTGGTGATATATACTGTGTAGTGTCATTGAAAGTACATTCCTATACTATTTAATATTGTTAGGTCACCGGACCTGCTTGTTGGTGTAGTGGTGATATATACTGAGTAGTATCATTGTGCCAAAGATTCCACATTCCCAACTTAGATGTTTTCTCATAGTTCAAATTAATTAGTTAAACATAACAGAAAAATAGTATAGAATGCAAGTGGTGTATGGAGACTTTATGGACTGACTATATACAATGTAATACTTGCGCACACTTTTCTTTGTATTATTTTTTAAAAATTGCGAAAAGTCGCTGTTCGTTCGCCCTCCTTTATCCCGAAAAGTACTAATCGAAAAATTTTGAAGAAATTCTAGAATATTCTCCACAAGGTGTAGATTGAACGAAAATTATCATGAGTGCATTACCTTTAACAGTTTATCTGGTATATAAAAAAAAAAACAGAAATTTCAAGAGTATCAGTCTTCAGTAAAGATCGGAAAAAAACTTTCTTGAAAACTCATTTGGGGTGTGTTTTGTGAAGTCACTGATCATTTTATACTTCCGTAACAGCTCATGATGCACGATTTTTATTTTAAAAGCAATCAACGTACTTATTGCGCAAGTCCGACTTGCACTTTTCCGGTTTATTTTATTTCTGTTTTGAAGGAACTCTATTAAACCAACTATACGCAATTTTTTCAATGACCTTCTGCTATTTTTCTGGCTACACTATAACTCCGTTACTATAGAATTTCTATGGTTTCTGGACTAAAATTGTGACAAGTGGTTTTCACAGACCTCTTTTGAAGCCAACATAACACCATTCAGGGAGTTCTGCAGATACCGAAACAAATAGTAGTCTGACGGTGGAAAGGCTATACGATGGATGCATTAAAATTTCCCAGCTAAGCTCTCTCAGTTCTTGAGGAGTGATTACAGATGGGTGCAGTCTGGTGTTGTTGTGGTGGAAGACGATATCTTTTCTATTGACTAGTACCGGCCGATTTTTTTTAATCACTTCAATCTTGACAATTGCAAATATTAGCGTACAGAAACAATCGCGTTGCTAAGGTACAGTAGCTCATGATGCACGATTCTCTTCCAATCCGACCAAACACACAGTATCACTTTTTCTTGGCGTCAATCCGGGCTTTGCCATCGTTTTGTGGAGCTTTATCTTTTTTCGATTACGATCTTTTTCTCATATTATTTTCGTACGTGATACACTTTTCATCGCCCGTGATCAACCGCTTCAGAAATGGTTCAATTTGGTTACATTTCTGTAGAGATTTGCAGAGGGAAATTGAATCGAGTGAATGTTTTAGCGTCAAATCATGTAGCACCCAAACATCGAGATTCTCTTGTAGCCAGTTTTTTATAAATAGTTTAAAACTGCTTATTCATGAATGTTTAGTTCCTAGGTGATATCATGGCTACTTACACGCCGGTCTTGCTCAACTTTTTCCAAAATTCTATAAACTTTTTCCGTCACTGGTCGTCCAGTGTGAGGAGCATTTTTGACATCGAAAACATGACACCGTGACGGGAAAAGTACACTGAACCATCTTTTGATTGTTGCTTCTGGTAAACATATCTTGACCATAGACAGCTCAAATTTCTTCATAGGGCTGCACATCACTTGTGCCTCTACCGAAATAGAATTGTAAAATGTAGCGAATTTTTGCAGAAATTTCACTAATTTTTATGGCGCTCTAAATTGACTCTGCATAAACGAATTTCAACAGCTTTTGCACATCTACTATTGTCAAATGTTAGCTTCCAACTGACGCTAAGTATGACTTGATACGACTGATATTACCTGAGATATGTGATGCCAAAGCAATATAACGAGGAAAAGGTTCAATACTTTTCGACAACCCAATATAAAAAAAAATAAGCCAAAGAAAAAGTAATGGAGTGGAGACATAGAACCTGACAGAGGCAACAAGTGAAAGATTGGAAGTCTTTGAAATGTGGCTCTATCGTAAGATGTTAAGGGCGTCATGGGTGGACCGAGTCACAAATGAAAGAATTCTTTCAAATAATGAATAAGGAAAAAGAGTTTTTAGTTGCTATCAAGCAACATAAACTCCAATATCTCGGCCATATTATGACGAATAATAGCAGATTCCATCTGTTACAGAATATGCGGCAAGGTAAAGTGTGTGGAAGGAAAGAAATGTTTGGGGAGAAGAAGGATTTCGTGGCTCAAAAATCTTCGCATTTGGTTTCCAACAAGTCCAACAGTCAGCAAGGTCCTGATAGCTAAGATGGTTGCCAATATCCGGAACAGATAGGAACCGAGAGAAGAAGGAGTCTAACCCACTGAATGTTTTGTAACAAGTGACTACTTAAAAAATTCCTCATGTAGCTGCTAGTGGCACATGTTATACAGACACAAAATCAAGTATTATGCGATTTTGTCGTACAAATCAAATCCTAACCTAAAACTTTTCATCAACATTTTTGAATTATACGATGATTCACCGTACAGCAATCAAAGTTTAAGGATCCTTGGAGGTTGATTTATTTTTTAAGGAACTATTTTGTAGAGTCGATAAATAAATGACGTTCGTGAAATGGTTGAATACTACGTTTTCCATGGAGATTTAACAAATTTTGCTTAGTTGCAATAAAAATTGGAATATCCGTTTACCATGCAAATATCCGCAGACAGCAGGAAGTCGTTCAACTTAACAAAGACCTGGAACAAATTCTATTTATTGCAAGAGTAACCAAGTAAAATTTAACGCTGCGATAATCTAAACAGTATGTTGGAACACTCGAGTCCTCTGGCACCGTCAATCAACTTGCTTGGAGTTAACAATTAGTTAGAGAATATTCTCAAATAGTTGAAAGCTGTTTATTTGTATATAAAAAAATATAAAAAACCAGCGAATTGCAAGTCGGACTTGCGCAATGAGTATTTCGTTGGTTGGTTTTAAAATAAAGATTTTTATTACAGAGATATAAAATGATCAATGACTTCACAAAACACACTCCAAATGAGTTCTCAACAGTTTGTTTCTGACTCTGTTGAAAACTGATGACCTTGATTTTTTTGTATATTCCAGATAAATTATTAAAGGTAATGCATTCGTGAAAATTTTTCGTTTAAACTACACCCTGTAGAGAATATTCCAGAATTGTTTCAAAATTTTTTGATCAATACTTTTCGAGATAAGGGGGGAGACAGCGATTTTTGGCAATTTTTTAAAAATAATACCAAGAAAAGTGTGTGCAAGTATTATATTGTATATGTAAGTATATTTTTGAACTCGTGTTTTTACAAGCTTACATTTGGTACCCCACTCGATGACCAGGTAAATTTCTTTTTCACTTCCGATTTCACCCCCAAAAACTAACATTTTAAGTCAAAACTTAACTTTGAAAACTCTGATGGGGCCATCAGTTCCTATGTTAGTGCCAAATTTCCACTTTCTATGTCAAATAGTTTCGGAGAAAATCGGATGTGATAGGCGGATAAACAGACGGACAGAGAGACGAACAGACGGACGGACAGACAGACGGGCAGACGCCGAACCGATTTTGTAAGCGTCCCATATGGAACACTAAAGATAATAAAAAAAAGCTTGGTTCTGAAATTTATTTAATTTTCCCCTAAGAATAGCAATGTGCATTACTAACGTAGCGGTTTGATTTTGGCATGTTTTTAAAGCCGTCAGTCTAGCCATTTGGGGTGTTTACGGTGTATTAGAAAAAGTTACTGATCATGATAAAATATTTCACGATCTAATTCATTAGCTCGTTATACTTTAGCCATCGCGACGCAAAGCAAGAATCCAGAACGGTTCTGAAAAGTTACTGGAACTTTATAAATTTTCTTAGCTGGTATACCTATGTAATTGTAAATACCATTTTACACTTTTTATAGTATAATGGCAATTCTCACACTTATCTAAATTAATTTATTTTCAGTCATAGTCAACATCAAATATAATAAAAATTCGGTATTTGGTAAACCGCTGTGCTTACTACGAAAAAAAAAATCAAAAGCGTAATAGGTACTTAATACAAGTATGTATTTTTTTGGTATTTACGCTTAAATAATTGTACCTTATCGAAGGCATTGCCTAATTTGGGCCCTTAAAATATAATCAGACTCATTCATGTTATCAACAAAATACGTGCAGGAAGTCATGTTTTAATGCTGAAGTTGTATTTCTATGACAAAACTTACGGTTCGTAGTTTTACAAGTACTCAATGAAACTTATTAAGACGTATCAAGGTTATTTTTTTTTTTTTTTTTTTTAGAACAAGACACAGCTGCAAAAATATAATTAAATCCCTACAAGGGTTGTGCGTGCGCAGCAGATTCACGATTATCTTTAATCACTATAAGTTGAACTCTGTGAAAAATACGGTCTTAAAAGGTACATTTTAAAGAGGTAGAATATCTTTATTGTTTAGCATCAAATTGAGCTACTCCAGCAGTACATATAACTTATTTCGACTTGACATTCTGCAAAAAAAATATTTTCTTGTGCGGCTTAATTCTGTTCCAGATTGGTTCGAGAATAGAAAAACATGAATACCAGCATTTTTCGGGAACCTAAAAATACTGAAAAATAAATGATAAAATTCCTTAATAAAGTAAAAAAAAATAAAAAAGATTAACCATTTTAATTTCTAACCTGATTAGTGATAACAAAAACATTTTTTCGCACCTCAGTATGAAGAGATTAGTAAAACTTAGTTTATGGTTTTGTTATTTATTACATGAAAGTAATTTTATTATAGATTTATTATGGGTAATCTTAGCTTATAAACTTACTAATATAGTTAAATTAATAAAAAAATATTTTATTTTCCCACATCTTGGTTAATTCTTGTTTTTTAGATAAAACTAAAACAAAAATTTTCCTTTTTTCAGGTTCACATTTTCTTGCTTCTATTTCTAATATAAGAAGCGCTTTTTTTTTAAGTAAGTACCATTTTAAAATAGGACTGTTGCAGCGTTGCGGTCGCTGTACCTGCATCTACAGACGTCATAACGGAAGCATTCGTCCGAGTTTACGGTTATTTGTGCGTGTTTAAAATGCCTCAGACCTTTGAAAATTCCGCGGATTGTGAAATATGAGCTGCAATTCGTTGTATGACTGCTAAGAAAATGGGTTAGAGCATTTAGAAATGACCGTACAAACGTGGGCGATCGTCCGTCATTAATGATGAGCTGGCGTGCAAAGTTACTGAAAAGTTCGAGAAAACAGACGCTTTACGGTTTCATTATTAGGAAATCTACCATTTTTCTTGTACTTAAAGAGCCACTTTGAGGGTCAGCGTTACCACACTGACGACGACGCCAAAATGGCCGTGCTGCGGTGGTTAGCAAACCAGGCGAGAGATTTCTATGAGGATGAAATACAAAAGCTGGTCTTATGATACGACAAGTGCCTTAATATAGGTGAAAATTTTGTTGAGAAGTATAGGAAGGTCCAGGCGTTTATGTAAAAATAAAATTGTTAAAAAAATGGCCTTGTGTTTTTAGTGTTGCGTATAAGATCACTTCGGTTCCTGTCCGTCTTTCCGTCACACCCGATTTTCTCCGAAACTATCGGACATAGAGAGTTGAAATTTGGCACAAATATAGGAATTGGTGGTCTCATCAGAGCCGTGTAGTTTTGAAAGTTAAATTTTGACTTAAAGGGTTAATTTTGGAGCGTGAAATCGGAAGTGAAAAATTTTTACATCATCGAATGAGGTGTCAAATGAAAGCTTGTGAGGTCATGAGGTCAGAAATGTAATATGTAATATTTTCGCACATTTTTCTTTGTATTATTTTTAAAAAATCGCCAAAAATATTCTCCATAAGGTGTAGATTGAACGAAAATTATCACGAGTGCATTGTGCACCTCTAATAATTTATCTGGGTAATAAAAAAACAAAAACTTCAAGGTCATCAGTTTTCAACGAAGATTGAAAATAAACTTTGTTGAAAACTCATTTGAGGTGTGTTTTGTGAAGTCATTTATACCTCCGTAACAAAAATTTTTATTTTAATTATGCAAGTCCGACTTGCACATGGCCGGTTTATTAGAACTTTATTCAGGATATGTATCCGTTTATATGAGATGCCTACCATGACGATACCGTGAATTTTATCGACCATTTTTTCGGAAGAAATCTCAATCAGACATCCTGAACGAGCAGCAGTTGCAGTGCTCGTATGTTTAAAGTTATTTATCCAG
Organism: Pachyrhynchus sulphureomaculatus; assembly: GCA_019049505.1. NCBI lineage: Eukaryota > Metazoa > Arthropoda > Insecta > Coleoptera > Curculionidae > Pachyrhynchus > Pachyrhynchus sulphureomaculatus. Next base: position 140,354,439 of record CM032455.1, read on the forward strand.
TAATAACACAGAGGCCAAAAACGTTTTGGTCTAGCTACTTAAAAGACATTTTTGTCGCAAAATTCGACTTTATTCATCAACATAGTCTTCTTCAAGAGCGATACAATCAGTCCAACGCTTTTCTAATATTTCTATATCTTTCTTGAAGAAGGATTTGTCTTTGCCATCAAAATGACGATAACTTTTTCATTAGAGCCAAATCTCCTTCCCGCGAGCATTTTCTTGAGGTTTGCGAATAGATAATAGTCGCTTGGGGCCAAATCTGGAGAATACGGTGGATGAGAAAGAGATTCGCACTTCAATTCATGCAATTTTGCCATCGTAACCACTGACTTGTGACACGATGCATTGTCTTGATGAAAGAGCACTTTTTTCTTGTTCATTTGGGGCCGTTTCTTTGCGATTTCTACCTTCAAACGCATCAATAATTTCATATAATATTCGCTATTGATGGTTTTTCCCTTCTCAGATCCATGTTTTATCCATTGTCACATATCGCATGGAAAAATCCTTTTTATTGCGCTTAAACAGGCCCAAACAGCGCTCAGAATCATCAACACGTTGTTGTTTTTGGTCCACTGTGAGCAAACGCGGTACCCATTTCGAACAGAGCTTCCTCGTGCCCAAATGTCCATGCAAAATATGACCAACATGTTCTTTTGATATCTTTAGGATGTCAGCTATATCACGCAATTTCACTTTACGATCATCCAAAATGATTTTGTGGATTTTTTTATGTTTTCAGGTGTAACCACCTCATTTGAGCGTCCAGAGCGTTCAGCATCATTTGTGTCTGTACGACCGCGTTTAAATTCAGCATACCAGTACCTGATTTTCCGGATGCAGAGTTCGCGTAACACTTATCAAGCCATTGCTTTGCTTGAATGGTATTTTTTCCCACCAAAAAACAGTGTTTAATCAACACACGAAATTCAATTTTTTCCATTGTTTTGAAAATATCAAAAGTAGCCTTACTAAAACTACTGTAACTTGTAAACTTATCATCGAAATGTTATGAAATTTTGACACGTATCGTTTGAAGGTTGCTACTTCCTAAAAATCAAATAAATTATTTGAAAAGGGCGACATCTATGTGTTAGATAAAAAACTTTTCAGCCTACGTGTTAAATGATCTTGATAATGTGTAAAAAAATATCATACACCAAATTACAAGGAAATCACACTAATTCTGAATATCAACAAAATTAATCAGGCTTAACCCCTGTCGTCTATAAATATCATTTGAACAATACCATAATATTAGTTAAATCTGCGCAATTAACAATAAGATAGCAGTTTTGTAAGTACACGTATATCGTACTGCTAATTTACGTTGATCTGAGGGAAACATAAAAAAGCCACGTCTATTTATTTACTAGCTGAGAGCTGAAGCGGTTTTTTTACACTGGTAGCTCCCATCTTCTGATTTAGATTGAGGCATAACTAAAATTGAAAAAAACACATTACTTCAACATATAGAGTTCCATAAAAACCCAGTTGAGTAAATTACTTATTTCCCAAGAGAATAGATTAAATATAACGATAATTGATTGCATTCGACAGAGCTTGTTGCTACGTAGCGACTATTGAGTTTTTCTTTTTAACCACATGAAATAAAAAGCGAAAAATGATAGTTACAATATACATACGTAGCTATTTCCGTCCGCTAACTGCAACCATTGTTGCCTGGATCATGTTTTCCTAAATTGTCAAAAAACGTAACCACGCTTAGGTATTGTTTGGAAATTCCCCAGTAAATTCCGAGCCACGTAATTTTTAGTGTGGAACACCTATAAGATCACTTCGGTGCCTGTTTGTTTGTCTGTCTGCCCGTTTGTCTGTCACGGCCGATTTTCTTGGAAATTATTTGACATAGAAAGTTGAAATTTGACACTAATATAGGAACTGATGGCCTCATCAAAGCTGTGCAGTCTTGAAAATTAAATTTTGATTTAAGGGGTTAGTTTTGGGGGTTGAAATCGGAACTGAATAAAAATGATGCTTGTAGAAACATGAGTTCAAAAATATATAATGTAATACTTGCGCACACTTTTCTTTGTATTATTTGTAAGAATTGCGAAAAAATCGCTGTCTCGAACAGCACTGGCCAAAAAATTTTGAAAAAATTCTGAAAGGGTGTAGATTGAACGAAAATTATCACGAGTGCATTACCTTTAATAATTCAATTGGTATATAAATAAAAACAAAAAACTCAAAGTCATCAGTTTTTAGTAAAGACTGGAAAAAAACTTTTGTTGAAAACTCATTTGTGGTAGGACTGTTGATAAAATATCGATATATCGATATTATTTTTTGGAAATATCGATATTTATAACTGATATTTTTTGGAACCATTTCGATATTAAAGTCTGGTTATCGGTGTCGATATTTTTTCTAAATAAGTTTTCATTTTCCGTTTTTTTCATAAATTATTTAAACTATAAATCCGTAATGTATTTAATCTATATTATTGTATAAACCACTAAAAAATTTATTAAGATAAGAAATTGAACAAATCAAACTATCTACTGCTACTGGATTGTCGGTACAAAACAATTTGTTGAAAGGTATCAGTGATAGATTGGTACCTTCAGAATAAAAACTTGTTTTTGGCCAAAGCAACCATCTTGGATGCCCCCTTCAAGAAAATGCATTTTGTTCAGCATTAGCCGTTGCTAATGCAATATCAGAACTGTCAAAAGAGATTGCTGTAGGACATTAAAGAACGGAAAATATTTCGCCTACGGTAGGGGCTTGTCCATGTAGAGCAGAAGATACAACGTCATCTCTCTGGGACAGACATAAGCATATGTTCTTGAAAAAAATATGTCTAATGAAGTTTTTGGCACAAGTTTTGGTACAATGCCTGCTGAATTTAAACAATATTTAGATCAGCCGAATATTTCAAGGTGATCTAATGCACTAAAATGCTGGATATATAGTAGGGGTAGGACTTTATTTCCGTGCTGTCAGGAATTGCTTTAAAATAGTTGATTTTTTTATGCTACATCTGTAGCATCTGAACGAGTTGCTTCAACAGTTGATTTTCTGGTGCCTAATAATAGCAGTAGCCAAACATCAGAACGTATAAAACAACGAATATTTTTAAAAACTCTTGCTGAAAAATAATGGTATACTTAATTTTATCTTTTTTAGTGTTCCGTACTTCGGCGTCTGTTTGTCTGTCTGTCACACCCGATTTCTCCGAGACTATTTGACGTAGAAAGTTCAAATTTGGTACTAATACAGAAATTGATGGTCTCATCAGAGCCGTGTAGTTTTGAAAGTTAAATTTTGACTTAAGGGGTTAGTTTTGGGGGGTGAAATCGGAAGTGAAAAGAAAATTTTTTTACTAGGTCATCGAATGGGGTGTCAAATGAAAGCCTGTAAACACACGAGTTCAAAAAATGTATATAATGTCTTACATGCGTACATTTTTTTCTTTGTATTATTTTGAAAAAATCGCTGTCCCCCCTCTATCTCGAAAAGTACTGATCCAAAAACTTTGAAAAAATTCTGGAATATTCTCCACGGGGTTCAGATTGAACGAAAATTATCACGAGTGCATTACCTTTGATAATTTAATATCTGGTATATAAAAAAACAAAAATTTCAAGGTCATCAGTTTTCAGTAAATATCGGAAACAAATTTTGTTGAAAACTCATTTGGGTGTGTTTTGTGAAATCACTAACCATTTTATACCTCCGTAACAAAAATATTTATTTCAGAAGCAATCAACGTACGGAACACTAATTGCGCAAGTTCAACTTGCACTTGACCGGTTTTTTTTATTAATAATTACTGAGAGCACAGGTACCTAACGTTTTCATTGATCTGTCATTTGATTTGTTTAATAAATATACTTGATTAAAAAAAACTGAGTAACTCATTTTTCGACTGACCTATCATTTTTAGTCTTCCGTACGGAATACTTATAAGATCACTTCGGTGTCTGTCCGTCTGTCTCTCCCTCTGTCATACCCGATTTTCCTCCGAAACTATTTGTCACAGAAAGTTGAAATTTGGTAATAATGCAGGAATTGATGGCCTCATCAGAGCCATGTAGTCTTGAAAGTTAAATTTTGACTTAAGGGGTTAGTTTTGGGGGGTAAAATCGGAAGTGAAAAAAAAAATTTTTTACTAGGTAATCGAGTGTGGTGTCAAATGAAAGCCTGTAAAAACACGAGTAAAATATATATATATATATATATATATATATATATGTAATACTTGCGCGCACTTTTCTTTCTATTATTTTTAAAAAATCGCGAAAAATCGCTGTCCACCCGCCTTATCTCGAAAAGTACTTATCAAAAAATTTTGGAAAAATTCTGGAATATTCTCCACGGGATGTAGATTGAACGAAAATTATCACGAGTGCATTACTTGTAAGAATTTATCTGGTATATAAAAAAAAAAACAGAAATTTTAAGGTCATCAATTTTCAGTAAAGATTGGAAATAAACTTTGTTGAAAACTCATTTGGGGTGTGTTTTTTTGGGAAGTCACTGATCATTTTATACTTCCGTTACAACATTTTTTATTTCAAAAGCAATCAACGTACGGAACACTAATTGCGCAAGTTCAACTTGCACTTGACCGGTTATTTTTTTTAATAAAGCCGATATATCGAAATATTGATACACTTACAAATATCGATATATCGAAAATTCGATATTTTTAAAAATATCAACAGCCCTAATTTGGGGTGTGTTTTGTGAAGTCATTAATCACTAATTGCGCAAGTTCGACTTCCACTTGGCCGGTTATTTTAGAGTACCTTTATCTGTTATCGCAATGGCGGCGGGTGTGAAACCTAATCCATTCATGTAAAGATTTCGCCAAACTTCGATTTTTCTGACAGTCATCAAAACATATATAACAATATAGTGGCTACGTGCTTGTTTAAGCGGCTCAATAAATTATCAATATTTTTTTAATGTCGAGTGAAACAAAATTTAGAAATTAATTTTATTTCCTCTCATTGACCTGTAACTGTAAAAAAATCCGCAAGAAGTTTTTATAGGAAACACGTAATTCTAAAATAAATATACTATATGGCTTTCACAGGTACTTTATGGTAATGAAAAACTTGACATTTTCTTTTACATACCAATTCTATTAAAACAGGAAATAACGAGTAAATAATACCATTTTTAGATTTCTCGATTGCAAGAATTCGGAAAGCACTGATAATACTATATATACGAAGCAAATCCTTAACTCCTTCCACCAACTCGTTGTCTTCTCATATGTTTTAACTATAAATAATTGAAAATAATGAAGAAATAACACAGTTCTCTCATTCGATCCTAAAAACCATGAAAGGACTGAGAATATGATATATACGAAGCAACTCTTTTAACCCTCCCCACCACCTCATCAACTATAGGTGTCCTCGATTCCAAGAACTCTAAAAGCACTTGTACCACGACATACACAAAGCAACTCCTTTAACATCTTCCCACACCTCATTAACCTCTTATATATTTGATTAAATAATTGAAAATAACTAAAAAATACCTTGATTTTAAAATTCTTCGACTTCAAGAACTCTAAAAGGACTGATAACACGATATATACTAAGCAACTATTTTAACCCCCCCCCCCTCATCTCATTAACCTCTTATCTGTTTGGTTGTAAATAATTCTTCTTCTTCTTTCTTATATGGTGTGATATAAGTAGGCGTACTGCCTGTTTTATCCTCATTAGGCCTCTTCCGATGTTGACGTCCAGCATTCCTTCCACCTTTTCGGAGGTCTGCTCCTAATTCTTCTACTGCAGGGTTTATTTTTATCAGTCTGTTATCGTCCATCCAATTTACTTGTTTATTCCATTGTTTTCTTCTAGTTCTCGTCCATTTGAATATTTCTTGGATCTTACTTAGTTCTTGCAGATTTTTGTTGCGGTTTCTGTCGCGGATAGTTTTTCCATGCATTTCTGTTGTCCTCATCTTTTGTGCTATTTTACATGTGTCAGCTCTTGTTTTTACAGCATATGTGAAGATCGGTCTCACTGTTGTCTTGTATATTCTTATTTTACTTTCCATTGTGAGGTATTTATTTTTCAATACTATATCCGTCAAATAACCTGCTATTAGTGATACCTTCATATACTGTTGTTTTACTTCCCTGTTTAAGTCTCCGTAGCTTGTTATCATTGTTCCCAGGTATTTAAAATTATTAACCTGTTCAGTAATACTCCCTTGGATCTCCAGCTTGCATCTTAATAATTCTTTTGAAGCTACCATATATTTTGTCTTGGTTGTGTTGTCTTGGTTGTGTTGTCTTGGTTGTGTTGATAATCATGTTTAGTTTTCTCGCTTTCAAATTGAAGGCATGAAAGATCTTTTGAAGGTTGTCCTCAGAATCGGAGAGAGAAGTGTGTGTTGCTCATTTTGTATCCTCTGGTTTTTGGAAGATTCTCCACTATTCGGTCCATGACGAGGTTGAAGATCACGGGACTGGGACGCCAGAATAAGACAATCGCCTTGTCTTATTCTGGCTTTATTTTTACTTCCTTGCTCAGTAGATTTCCCACTTTTATATTTGTTCTACATTCTGTGTTAATGTCATGTATAATTTTTATTAGCTTCTAGTTTGTCTGTCTTTCCTGTAATAATTTTATAATATCTGTTAATTGAGGCTTGAGTCATGTCGACGAAACACATATATGCAGGTTTGTTAAATTTTTTAGCTTTTTTCATTATCTGCCCCACTATAAATATGATATCTGTGGTCGATCGATTTTTGCGGAATCCTTGTTGTTCCTTTCTTATTTGAATATTCTTGCTCAATTTTTCCCGTATGATTTTTGTTAATACTTTTAAGGTAGTATTTAGGAGTGTTATTCCGCGGTAGCTTTTGGATAACCTTTTTTGCCCTTTATTGAAAATGGGGGATTGTGATGCTAGTTTTTCCAATCTGTAGGTATTTGTCCATTTTTTATTATGTTTGTAAAGAACTGTGCTACTTTTTGATGTAGGTTTTATCCTCCATATTTTAACTTCTCATTTGTAATATCGTCTCGTCCTGAGGCTTTTCTATTTTTAAAATTTCTTATAATTCTTTCTATCTGTTTCTAAAGTTACTTCTAGATTTACTTCTTCCACTTTTTTAAGTATGACTTGATTATTCTCTTCTTCTTTATAGAATTTCTCAAAGTATGTTTGCCATTTTGAATTGTAATTTTATTGGTTTATACCGTGTCTTTTATTTTATATAAATAATTGAAAATAATAAAAAATACCACATTATCAGATTCTTTGGCTTCAATAATTCTAAATAGGATGTATATCATGATATTCACAAAACAATTCCGCTAACACACTCCCTCTCTCCCTTCAACCTTTTACCCCTTATATGGTTTATGGAAGTTTAAAACTTATGGTTGAAACCTTTTTAGGGAATCAGCTGCTTTTGTTAAGAAAAACAGTTAAGTTCTATTCTTATTAAATAAAAATTAATTTATTTTACAGACAGACAGACAGACAGAGAGACATTGCATTTTATATGTATTATAGGTTATAGATTATAGATATTCTCTGTTACATAATATTGTTCCATATTTAATGATTTAGGCTGTGTATTGGAAAGGAACGCGCTAGCGGCAGACTTTTTTCCGACTTCATTCACTATTTTACGTCACTGCTCATTCCTTATGCTACCTGTCGTAATAAAAATATAGCCTATAACCTGACCAGAGAACATAAGTATGTTTTAAAAAAAAGTACGTAAATCGGATAAGTGGTTCTCCAGTGATAAGCGCACTAACGGACAGACAGACAAACAGACAGACAGACAGAGAGACGTTGCATTTTATATATATTATAGAAGTCATTTATAAAATGTATTTTCCGCAACGTACACTTTACTGCAGCTAATTATTACCATTCAGATAACAACTGCTGAAGCTGAAAGAAATGTCTCCACTTTAAAAAGAATTCTGGTATATAAAAAAATAAAAATTTCATGGTCATCAGTTTTCAGTAAAGATCAGAAAAAAAATTTTGGACTGTATTTTGTGAAGTCATTAATCATTTTATACCTCCGTAAAAAAATTTTTTATTTTAAAAAGCAATCGACGTACGGAACACTAATTACGCAAGTCCGACTTGTACTTGACCGGTTATTTTTCTCTAAAAAATATTGAGATAGTAACATTTCTATTAAGGAGTACCTACCAGTGACTATGAAGAGAAAGGGACTGTAGTGCTCCACTGGACATTTATCTTTCCCCCATATTCCCACAATGAACATTGCAACATAAAATATAAGGGATATCAGCAAAGTAATTCTTACTCCGGATAAAAGTAAATAAATAAACAAATAACAATAAATAAAAAGGAAAACTTAAATTTGAATTTTGCTTTTAGAAACAAAGCGTATTTTTATTGAATACAAATACAGTACAAATGCATGATATTTTCATTATTTGGATCATATTCAGGATTTATGTGAAAAAAAATAGCCCAACCAAATAATTAAAGAAAATAGCTTGGGTCTCATATTATGTAATAAATTAAAATAAGTATCAAATAACACATATTTATGCTACTTAGTAAAGGACGTTTTAAAAAAATATTTTACTAATAATGCAACCCATTGTATATGTATTTAAAAAATGGAATTTTTCTTTAAAATTTATAACTAGACGTTACTAATTCCAAATAAATTAATGTTTGCTACATCAAACAGTAAAAAATCCATGAACGTCATAATTGCTAAATGTATATATAATATTGACAATTTTTTTGAATTACTTTATCTGTTACCTGATCTTATCCTGAATAAAACTTAGAAAAGTAGTTTGGAATATGCTGAGTTGGCCACTTAAAAAAATTAATTAATGACAACAACAATGGACACTTGTATTGTGAAAATACTAAAATTTATACTACTTTTTACTTTGTTCATGGTAAAAAGAGTTATTTTTTCAATACAGGCGTTGCAAATAAAAGTTGTCAATATATATATTTTTGATAATATTAGAAATACGAGGCTGGTTTGAAAAGTCCGTGCAAAAATAAAAACTACTTATGTGTTTGGGGTAAACCTTTTTTATTTTTCGACATAGTCTCCTTTTAGGCTTATACACTTAGTCCAACGATGTTCTAGTTTGTCGATCCCTTCCGAATAATAGGATTTGTCCAAGTCTGCAAAATATCCATTAGTGTCTGCAATCACCTCCTCGTTTGAATAAAATCTTTGTCCCGCCAGCCATTTCTTCAAATTGGGGAACAAATAGTAGTCCGAGGGAGCCAAGTCTGGAGAATAGGGGATATGTGAAACGAGTTGGAATCCTATTTCCATTAATTTTGCGACCACAACTGCTGAGGTGTGTGCTGGTGCGTTGTCGTGATGGAAAAGGACTTTCCTGTGGGCCAATCGCGGGCGTTTTTTCTTGCAGCTCGGTTTTCAAACGGTCCAATAACGATGAATAATATTCACCTGTAATAGTTTTACCCTTTTCCAGTTAGTCGATGAGGATTATCCCTTGCGAATCCCAAAAGACAGTCGCCATAACCTTTCCGGCCGAAGGAACGGTCTTCGCCTTTTTTGGTGCAGATTCCCCCTTGGTAACCCATTGTTTAGATTGTTGTTTGGTCTCAGGAGTATAGTAATGTATCCATGTTTCATCCACAGTGACGAAACGACGCTTAAAGTCCTCCGGATTCTTCTGGAACAGCTGCAAACCATCCTTGCAACACTTCACACGATTCCGTTTTTGGTCAAGCGTGAGCAATCGCGGCACCCCATCTTGCGGATAGTTTTCTCATGTCCAAATGTTTATCCAAAATATTATGTACCCGTTCAGTCGAGATGCCCACAGCACTAGCAATCTCACGCACCTTAACTCTTCTGTCATCCATCACCATATCATGGATTTGATCAATGATTTCTGGAGTCGTAACCTCCACAGGCCGTCCAGAACGTTCAGCGTCACTTGTGCCCATATGGCCAGTCCGAAAATTTTGAAACCACTTATAAACTATTCTAATCGAAGGTGCAGAGTCACCATAATGTTTATCAAGCTTCTCTTTAGTCTCCTGAGGCGTTTTGCCTTTCATAAAGTAATGTTTAATCACCACACGAAATTCTTTTTCGTCCATTTCTTGAAAATCACTCGACTTCCTTGATTCACACGAATGCCAAACACAAAGAAATATACCAATATGGCTGTAACTTGGTGTGCGTTCATTCAAGAGATGCTACTAACTAAACATGACCTCGATACGCGCCGGTGTTGCCATCTCTCGGACTTTGCACGGACTTTTCAAACCAGCCTCGTACAATCTGTCAAGTAAGAACGTGTTCGCGATAATTCCTTTTTGGTGTATGCGATTCTAGCGATTCAACGAAAAATCGGTAGAGGCAACCTTTGTCTACGATGAATTTTAGTAAAAGTATAAGTCGATTCCGAACTCTTGTCGAAATCACGTAATGAGTCACTTGTTTCTGCGTTGCTTCGAGGCAGTCTTTCTTTGTTCCCATCTAAAGAGCCTAAAATGACACATTCCGTGGCTGCTAAATATATCAAGAAGTCGGTGTCGTTTGTGAAGAAGTGGGTAAATTATTTTACTGAAAAATATCGACGACTTGCCAAAACGTGGCTCGGTAGGCAAAGTCACTCCGAAAGTTGAAAAACAAATCATGTCTTTGGTTTCACGGGACCCGAAATTGACGCTGAGTCAAGGAGCGGTAAAATTTAGAAAATCGGGTTTAAATGTATTCCATGATGATGATGATGATGATGATTGACTGTAAGGCGCGTCGACAACTGAGGTCATTTGGCGCCTGCATTAGATTATATCTTAATATAGAGATCTGCTTCTTTCAGGAATTTTATTAGAGATTGTACGTTTTGTTATATGGTATCAGAATTTCATTTAGTGGTCTTCGTAGATTGTATTTAGATCTAATGTGAGTATAATCATGAGACAAAATATGCTTTATTGTAAGTGTTGTGCGATGTATTTGACAGGTGGGTATCGGGTCATTTTTGAGAAGATAAGCATGAGTAAGATGTGTATATCCCGTAGCTATTCTCCTCCATATGACATCTCTTCTTCTGCTCAAGCTCTGAAGATTCAAGGGTGGGTATACATTTGATTTCGATTCCCAAAGTTTATTCTCATCTTGTAGATCCCATGAAAGTTGGAACATATTTTTTATGGATTTATGAAAATGAGAGATTAGATCCAATGGTGATAGAATTTTGTTTTCGATTTTCTCTGATGTGATTGCTGATTTTGCATTTGTATCCGCTAAGTCATTCCCTTTTATGTTGATATGGCTGGGAGACCAAAGAAACACAATTTGTATTAAGCGGACATTGCATATTTGTACGAGGTTCATTATGTCCAGGATTAAGGGTATAGACGTTTTAGATGCATTAATGGATTGTAGAGAACTGAGTGAACTTGAGATGATTAAAATATTTTTATTTTTGTTCACTGAAAATTCCATGAGATCATTCGACAACATCTTCGTGCTCATGATGTCAAATTCCGAAGCACGTTGAAGAAATCTTTTCTGGGCGAAAATCACGTCGCGAAGTTTGGTCCCTTGTAAAGAGAAAGCTGAGAGGAATTACTTTGAGGACTTTGACTCGCAAGATTCGAAAAATTTGCAGAATATGCAGAAAATCTGGTCGACAGCATGCCTCGAAGATGCCAGGCAATAATTGATGCAGGAGGCAATTGGACAATTTACTAAGGTAATTGCGTCGTTGTTACCACACCAAAAAATACATTGATGGCAAAAAATGTTTTCGAAATAAAGTAACATTATTTTCTGCAATGGTCTTCAAATTTTCCGAATCTCGCGAGACAACTGAGCCAAAGTCCTCAGAGTCTTCTCTTTACAAGGGACCAAACGTTTTCAATAGGGTTGGCGTCCGGCGAGTGTGAAGGCCACTCTAGTATCTGATCGTGGGCCCAAGCGAGCCGTTTCGCGACGTGATTCTCGTCCAGCAAAGATTTCTTCAACGTGCTTTGGAATTCGACATTATGAGCACGAAAATATCGAATGGTTTCATGGGACAAATTCAAACCCGATTTTCTTAATTTTGCCGCTCCTTGGTGCAGCGAGATCCCGTGAAAACCCAGACACGATTCGTTTTTCGACTTTCGGAGTGACTTTACCTACCGAGCCACGTTTTGACAAGTCGTCGATATTTTTTTTGTCCTGTTAAAATGATTACCGATTTCTTCATAAACGACACCGACTTTTTAATATATGCGGCAGCGGAATGTGTAATTTTAGGCCCCTTTGGATGGAAACAAAGAAAGACAAGCCTCGAACCGACGCGCAAACAAGTGACTCATTTAGGATTTTACGTGATTTCGATGGAAGTTCGGAATGGACTAATACTTTTACTAAAATGCATCGTAGACAAAGGTTCCCTCTATCGATTTTTTGTTGAATCGCTAGAATCGCATCTACCAAAGGCACGTTCTTATTTGACAGATTGTACCTATATATGGTGAAATATTTTCTAAATCAAAACCAATTTTTTTGATATTTTAACTTGAGAATAATGACCTTATTCAATAGCATCATAATTAAACAAGATGTATTTTTCGGTATATATTTTCTACGGTATGATTGTAAAACCTAATTTGAAATTTTCAGAATATGTAAATTTGCGTACGAAAATAAATTTACAAATGGTTTTGCTATCTCATCACCAAATTATAAATGGGCAAATTCAAATGGTTTGTTTATACCATAGACTGGTTTTGATGTTAATTATAAAATTTTCCAGTCTTTAACAACAATTATGGAGTTTTTCGTATATACGTGTTAAACTACTACGTCAATTAATTAAAGTTTTGTTATGTACAAGTTCCATGCAACAAAGTTACCAAGATAACAAATAATATACATAAATAATTTGAATATGCCAGATAAGAGAAGAAAAAAAACTTAAATATCGAAAGGCTAAGTACCTACATTGTATATGTATATTCACATGTCAGATAATTATTTATTATCTATTTAGTAAAAACAAAACATCTTTACTATTATTTGATAACGACTTAAGTGAATTTATTCAAAAAAAAGTCCTTTTTAAGGATGATGATTGAAAGGGAGTTAAAATAAGATTAAATTCCTTTAAAAGATTTTAATTACCTACTTTACAGGATGTGATATATGATAAGAGGGCAAAAGTTTTGACATGGTTACAAGGAGTTACAAATTATAGGTGATTTTATAAAATTTCTGGTGCCTGGTTAACAAACAAAAAGTAATAAAACCGGAAATCAGCTCTTCATGTTGATAGTAATTTTAACTAGGAATAAAAATTTAAACAACTGTTTAAGATCACATATGTTTATTATATTATTGCTGACAATTGTTTCGACACACTGTCTTCTTCTGGAGCAGGATGTAAATTAATTAACAAAGTATGTTACAGAATATATAGTTTACCTAATTACAAGTACTAAATTCATTAACAATATTTACCTTAAAACTTAGAAAAAGTTCAATAAAGGAGACTCTCCCCCCCCCATCTAATTGATCGTTGAGTAATAAACCTGAGGATCTTTTCTGGCTAATTTCTACCTGTTCTAAACAATTCAGTAATTTTCCTTTCTTTCCATTGTGCAAAATTTTGAAATCTTCATTGAACGTATGATTTTCATCTGCTAAATGTTTAGCGTAATGAGATTTGTTATTTTTCGTTCTATAGCTTTGTTTATGTTCCTTTATTCTTTTATAAAAATATCTTCTTGTTTCTCCTATATACGTTTTATTGCAAGTGCCACAGCATAATTCGTAAACCCTCATTTTATTTTCTTTTTTTGTTTTACTTTTATTATTTTCTAATATGTCGAGCTAATATGTTATTTGTACGGAAAGCGATGTTTACATGATTTTTATGGAAAAAATTTTATTATCCGTTTTCCGGTATAAGTGAGTGTATGAAATTTTTCTTTGTTTAGTTGTTTCTACGGGTACAACCAGTCCTATTGCTTTTTTAAATTGTTTTTTTCATTAAAATATTATCTACGAAATTGCTCCTGTACCTATTGTTTATACTAATTTGTTTTATAATATTGAATTCTTTCTGAAAATTTTCTTCCGTTAATGGTGTATTTATTAGTCTATGGATGAAACTATTATAAGCCGAGATTTTATGTGTGAACGGGTGCGGTGGTTAGAATTAGCGTGTATAGTTATCTGAGTATATTGGTTTATGGAAGATTTCGAAATCGTGTTTATTCATTTTGTTTGATATTTTTAAATCTAGGAAATTAATCGATTTATTTGTTTCTATTTCTGTTGTAATAGTAATATTATTAAGAAAGTTGGTTAATATAATCTAGAAATAGTTTTAATTGTCGATCTGTGCCTGTAAAGCAAGTCAATATGTCATCTACATGCCGGTACCAATAAAAGAAATTTTTAAAAGGATGAGAATTACTGATTTATTCTTCTAAAATTTCAGATAAAATTGGACTAAGAGGGTTTCCCATTATTAAACCTTTCTTACTTATATAATCTTATTGTTAAATTTCGAATTTTTAGAACAGGTAGAAATTAACCAGAAAAACTCCTCGGGTTTATTACTCAACGATCAATTAGATGGGGGAGGGTCTCCTTTATTTGAACTTGTTCTAGGTATTAAGGTAAATATTGTTATTGAATTTAGTACTTGTAATTAGGGTAAACTATATATTCTGTAACATACTTTGTTAGTAAATTTACATCGTGCTCCAGAAGAAGACACAGTGTGTCGAAACAATTATCAGCAAAAATATAATAAACATAAGTGGTGATCTTAAAAAGTTGTTTAAAATTTTTATTCCTAGTTATTATGGATTTCCATCAAGTAACGGCTAAGTCAGTGCAGTATTGTTGGTTATTTTGTTTTACAAATGGCTTCTGGGTTCAGGCACATTGGATTTTTACTGTAATTATAGTGTCATAGTCACTAGTAGCCCTATTCAAAATATATATACTATTTGGCCTCGACAGATACTTTATGGTATATAAGAACCCTGGCATTTTCTATTTGATAATAATTTTCTTAAAAAAGAAAAAACTACGTATAAATAATAGATTTATCAGATTCCTCGATTCCAAGAACTCTAAAAGGACGGATAACACGATATATAAGAAGCAACTCCTTTAACTCCCTCCCCTACCTCATTATCCTCTTATGTTTGACTATAAATAATTGAAAATAATGAAAAAATAACAGTTTTCTAATTCCTCATTCTCAATAGATAATACGATATATACGAAGCAACTTCTTTCACCACCCCTCATCGACTTCTGATATGTTTGATTATAAATAATTTAAAATAATGAAGAAATAACACAGTTTTCAGATTCTTTGATTCCAAGAACCCGAATAAGACTTATAACACACACAACTTTTTTAACAGGCTCCCTTACCTCATTGTCCTCTTATGCTTGACTATAAATGATTGAAAATAATGAAAAAATAATAGTTTTTCTGATTTCTCGTTCCCAAGAACCATGAAAGGATAGATAATACGATATATATACGAAGCAACTACTTTAACATCCCTTCCCTATCTCATTAACCTTTTATATGTTTGGTTATAAATAATTGAAAATAATGAAAAATAGCATATTCTTTAGCTTCAGTCATTTGAATATAATATGATATTTACAAAACGACCTCTCTAACACACTTCTCTCTCCACAACCTGGTTTATGAGGGTTTAAAGCTTAAACGTGTGGTTGGAACTTGTAACCTTTTTAGAGAAACTAGCTGCTTTTATGAAAAAAACAGTAAGTTCTATTTTTAGTAATAAAAATTAAGAATATTAGAGCTGTGTAATAAATTACACAGGTATACAAAAAAAAAAAGCTTTGGCTTTTTAAGTGAAACACGTGTTTTTTAAGTATTTTTTTATACTGAATCCAAAAAAATCATGAAAAAAGACATCCATCGTGAGATTTTTTCAGAAAACACACTTTAAGTTGCCAGAAAACTATTAAACTGAAAAAAATACATTTTCATAAATAATACAGGCCGACAAAATTTGGCCAAACATTTTGCCCAGAGACCAAAGGTTTTTGACGCGCTGAATTCGAATTCAGGGTCAGAATTTCTCTGATGGCGCCGGTTTTGAAATATTCTAACCTAAATGTGCGAAAAATCACGGTTTTTTTCGACTTACTTGAGGTTATGTTACATCGAAAGGTAATTCTTTTTTATCAAACCATTAATGGGGTCTGAAAGAGTTACTCTTCCTCTTCAAAACGCATTTAGATTTTTCCGGATATATTTTTTCATCTTTGAGAAAATGTATGTTGAAATTAAGTATTTCGACTTATTTCTCGATTTTTGAAAAATTAAAGGCATCGAATAAATACAATTCTTCGGCGCATTAACTTTTGTAGCGATTGTTAATTTATGGTGAAGAATATTTCAAATTAAAACTTATTTGAGATTAATAAACAAATCGAAAAGTTAGTGAGTCGAAGAATTGTATTTATTCGATGCCTTTCATTTTCCCAAAAATCGAGAAATAACTACTTAAATTCAACATAGGATTTCTCAAAGATAAAAAAAAGATATCCAGACAAATCCAAATGCATTTTGAAGAGGAAGAGGAGTTCTTTCGGACCTCATTAATGGTTTCACACAAAAAAAAATTATCTTTCGATGTAACAAACCACAAATATCTCGAAAAACCGTGATTTTCGAACTTCTAGGTTAGAATATCTCGAAAACTGGAGTCATCAGAGAAATTCTGACCTCGGATTCGAATTTAGCGCGTCAAAAACCTTCGGAAAAGTATATTCGGGTTTCTGGGTAAAAAATTTGTCGGCCTGTGTAATGTTTTTTTTTTTATGGGTCTAGCACACGTGCTGCAGGGAAGTCCCTAAAAGCGCTCCAGGAGCGGCACGTGTGCGGAAAAAAGCGATTCACGTTGTTCTTGAATCGCTGTAAATTGTACTCGGTGGGAAACACAGCGCTGGGCAAATTATTCCAAAGGGATGACTTTCTCCATATAATAGACTGTTTGAAAAGCGTTGTACGCGGAGTAACAAGCTGAACCTCATACGGATGGAAGCATCAGCGCGACGTGTATTTCTAACATACACCGCTTTGGGAGGAATTAAGCGGGCTATATACTTTGAACACTTTTCATGAAAATACTTGTAGAACAGACTCAAGTCGCCAACCGTTCTTCGATGTTCCAGCGAATCAAGGCCGCCGGTCAGTTCCGGGTCTCCAGTCAGACGAACAGCTCTTCTCTGAACAGAATCCAAATATATATATATATATATATATATATATATTATATATATATATATATATATATATATATATATTTATACATATATACATATACATATATATATATATATTATATATATATATATATATATATATATATATATATATATATATAATATAATCAAGGCCGCCGGTCAATTCCGTGTCCCCCAATCAGACGGACCGCTCTTCTCTGAACAGAATCCAACAAATGCAGTGTATGTTTGGGAGCGGAGCCCCAAACGTGGGAGCAGTATTCCATAGTTGGTCGAATTTGGGCTTTGTAAAGAATTAACAGTTGTTGTGGGGTGTAAAGCTTTCTGGTTCTAAATAATATTCCCAACTTTTGAGAAGCTCTCCTTGCTATGCCTGCAACATGTTCATGCCAGGACATATTTGCTCCCAAACTAACGCCCAACAAATTGAGCGACGATGCTAGGGGAATGGTGTGCCCCGACATAACTAATGTCGGGTTCAGCAACGTTAAGTTTTTTAGAAAAAGCTGCCGCCTGGGTTTTTGTAGCGTTAAATTCCACTTGGTTACTGTCACCCCAAGATAGAATTTCTTCCAGGTCTTTGTTAAGTTGAATGACCTCCTGCTGTCTGCGGATATTCGCCGAGCGTTCAAGGTGAATGAAGAGACAAGTGTACTGTCATCTGCAAAGCTATAGATTGGATTCCCGGTCTTTTCCAGCAGATCGTTAATGTAAATGAGAAAGAGAGTAGGAGACAGTATGGAGCCCTGGGGCACACCGGCGTTGATAGTGAGGGTGTTAGAAAGAAATCCGTCGACCGCCACTCGTAAAGAAGAACGCTCTCTGAGGAAAAATGAGAGTCATAAACAGAACCTTTTTAGACATACCATAAGAGCGTAAACTTAGCCAATAGTCCATCGTGCCAAACACGGTCGAATGCCTTGGATATGTCAAGAGCAACCGCTCGAGATTCTGTATAATCATTAAAATTATGGAATAAACCTATTATTTCGGACATCTTTAAATATTTTGAATCTACATATAAAAAGATATTAGGTTTTAGTGTTCATGTATAACAAAAAACATGCATACACCACCTTTAACTAATCTATGTAGAATTTTCACCAACCACATGTTGAAACTGAACATAAAATTTTATTTTGTGATCTCAAGTCAGAATTAATAAAAATTAAAAACATTTTTTTAATTTAGCAGTTGCACATATTTATTTTAAACAACATTTTCCTACGTAGCATAGTTAAAGGTGGTGTATGGGTGTTGTTTGTTAAATATGAACACTAAAACCTAATAATTTTAAGTTTTTATGATATATGTAGATTTAGAACATTTAAAAATGTCTGAATTAATAGTCTTATTCCATAATTTTAATGATTATGCAGTTTTACATTATTAATTAAAATTTATTTTTTTCAATTTAATAGTTTTCTGGCAACTAAGTGTCTTTTACCTGAAAAAACTTCACGGTGAATTTCTTTTTTTTTTTTTATGATTTTTTTTTTTGAATTCAGCATAAAAAAATACTTAAGAAAACACGTGTCTCATTTAAAAGACAGTTTGTTGTTGTTTTAATTGGTCAGAGCGCATCGACTGCTAAGGTCATTTAGTGCCCCACATTAGATGTATGTAATAATTATATAGATATTTTTTAGTTCTTTTAGGTATTTGTAAATATTTTCTTTGATTGATATGAATTGCTCAATGTTCTGTTTAACTGAATGAGGAATGTTATATTTAATTCTCAGATGAAGGCAGTGGTTTGCTTCAAAGATATGTTTGACCGTCAGAGTGGAACTGTATACATCACACTTCGGCAGTGGTTCTTTTTAGTGTTCCGTATGGAACACTTATAAGATCACTTCGGTGTCTGTCTGTCTGTCTGTCTGTCACACCCCGATTTTCTCCGAAACTATTTGACATAGAAAGGTGAAATTTGGTAATAATATAGGAATTGATGGTCTCATCAGAGCCATGTAGTTTTGAGAATTAAATTTTGACTTAAGGGGTTAGTTTTGGGGGGTGAAGTCGGAAGTGAAAAAAAGATTTTTTTACTAGGTCATCGAGTGTGGTGTCAAATGAAAGCTTGTGAAAACACGAGTAAAATATATATATATAATATTATACTTGCGCGCACTTTTCTTTGTATTATTTTTAAAAACTCGCGAAAAATCGCTGTCCCGGGCCTTATCTCGAAGAGTACTTATCAAAAAATTTCGAAAAAATTCTGGAATATTCTCCACGGGGTGTAGATCGAACGAAAATTATCACGAGTCCATTACCTTTAATAATTTATATGGTATATAAAAAAAAACAAAAATTTCAAGGTCATCAGATTTCAGTAAAGATTGGAAACAAACTTTGTTGAAAACTCATTTGGGGTGTATTTTGTGAAGTCACTGATCATTTTATACCTCAGTAACAAAATTTTTTTATTTTAAAAGCAATCAACGTACGGAACACTAATTGTGCAAGTTTAACTTGCACTTGACCGGTTTTTTTTTAGGAGATATGAGTGAGTGTGGTAAGTATGACCTATGGCCAATCTTCTCAGCAATACATTGTCCGATCTTTTGTTATTTGAATTATGTAGCGGAGGGAATACATGAGGTTTTATCGGCCATAGTTTGTTTTCATTATTCTCCCAATCCCACTCCAGTTGGAATAAATCTCTTTTAATTGAGCATAGCATCTTTGTAAAATCATTACTGTTGTTTTCCCCCGAGAAAGGAGTTTCGGAATTATAAAAATTATAAGAATTATAAGAAAAGACAGAGAATTATTTTTTTTTGTATGCTTGTATTATTAGTATATCAAAATAACATATATTTATACTACTTAGTAAAGGATGATTTAAAAAATATTTTAATAATAAAGCAACCCATTAAAAAATAAAAGTTTTTTTAAATTTATAATTAGAGGTTACTAATTCCAAATAATGTAAAAATCCACGAACGTCATACTTACGAAATGTATACATAATATTGACAATTTTTTGAATTAACTTATCTTTTACCTGATCTTATCCTGAATAACACTTAGAACAGTCGTTCGGAATATGCGGAGTTGGCCACTTAAAATAATTAATTAATCGAGACTTGTAATGCGAAAATATTCAAAGTTTACATTACTTTTTACTTTGTTGTTTCCATGGTAAAAAAAAGGCAGTTTCCCTATTTAAGCAGTCAATAAACAAAATAAAACCTGCTGCTAGTCACCTTAGCAAATTTTAAAATTTGTGTTGGCTCATGTTGGATAAAACTATGTCTTATGGATTTTTGGAATGATTATATAGCCAGGATCATGGCGAAATTACAACCAATCTCTAGAGCTGTGTTAATCCAGGAATTTTACTATGTTCAGGGTGAAATTTTGTAGACATTTCGTCAAGGTCCCACTGGACTTTTCTTATACTGATTTGTCGGGGCTAAGTGGCTCTCCGGGTGCTACAATGGCTGCCTGGTGTTGTACAATTGCGCCAGAGGTTGTAAGGGCTCTGATTGGACATGCAACTAATGCTTTTAAAAGCTAACAGTGATAAATGCTTGTTTCATAAACGTGTATAGGTATACGAGTGATTTTAAAATGGTCGTGAGATACCTGAAGTGAAGTAATTATCCAAAAAGAGCGTTATTTCATTAAAAAAAATTGGAATTGTCCGTGAGATTAAATAAATAACGATTTAGGAATTCCAAGATCAACTGTGCACAATATCTGGATCAAAAGTTTCCGCAGTCTCAAACCGAATTCGCCATTTGTTCGACACAATCTCACTGATCATCCACCGTTCGGCCATCGCGAGACAATTTTTCACCAAAAATCAAGTTTGTATTATTCACCCTAATTACTTGATTTAGGGCCCTGTTAGTTCTTTTTATCCTATCGACGTCATTTTTACCGTTCCGTACGGAACACTTATAAGATCACTTCGGTGTCCGTCCGTCTGTTACACCCAATTTTCTCGGAAACTATTAGACATAGAAAGTTGAAATTTGGTACTAATATAGGAATTGATGGCTTCGTCAGAGTCGTGTAGTTTTAAAAGTTAAATTTTTACTTAAGGGGTTAGTTTTGGGGGGTGAAATCGGAAGTGAAAAAAAAATTTTACTAGGTCATCGAGGAGGGCGTCAAATGAAAGCTTGTGAAATATATATGATGTAATACTTGCGCACACTTTTTTTGTATTATTTTTAAAAAATTGCGAAAAAATCGCTGCCCCCACCCTTATCTCGAAAATACTGATCAAAAAATTTTGAAAAACTCTGGAATATTCTCCACAGGGTGTAGATTGAATGAAAATTTTTCACGAGTGCATTACCTTTAATAATTTATCTGGTATATAAAAAAAAACAAAAATTTCAATGTTATTAGTTTTCTATAAAGATCGGAACCAAACTTTGCTGAAAACTTATTTGGGGGGGGGGGGGGGTGTTTTGTGAAGTCACTGATCATTTTATACCTCCGTAACAAAAATTTTTATTTTAAAAGTAATCAACGTGTGGAACACTAATTGAGCAAGTTCAATTTGCTTTTGATCGGTTTATTATTTGTCGATGGCAGGAAAGTAATACGACATCCTTTGAAGTGCTCAAGCAACAGTAACGATGACTCTTACCAGTAACTCAAAAATTCTTACGCAGCAAATTAATTGACTGGGTTTAATACTGTAGGAAAATAGATCGGTTAAAGTAAATGGTTTGAATAAATATAAGTGTCTTGTGTTTTATTTTCTAGTAAAAATTCGGTTTCCATTTGGATAAAAGGTGTTTAAAGTGGTAAAATATAATAAGAGCACATAGGTCAAGATCTCAATAAGTTTTATTCATTAAATACGTCAGTCATTATACTCGTATTATTAATGATTCTACTGACAACAATTTATAATTATTTATATTGTTGATATATTATGACGTCCAAATATGTTGTTTAAAATATGCTTAGTTCAGGTTAGTCAACTAATATTCTAATTAAATTAATAGTATGCCATAGAAAAAGGAATAAGTCATTTTTATAAGCAATTAATCAGGAGATTACGATTTTCGTCAATTTTCAAAAGAGAATTTGTAAGCTGTCTGAAAATTTCTCGGCCCAACAATGAAAGAAATTTTTTTTTGACGTGAAATATATTTTATTTTTCAATACAACCTCCTAAAACTTCAATATTGTTCCAATAATTCACTATCATCATTTACAGCAATTCAAGAACAACGTGAATCGCTTTTTTCCGCACACATGCCGCTCCTGGAGCTCTTTAGGGACTTCCCTGTAGCACGTATGCTAGACCCATAAAAAAAAATTAAAGTGTGATTTCGGAAGGTCTGCAAAATATTTATCCACGGCTGCAATAGCTTCGTCATTTGATCTAAAACGCTTTCCAGCTAGGGTTTTTTTTCAGGTTTGGAAACAGATAATAATCAGAGGGAGTCAAATCTGGTAAATACGCTGGATGTACAAGCAATTTGTACTCTAATTCGTTCAATTTTGCCATCGTCAAAACACTTGTCTGAATACGTGGAATGCCTTGATGAAGAATAATTCTTTTCTTCTTTAAAGTAGGTCTTTTCTCACGAATTTTTGCGTCTAACTGATCCAAAAGGATACAGTATTTGTTTTACCTTTCTGAAGATAATCGATCAACAAAACACATTTGTAATCCCAAAAAACTGTTGCCATAACCTTCTCTGTTGATGGAACCGTCTTTGCCTTCCTTGGTATATTTCCACCGGGTTCAATTCATTACTTCGACTGCTCTTTTCATTCTGATGTATAGTGGTGGATCCAAGTTTCATCAACAGTTATGAGCAGCAGCAAGATCACAGTATCGAGTAGCAGCAGCAGTGGGAGCACTTGAAAATGCTAAATGAGATTTTGGCGAAACGTCGTGCAAAGGAATAATGATTCCACGGCATTTATTAATAAGTGTATCAAAAAAATGCTTAAATAAATGTTAGGGTGTTATACGGCGTACATGCTGACGTTGACAATAAAATGTTTTGAACTATCAGTTCGAAGAAATTACGTCATCTTAAGTTTTGTTAAATGGAAAGCCCTGTATATTATTTTATTTTTGAGTCCTACGAAAAATTCTAGATATCATTTGCCTAACATACTATATGATGACTATGAAATTAAAGAAAAAATTTTAAGCCGGCTTGTGTCAGACATTTACTGTCAGGTAACGACTTAACGCGTCAAAAAATGATTTATTGTTGAAAACGTTTATTACTGATTGACATGACTACGATAGACGCGTTGAATTTTACGAGGTCATGATAGAACGAATGAATGATCCCAACCTAATTCATAATATTGTTTTCTTTTGACGAGGCCACATTTTGTCTTAACGGAAGAGTTAACAGGCATAACTGCCGGTACTTGTCTACTGAGAATCCCCACTGGATAATCGATAGTCATTCTTAAAGGCCACAAAAGATAAACCTGTGGGCAGGGATTTGTGGACGTTATATCATTGATCCATTTTTTATCTAGGGAAATCTTACAAGACAGCGGTATTTACAGTTACTCCAAGAGCAAGGTATTCCAACTTGTGCAGGTCTTTTTCTTGATGAAAATAGTTTGGATACCCCTAACAGGAATATCTGGTATCAACAGAACGGAGCACCTCCTTACTATGAAATCAATGTTCGTAGATACTTGGATGCGATTTTTTCTTATGGATGGATGGGCAGAAGAGCTGCTGTAGAAGGGCCTGCAAGGAGTCCTGACTTGAAAACCGAAGTTTACCGAAGTCACCCCGAATTCTCTTCAAAACTTTGTTCAGGCTGTTTATAGATTGGGTCATTGCCTCGTTATTGGCAGACATTTTGAGCAATTGTTACCTTAAAAATAAACCTAGAGAAATTATTAATAGTTAATATACAGGACTTTCTATTTTAAAAAAATCAAGATAGCGTAATTTCTTCGAACAGTTCATAATATTTTATTGTCAACGTCAGCATGTGCGCCATATAACACCCTATAACCTTTATTTAAATATTTTTTTTGATACACACTGATTAATAAATGCTGTGGAATCATTATTCCATATATATGGGTCACCCTGCATATATGTATACATACATATATATATATATATATATATATATATATATATAAATATATATATATAAATATATATATATATATATATATATATATATATATATATATATATATTTATATATATATATATATATATATATATATATATATATATATATATATATATATATAGCATTTTCTAGAAACTTCATATGCCCCTGGATGATGCGTACCTGACGATGTTGAGTGAAATAAATATTTATTGAAATTGGAATATTGTGCAGGACAATAAGAGTCCATCGAAATGGTGAGCATAGTGTTCCATGTGACATAGTAATGACAAAAAAAAATTAAAACAGGCAGTACCAACTAGATTAAAGAATTCATATAAGACTGATTATATTACTTGCCTTTGTCAAAGGAAGCAAAAACGTTTATTCTTTTATGGCTAAAAATTCACGACTCTGTGGACTACCTATATATTTCTTTATTTTATTTCTATTTCTGGGGTATCATGTAAGCTACTTAAATGAACTTTAAAGAAAAATCTTTAATTGAAATAAATTTTTAAGGATTGTTTTCCGGTCACGTTATGTTTGCAAGTGGTTTTCATTTTTATTGATGTTCTATTTTATCTGTATAAGTGTACTGTCTTATCTTGTATGATGTAGTTATTAATTAAAACATTGAGGAACATGACCTTTTAACTTTTCATTTTTGCCTGTTTACCTACCTATTTATCCTTTATATAACTACTTATCGTCATCATTACGGAACCTGCAACGTCCACTGCTGGACATAGGCTTCCTTCATTCTAATCCATTTGTTTCGATCTTGAGTTGCTTGAAACCAGTTTCCGGCAGCTTGTTTCAAATCATCAGACCATCTTGTGGGTGGTCTCCCTCTAACACGTGGGCTGAAAAGTTTTTGGTGTAGCTACATAAAACACATATTTTTGCAAAATTCGACTTTATTCATGAATATAGACTCCTTCAAGAGCGATACAATTAGTTCAACGCTTTCTTAACATTTCTATACCTTTCTTGTAGAAGGATTTGTCTTTGCCTTTAGATAGGCCTGAGTTTCGACCATAACTTCTTCAATGGAGCCAAATCTTATTCCCGCTAGCATTTTTTTATGGTCTGCGAATAGAAAATAGCCTCTGGGGGCCAAAATCTGAAGAATACGGTGGATGAGGAAGCAATTCGAACTTCAATTCATGCAATTTTGCCATCGTAACCATTGACTTGTGACACGGTGCATTGTCTTGATGAAAGAGTATTTTTAGTGTTCCGTACGGAACACTTATAAGATCACTTCGGTTTCTGTCCGTCTGTCTGTCCGTCTGCCCGTCTGTCACACCCGATCTTCTCCGAAACTATTTGTCATAGAAAGTTGAAATTTGGTAGTAATATAGGAATTGATGGCCTCATCAGAGCCATGTAGTTTTGAAAGTTAAATTTTGACTTAAGGGGTTAGTTTTGGGAGGTGAAATCGGAAGTGAAAAAAAAATTTTTTACTAGGTAATCGAGTGTGGTGTCAAATGAAAGCTTGTGAAAACACGAGTAAAATATATATATATATAATGTAATAGTTGTGCGCACTTTTCTTTGTATTATTTTTAAAAAATCGCGAAAAATCGCTGTCCACCCGCCTTATCTCGGAAAGTACTTATCAAAAAATTTTGAAAAAATTCTGGAATATCTCCACGGGGTGTAGATTGAACGAAAATTATCACGAGTGCATTACTTGTTATAATTTATCTGGTATATAAAAAAAAAAACAGAAATTTTCAAGGTCATCAATTTTCAGTAAAGATTGGAAATAAACTGTTGAAAACTTATTTGGGGTGTGTTTTGTGAAGTCACTGATCATTTTATATCACCGTAACATAAATTTTGACTTAAGGGATTCGTTTTGAGGGGTGAAATCGGAAGTGAAAAAAAAATTTTTTTACTAGGTCATCGAGTGTGGTGGCAAATGACAGCTTGTGAAAACACGAGTAATATATATATATATATATATATATATATATATATATATATATAATGTAATACTTGCGCACACTTTTCTTCGTATTACTTTTAAAAAAATCGTGAAAAATCGCTGTCCCCTACCTTATCTCGAAAAGTACTGATCAAAAAATTTTGAAAAAATCCTGGAATATTCTCCACGGGGTATAGATTGAACGAAAATTATCATTACCTTTAATAATTTATCTGGTATAGAAAAAAAACAAAATTTCAAGGTCACCAGTTTTCAGTAAAGATTGGAAACAAACTTTGTTGAAAACTCATTTGGGGTGTGTTTTGTGAAGTCACTGATCATTTTATACCACCCTAACAAAATTTTTTATTTTAAAAACAATCAACGTACGGAACACTAATTGTGCAAGTTCAACTTGCACTTGACCGGCTTTTTTTTCTTGTTCATTTGGGGCCGTTTTTTTTGCGATTTATGCCTTCAAACGCATCAATAACTTTATATAATATTCGCTATTGATGGTGTTTCCTTTCTCAGCTTAGTCGATGAAAATTATTCCATGCACATACAATACAGAGGTCAAAACCTTCCCAGCCGACTGTTGTGTCTTTGGTCGGTTCTGGCGGCTTTCATCGGCTGCTGCCCACTCAGCTGACTGCCGATTTGATTCTGGTATGTAGTGGTGTATCCATGTTTCATCCATTGTCACATATCGCCTGAAGAAATCCTTTTTATTGCGCTTAAACAGGTCCAAAAAGCGCTCAGAATCATCAACACGTTGTTGTTTTTGGTCCACTGTGAGCAAACGCGATACCTATTTCGAAAAGAGCTTTCTCATGCCCAAAGTTCATGCAATATATGACTAACAGGTTCTTTTGGTATCTATAGGGTGTCAGCTATCACACGCAACTTCACTTTACGGTCATCCAAAACAATCTTGTAGATTTTTTTATGTTTTCCGGTGTAACCATCTTATTTGGGCGTCCAGAGCGTTCAGCATCATTTGTATCTGTACGACCGCGTTTAAATTCAGCATACCAGTAAATGATTAGTGATTTTCCAGGGGCAGAGTTCCTGTAACACTTATCAAGCCAATGCTTTGCTTGAACGGTATTTTTCCCATCAAAAACAGCGTTTAATCTACACACGAAATTCGATTTTTTTCCGTTATTTTGAAAATATCAAAAGTAGCGTCACTAAAACCACTGTAGCTTGTAAACTAATAATCGAAGTGTCATGAAATTTTGACACGTACCGTTTGAAAGTTGGTATTTCCAAAAAATCATATGGATTTTTTGAAAAGGGAGTTATCTGTGTGTCAGACCAAAAACTTTTCAGCCTACGTGTTACTTCTATAGGATTCCTGTCGCAGTCTTCATTTCAGCACTCTTTCGTACATCTATTGTTCCGAGTCCTCGCTACTTTTGTTCGATTTCTTGAAACAACATTGAGAATTTTATCTTGAGTGATGTGCCTAGGATGGGACGTTCCATGGCTCTTTACGCTACCCTACTCTACTTGATTTGTCGATTTTTTAGTTAGTGTTTATGTCTCGGCTCGATATGTAAGAATGGGTAGTACACACTGAGTAAATAAATATCAATTTTTGAAGCTAGATAAGTTATTTCGTATGTCGTATATCAGACACATTTTTTATTAATCTTAGATTATCTAATGTTACAGTATGATCAGCTTCAAGGGCATGGTCGGCAATGCTAGACTTTTCTGTTCTATTGTATCTTAAGTGTGCTAAATGTTCTTTAAATCGTGTTTTAATTGACCTTTTAGTTTGCCCAACATACTTTTGGTCACAATCATTACAACTAATTTCATAAATTCCACTTTTCTCACAATTAGGAATCTTATCTTTGGGATTTCCTAAGATATTCCTCAGATTGTCTGATGACTTATAGACTAAGGTGAGGCCTACCTTATTAAATACCTTATTGAGTCAGATTATTTAACATATGGAGCAAGCTGTAAAACTGTTTCATAAAATTGTTTGGACGAGTGAGTTAATGTTCTCTTCAGCCAAAGATTTTAGTAGAAGAAATTTTCAATTTTGAACCAGCGAACGTTCTCGACCGAGAAATAAAACTCTGACCGTCAACCTGTTTGGGTTTGGTGTGGTATATTGAACAAACCAGTAATAGGACTAACATTTTTAATATAAAAATTTAAATGGGGCAACATGCTTTGAAAGAATAATGGGAACGGTTGAAAGTTTAAGACCATTTAATTAGGTAAATAGGCTGACAATAACCAATTTTTGAATGAAACTTTCCAGAACTGGAAGATTGAGATAGCCACCGAATAGCCCAGTTTTGACTATGCCATATTTGGTGTTATTTTCTTCGCGTGTAAAAAAGGTGGAATTCTGAATATTAAACCTAAACTTATGTCTATTTATTAGCTTATTTACCAAGTCATCGTCATAACCATTAACTCTAGTTATATTTCTAATACGATTCCTTTCTTTATTGAAGTTTACTCTCTGTTCAGACGATGAACTAAAAAATGTAATGAGGCTAATTTATGTTGTTTGCAATGAAATGAATCATTAGGAATATATCTATCTGTTACTATATCCTTCCTATAGATATCAAATTCTAATCTATTATTATTTTTAATAATTAAAATATCTAGAAAAGGCAATTGTCCTTTGTTCTCAACTTCGTAAGTGAATTTAATGGAATCATACCGGCTATTTAATTTAAAAACAAAATCATTAATATTTGCTCTCTTTGTATCATGTATAGTTTGTTATGTGTATCATTTGCGAAAGATGCATTATATTTATTAATTCAGGATGACGTAGTAAGGAGAAAAACTCTATTTATAACTACATTAATAATAAATGAGAACCACTAAAGCCATCAACACGTTCGCTATACCTATACTCACATATTCATTTGGTATCATTAAATGGTCACACACAGACATAGAAAACATTCACATCCTTATACGTTCTCAATTCACCAAATACAGGAAATTACACCCCAACGCATGCAAAGAAAGACTTACCATCGAGAGGAAGGCAGGAGGAAGAGGAATCATAGACATCAGATCACTACACACAGAACAAATACCAGCACTTAGGAACTTCTTTCACATCAAGCAAACCAGCCTCCACACAGCGACAGTAAAAGCAGACAAAAACTACACACCTCTCGATTTATCCCTGGCAGACCACCAAGCAGACACATACAGTCACACCCAATTACAACAGGAAAATATGAAAACGTGGTCAGAAAAAACACTCCACGGAAAACACAGATACCACATAGAACAAGACCACGTAAATAAAAAACAATCATTCACCTGGTTACAGGATGGGCAGCTATTCCCTGAAACAGAAGGCTTTTTACTTGCCATCCAGGATAAAGTTATATTAATCAAAAACTGCCAAAAGCAACTTATACAGAAGACAGATGCAGGAAATACCACATAACATTCGCACCACCCTTAGTACAATTAGGACTCAACACAAACATATTCAGAAACATTCAGAAAAAGAAATATACAATGGTAATAGTGTTTGTGCTGACTTGGCTTGGGCCCGTCAGCCAAACATGGAACCACATTGACCAAATGTGAGAAAGAAGAACTTTTTTGTGTAAATAATAAATGAGAACAAAACGAAACACTTGACATAATAAAAATTGGCTAGCTCTGGAATTAGTATTGTTCCAAGATTTCAAGTATACCGCATTAAATATTATAATTATTTGTTTATCATAATTTATCTCGAGTTTAGCATACATCCCCTGTTGTGAATTTTAAGTACTCTGACATATACTTCAAAAAGTGTCATTCTCTCTTGGAAAAACAATCAATATGCATCAACATGTTTGATGTATTCTATAATACATATAAAATGCAACATCTCTTTGTCTGTCTGTCTGTCCGTTAGTGCGCTTATCACTCTAGAAACACTTATCCGATTTACGTGTTCTTGATTTTAAATCATACATATATTCTCTGGTCAGGTTATAGGATATATTTTATTACGTTAGGTAACATAAGGAATAAGCAGTGACGATAATAACGAATCAAGTCGGAAAAAAGTTTGCCGCTAGCGCACTCTCTCTTTACAATACGCTGCCTAAACTGTTAAATATGGAACAATATCATGTAGCAAGGAATATAATATATATAAAATGTAAAGTCTCTCTGTCGGTCTGTCTGTCAGTTAGTGCGCTTTTTACTCGAAAATCACTTATCAGATTTACGTGTTTTTTTTTTTTTTAATTCATAAGTATGTTTTCTGGCCAGGTTACAGGATATATTTTTATTACGTTAGGTAACATAAAGAATAAGCAGTGACGATAATAGTGAATCAAGTCCACGCGAGCGGAGCCGCAGGCACGGCTAATTACTAATAACTGTATGCGTATTTTCAAGAATGGGAGATCTTACAGGCTCTTCTCACGAACCCTATTGATTGATTTTTATTTCACTAAAATTGTAGCATATACTAGTCATAGAATAATAATTTCTAGCAAAAGTATACGAAAAAATTTTCATAGGATAGGATATTTTAAAGAGTTGATTGATTGGTCCGTTACTTTGTGACAGTACATTTTAACAATAAAATTACTTAATTACTTTTTTAACTGTCACTAAATATATTTGTAAAAATTTTATAATTGCATTATCGCGATTTCGTATACAACTACACTGTCAAACGCTCAACTAAGACTAAAACAGATTTTTGGTATTTATGTTTATATGATGAACAGATGTGGGTCTATTATGTACTAAAACAGTTGGTACAGGAAGGAATTTGCTAGGTCTAATTGACTATTCAGTAAATTTATATTATGGTCCTTTGAATGTCTGTAAATTTCTATGGATTCTAAGAAATTGAATTTTGACCCTTTAGGTGCCGTATGGAGTATTTGTAAACAATCGATATTGGGAAATGTATGTCCTGTTTCTAAGAAATGTTAAGCAAAGAGTAATTTTTTATTTTTTAGCCTATAAGAGACATTGTGTTCTGCGAATCTTGTTTTGAAATTTGAAAGATTGTTTGGAAATTATTAAAACTATGCTACAAAAAAACATCAATATAACAATACAACAAGATATATTTAAACTGTTCGAATTTTGTATAACCGGAAATTATTTTCAGTTCAATAATCAATTTTTCAAACAAAGAGATGGTCTTGCCATGGAGTCTCTATTGAGTCCTTTGCTAGCAGAAATTTTTATGTTAGAACTGGAAAATAGTTTTCTAAAAACTCAACACGCAAAAAATATTCTCTTTTGGTTTAGATATGTGGACGACATCTTAGTATGTTTCCATGGAAATGATATTGAACTAAATTCTACTTTAAATTATCTAAATAATTTACACCCCAACATAAAATTCACATTGGAAAAGGAAACAGATAATAAAATAAATTTGATGTTATAATTTCAAAGAAGGGAAGTAATCTTTTCCGATGTCACCATCCTAGCTAATTCAATACACTCTAACTCCCACAAACTGGCAGCCTATATCCCTCTTAGTAAAAATAATTTAAAAAAAGAAATGGACACAATCCAAAATATAGCGCTCAATAACGGCTTCCAACCTAAAATAATTGATACCTTAATAAGCCGTAAACGAAAACAAATCATTATCAGCTTAATTTACCCCGTAAAAGAATACCGAGAAAGAAAAACATTCATACCTCTGACATATTTTGGTCCCATCTCGGATAAAATATCTCAAGTTCTCACGGCCGAAAAAAACAAGAATAGCTTTAAAATCCGTTCAAAAATTATTCAATATATTTTTCAATGCCAAAGATAAAACTAATAAAAACAATAAATCAGGAGTTTATAAACTTAATTGTCAAGAGTGCAATAGCTGTTACTTAGGCCAAACGGGACGGAATTTCAAAACAAGAACACAATGCTCTTATAGGCTAAAAAATGAAAAATCACACTTTGCTAAACATTTCTTAGAAACAGGCCATACATTTCCCAATATCAATTGTTTACAAATATTCCATACGGCACCTAAAGGGTCAAAACGCAATTACTTAGAATCCATAGAAATTTACAGACACTCAAAGGACCATAATATAAATTTACTGAATAGTCAATTAGACCTAGCAAATTCCTTCCTATACCAACTGTTTTAGTACGTAATAGACCCACATCTGTTCATCAGGTAAACATAAAATACTAAAATTCTGTTTTAGTATTAGTTAAGCGTTTGACAATGCAGTTGTACTACGAAATCGCGATAACGCAATTGTAAAATCTTTACAAATATATTTAGTGACAGTTAACAAAGTAATTAAGTAATTTTATTGTAAACATATTTTACATATTCACGTTAAAAATTTTTGCTCCTTCTCCCCTAGATTGTTTCTGCATTGTTAAAAATATTATGTCAATAATCGTCATAGATTAATCGTTTGGATACATAATATCTTGTATTAAGTTCTAAATATGAAAAATCCTTTCTATCAAGAGCATTTATTACTGGATAAATGAATTTAAATGTGGCCGCACGGGTACTACAGATGCTGCACGTTCAGAATACCCGGCTGAGATTTCTTCTGAAGAAATGATCGAGAAAATTTATGATATTGTGATGAACGATCATGGCATTAAGCTATGTGAGATTGCTGAGGTGGTAGATATCTCATGTGAATGGGTACATAATATCCTGCACAACATAGTGATTGGCTTTTATTACGCAACATTATTGGGCCGTTTGCTCAGTGAGTTGAAGTAGAAGCGACCAAGATTAGTACTTAAAAAAGTGTTTATTCATCAGAACAATGCATTTGCTCACCGATCGTTCGGTGTAATCGTAAGAGTGCACGAGCTGGGCTTCGAATTAATTCTCCACTCATTCTATTACCCAGATTTGGTACCAAGTGACTTTCTTGTTTCCTAACCTTAAAAATTGGCTTGGGAGAAGAGATTTTCGTTGAATGAAGCAGGTATTTGAGCTATAAAACAAGCATTATGAACAGTTTGAAACAAATTTTTGTTCTAAGGGTCTAAAAAAATTTGAATTTGTGGGATCAAATGTATTGAGCTCAAGGGAGATTATCTTAAGAAATAAATTCTTATTTTTGGAAAATATATATGTATATATATATATATATATATATATATATATATATATATATATATATATATACACAGGGTGCCCCATATGTATGGAAAAATGATTCCACAGCATTTATAGGGTGTTATACGGCGGACATGAAGACGTTGACAATAAAATGTTTTGAACTGTCAGTTCGAAGAAATTACACCATCTTGATTTTTTTAAAATGGAAAGCCCTTTATATTATTTTATTTTTAAGTCTTACTAAAAAATCTAGATATTATTTGTCTAACATAATCCCATATGTCTATATTGAACTGTTTTGGAATTATTGTCATTTGAAATTTAAAATAAGAAAAGATAAAAACTATTAATAAATACTCTAGGTTTATTGTTAAGGTAACAATTGCTCAAAATGTCTACCGTGAACACTGAGGCAATGACCCAATCTGTCATAAACAGCCCGAACAGAGTTATGCAGAGAATCCGGGGTGATCTGTGCTACTTCATATTGAATTCTTTGCTGTAAATCTTCTACAGTTTCAGGTCGACTTCGGTAAACTTTGGTTTTCAAATTTCAAAAAAAAGTCGAGTGGCATAAGGTCGGGACTCCTTGCAGGTCATTCTACAACACCTTAATGATGGTTGGTTACGGAGACCGTAGGAGAACACAACAGGAGGTGTGTGATCTTTTTAACGCAGAATATTTGAATCGAGAACCTATTACCTAATACGTAGTTAGCAAAACATTAAAACGATTTAGATAATCATGTCATGTTAAGGATCGTTCTAAATCTGGACCTTCAAAAGTTAAAACAAGCCATGATAAAAAGTTGATGTTTTAGTGGAAATTACAGAAAATCCCCATACAGCCACTCGTCAGCTTTGTCTAGACCACAACATAAGTAAAGGTACCTTAAGTTGTATGCTGAATAAAGAAAAATTTCATCCATACAAACCCATTCTATTGCAAGAATTAGCTGAAGATGACTACGATAGGCGCGTTGATTTTTTCGAGGTCATGATGGAATGAATTAATAATGCTAATTCATAATATTGCTTTTCTGACGAGGCCACATTTTGTCTTAACGAAAGAGTTACCAGGTATAACTGCCGCTACTGGTCTACTGAGAATTCCCACTGGATAATCGACAGTCATTCTCAAGTTACTTCAAGAGCAAGTTATTCCAACTTGTGCAGGTCTTTTTCCCGATGAAAATAATTGGAATGCCCTTAACTGGAATCTGTGGTGTCAACAAGATGGGGCATCTCCTCACTATGAAATCATTGTTCGTAGATATTTGGATGCGATTTTTCCTAATCGATGGATAGGCAGAAGAGGTGTTGTAGAATGGCTTGCAAGGAGTCCCGACCTTACGCCTCAGTCGACCTGAAACTGGAGAAGATTTACAACAAAGATTCAATATGAAGTAGCATAGATCATCCCGGATTCTCTGTAAAACTCTGTTCAGACTGTTTGTGACAAATTGGGTTATTGCCGGGCTGTTAACGGTAGACATTTTGAACAATTGTTACCTTAAAAACAAGCCTAGAGTATTTATTAATGGTTTTTTTTCTTCTTTTTTTATTTTAAATTTCAAATGATATAATTCCAAAACCGTTCAATTTAGACATATGGTATGTTAAACAAATAATGTCTAGAATTTTTAGCAGGACTTAAAAATAAAATAATATATATATATATATATATATATATATATATATATATATATATATATATAGCTTTCCATTTAAAAAAAAATTAAGATGGCGTAATTTCTTCGAACTGACAGCTTAAAACATATTATTGTCAAGGTCAGTGTGTGCGCCGTATAACACCATATAACTTTTATTTAATCTTTTTTTTAATACAGTGATTAATAAATGCTGTGGAATCATTATTCCATCCATATGGAACACCCTGTATATATATATATATATATATATATATATATATATATATATATATATATATATAGATATATATGTATGTATGTATACATATATATATATATATATATATATATATATATATATATATATATATATATATATATTTATATATTTATATATTTATATATATATATATATGCATAAGTTTTTGCCGGTTTCATTAAGAGATGGCACCAGCGAACAGTACACAGTGTATGAATTTGATAGAAACGTCAGTTTGTTCGTCTGACATTAACCTAACCCCAACATACACAAGAGGAGTCCGCCAAACATTACCGTCTGTATTGTATCATTCAGTGATCATGTCGACGTTTGTGCCTGAAAAAGAACATTTGCGGCACGCATTGATTTTCTTATTTAATCAAAAGAAAAATGCTGCGGAAAGTCATCGTTTGCTGGTCGAAACATATGATGAACACGCTCCATCGATTAGAACATGTGAGACAATTTAAAAGTGGTGATTTCAATGTGAAGGACAGTGCGCGCTCTTGTAGACCACAAAAGTATGAAGACGAGGAATTGCAGGCGTTACTGGATGATGACCCAACAGATGATTAATTTAAATCACGCATTGATCGAAAGACGACCGGGATGGGCCAGAAGAGATGACAAAGTGATTTTGTTACACGACAATGCGCCGTCTCACACAGCAACACCAGTGAAAGATACCTTGAAATCGCTTGGATGGGACATCCTTCCGCACCCGCCGTACTCTCCCGACCTGGCGCCATCTGACTATCACCTCTTCGCATCAATGTGGCACGCGCTTGCAGAGCAGCACTTCAGCAATTTCGAGGAAATTGGAAAATGGTTCGACGAATGGATTGCCGCAAAAGACAAGCAGTTTTTCTGGCATAATTTACCTGAAAGATCGGCGAAGTGTGTAGAAGCCAATGGCCAATATTTTGAATAAATAAAAAATGAATTTCCCTTGAAAATTACGTGTTTTCTTTACCACAAAAACCGGTAAAAATTTATACATATACATGGTATATATATATATATATATATATATATATATATATATATATATATATATATATATATATATATATATATATATATGTTAGAGAGGTTGTTTTTCACTTTTTAGGGACATGGTTTATATTGCTGGAATTTACAACAACGGATAGTGAATGTAGGTTGTTCTAACATTCGATCAGATTTTTTTCTAAAATATAATCATTTTGTAAGATTGGTGACACGTGCTACATATTTTCAAATTAAATAATTATAGGTTGTTGGTATTTAATGGTTCAAATGACGGTTACTCATAGCTGCGTGCGTCAAAGAATGATTATGTGTTTGTTTTTTATTGATTATGAGCTAAAACGCTTAAAGCTAATTAAAAAGATTTATTTTCTATAAGTAATTAATTGGTTGCTACATGTATACAAGTAGTTATAAAAATAGATAATA
The DNA here is from genome assembly GCA_019049505.1 of Pachyrhynchus sulphureomaculatus. Taxonomy (NCBI): domain Eukaryota; kingdom Metazoa; phylum Arthropoda; class Insecta; order Coleoptera; family Curculionidae; genus Pachyrhynchus; species Pachyrhynchus sulphureomaculatus. The sequence continues at coordinate 140,391,158 of CM032455.1, forward strand.
AATAATAAATCTGGTTAAATGTTATCGAATTTGTTTTATTTTTCTCCTTTTGTAATAGTCACATTGTTGCTAGCTATCGATATTGTTGAATGTTTTCCGTGTTCTGCACCAAAATTGAAAAAAGAAAAATAGTGAACATAAGTTCTACAATCAATATCTGGAATTATTTTAAAAATTAGTTCATTTTGACGAGAAAATAGAATGAGAAAGTCACATTGTTCTGCTAAAATCTTAAAATATAAATGAAATCTCACCCTTTTTACCTCATTTTCCTAGAGTAGCATACATGGCTTTCTTTGAGTCGCACTTACGTAACAAATTTTAAATTACTACCGTCTTTCGACATATGCTTTGGGTTCCTGGACATTCAGGGGATGCAGGACACTGAGACAGTAGGCGAGCCAGCTAGATCCAAAGTCGAAACTCTGTTCCAGGGACCCGAATTAGCTTTAGTCATATCTAAGACGAATCAGCATGAGCATCGATAAGATGTTTTAAATAGCCATCGGACCCCGGGTTACAGGCAGACCAAAGATTTTATATCGTGGCATGAGATACAATTTCAATGGTTGTTTGAGCAAACGTGTCTAAAAATATGCTGAAAGTTAAAAAAAAAACCTATTTAATATTACTCAGTATATATCACCACTACACCAAAACACTCTTTTTTGCACTTGACGCGCGTTTCGCTGACCATGTTAGCTTCATCAGGAGCGATGACTGCCTAAAGCTGAACTACAAGTCTACCCTTTTTATACCTAGCCTAATTCTTGAATTACACAGGTGGAACTAATGGCATGGGTAAGGCCATCAGTTCCGGTCAGGTAACCAGTAGAGGGGACTATAAGGAATAGGCCGTCTGTCTTTCTTTAAACTACTTTTATGTTTTATAATTTCCATACTTTCGTATGCTCCTATCGGATACATTTTTTATTAAACTTAGATTATCTAATGTTACATTATTATCAGCTTCAAGGACATGTTCGGCAATGCTAGACTTTTCTGTTCTACTGTATTTTAAGTGTGATAAATGTTCTTTAAATCGTGTTTTAATTGACCTTTTAGTTTGCACAACATACTTTTTGTCACAATCATTACAACTAATTTCATAAATTCCACTTTTCTCACAGTTAGGAATCTTATCTTTGGGATTTCCTAAGATATTACTCAAATTATCTGATGACTTATAGACTAAGGTGAGGCCTACTTTATTAAATATCTTATTGAGTCCCTTACTATATTTCGGATTATATGGTTTGGAAACATACTTTATGTTATTTTTTTCGCGTGTAAAAAAGGTGGAATTCTGAATATTTAATCTGAACTTATGTCTATTTATTAGCTTGTTTACTAAGTCATCGTCATAACCATTAACTCTAGTTATATTTCTAATACGATTCCTTTCGTTATTAGTTTACTCTAATTAGAGGAAAAGTGACCAAACGATGAATTAAAAATGTAATCAGCCTAATTCGTGTTGTTTGCAATGAAATGAATCATTAGGAATATATCTATCTGTTACTGTATCTTTCCTATAGATATCAAATTCTAATCTATGATTATTTTTAATAATTATCTAGAATCTAGAATATCTAGAAAAGGCGAGTCAATCATCGCTCCTGATGAAGCTAACATGGTTAGCGAACCGCGCGTCGAGTGCAAAAAAAAAAGTGTTTGGTGTAGTGGTGATATATTCTGTGTAGTGTCATTGTGCCAAAGATTCCACATTCCTATACTATTTAATATTGTTAGGTATAGAGGACGACCGGACCTGCTCGGGTTATCTGGAGGCACTGAGAATCTTCACAGCGCTTCGGTGTATCTTTGGGTTGGTGATGCTTTAAAAAGAAGAGGTTAACACTTTAGTATGGAGGTTCATTTTGACTTTAATAGTGTGGGCAAAGTGAATTTGAGGTATTCGTAGTGGTAAGCTCGAATTGTTTTTGGGGTGGACAAAAAGAAACTCTCTCTGATGTGAGCCTCTATACTATTACGACTGGTATGCAAGAAATAGAGTTGTGAGTATAGAATTCCAAAGCAAAAATGAACTTTAAAGTACAAAAAATCATTAGAAACGTTTTCTTTTAATTAACAGCATTTAAATATGATGCAATATAACATTATTTTATTACTATTAATAATTTTAGAAGCATTTTGCAGTTCAGTAAGGCTGTGTTTAAGCTGCGTTTGTATATTTTATTTTTATTTAATTAATTAACGAGCAAGGCCCAATTTTAAAACAATACAATAAAATATCTTAAGACGACAATAAAGTAAAAATGAAAATTTTAGAATAAGAATGAGGGAAAGAGAAAATTATAATAATAATAATAATAAAAATAGAAAAGGAAATAATGACTGTAACAATAAGTAACAAAATGCACATCATACTCCACACAACTGTCTGTAAAACACAGATCTTCCAACGAAAAAGTCCAGACTGGGATGCTCATTGGCAAGCGACACGACCTAGATACAAAATTAATGCATCCGTAGTTGGTCCTGTGGAATGGCACAAAAAAAGTATGCCTCGAATGGTAGTTACTATGGAGAATATTATAAAGCATTTTGAGATCGATCGCAACTCTGCAATCTTGTAAAGTTTGAATGTGAAGCTCAGATTCTATCTGAGGGTAGGTAAGCTCAGGTCTATTGATCTTAAAGGCTCAGAAATTTGTGCTGCACTCTCGCAGTGCATTGAACGTGAGTACCATAGCAAGGACTCCATACACTGGAGGAATACTCTAAACGAGCTCTAATCAGTGAACAGTACAGCTGCTTGATTGCAGCTATACTATTAAAGCCCAGTGTAATAAGCTTAATAAATCCCAAAAGCTGGAGAGACTTGGAAACGATATTCTGTATATGAAGTATAAAAGTTAATTTTGAGTCAATAATAAGCCCTAGATCTTTTACTTCAGACACTCGTTCTCTCGTATTCTGTAAAACAAGTAACTAGAATTTGATATGTAAAAGGTGAAGTTATCAAAAATCTTTTACGTGTAAGTTGTCTTGCACACTTTGAATGAGATATGTCAATAAGTTTTTTCAAACAGCTGTTTACCACCGTCATCGAAAAAACCCTAGGTCACCTCAGTTTAAACTTTTTACCAAACATTATTAAAATTCTCTCCAAATTCTATTGTTACATACATGCATAATATCATTGATATTCAATCATAGACGTTCGTTAGAGCGCCTTGTTTATATCAACTTTTTGCTATTCTTTGTTTTTTAATACGGAAAAATTATTGAACAACGAATTCGTGTTAAATTCTGTTTCGAAAATGAAACTAATCGTTTTGGTTCACTGAAATTGTTGGTCATGTGTTAGGGTGACAGTGCTTTATCGAAAATAATAACAAAATTCGCGTTTTGAAAATGGTGCTGAATCAATAAAAGATGATCTAAAACAATCATCATCGAATACCTATGAAAACGTCAACAAAATGAAAATAATAATCAAATAAAACAAGAAGTTTACTATTTATGAAACACCAGAAGAGATATTAATGTTATTTGTAACATTTTACGTGAAGATTTTGATTTAAAACGTGTTACTGTTAGGCTTTTTCCAACAGAGCTGAATTATTACAAAAAAGTCGACGTTTTGAATTTACTGAAGAGATTTTCACGCATGATTCTAATTCAACATCAATAAAGAGTATTATCTTTGTGTTATGAGACGTGTACGTAAAGAAGAGCGTTTGAAAAAACCAAATTTATGGAAAAATAATGTGGATTTGATATCATGATAACACTTTATCTTATTATGCATTGATTAAAAGATAATTTTCGGTTAAAAACACCACCAATAGAGTTCAACATTTTTGATAGCACTCAGACAATAAAATCCCATCAAAAACATAAAAAGTAAAAAAATGTCTCGCAACGCAGTCCTTTCACCACAAAAAGTTGTGAGATCTCATGTAAAACCAAGTCAGTTATTTTAGTTAGTATCTATGGAAACACCTATTCAACAACTTTGTCATAAATTGTTATCTATTTAGTTACCTACCAACATTTATAGTGACCGTATCAATATTAGACATCTTTATTTCTATAATAAATATAATGACTTGGCAATCGCACGGCCACATAATCACATAAGAATAATCTGCTATTTCGATATTCGATTTTTTAGTCCTTAATTAGCTTTATACGACGTATTACTTACCGGGACTCACGGTTGACCTTGCGTTCTGCTATGTATGGCTGAGCGATGCGCGCTCTCTCTCTCAAAAACGGTTAAGCGTATAAAAAGTCTAGAACAAGATTTGTAGAGAATTTTATGCTTTACAATTTTCATAATAGATACAAATATCACTGAAACCATAGGAAGCGAGATATTTGCGAATACCGATTTTTGTGACCTTTGACTTTGAATATGACGTGGACACGAGATTTTATGAGACTTTTGAGACAACTTTTAGAATGCCAAAATAAAGGTTTATACAAGTTTACAGCTTATTATCTCTCATTTCGAGGTTGATCCTCTTTTTTGGCTTAAGTGGCTGCACCATTTAGAAAACGGGACTGAAATTTCGGGATGTTTCAGTTTTTCCTTCCTTTATAGGTTAAAAACTAACTAAATTCAAAATTTGAAGTTTGTGTGTCTGCTAGAAGTACCTTAGAATTTTGATGATCGGTGAGTGTGTCAGTAAAAAAAATTAAAGAACTTTGACTGACGATAGTTCGTAAACTATAAGGTATAAATAGTAGATAATTTAGGAATATAGCTAGTATAGTATGTCCTCTTGGTCACTGAAAATTCAGACTTCTAGCTTTATCCACAACGAAGTTACAGGGGGGTCGGAAGTGCCGTGAGTGACTTCGAGGAAAGGATGGTACGGCTGGGCTTTCTGCTCGACTTGGCGGGGGCACTACCATGCCCCCAGATAAAACCACACATCCTCATGGGTATACTGAAGACTGAGTATTAAAATCGATTCAAGAGTTGGATTAAACATTGTCACAAGTACATTGCATCAGATGAAGACTATTTTGAAGGTGATATTATTCCAATTGATAATTATCATTGTATTTTTAGTTTTATTGAGGTTGATCGGGTATTTTTTGATGATGATAGTATATTAGCTGAGTTCAAGAGCGTCTTGTGACTTTCATAAGGGTTTGTTTTAATATTGTGTTGCTAATGAAATTTTTTATGCTAAATTATTGCAAATGCTACAAAAATTATTTAATTACTTACATCTGTCGAAAATACAAGCGTATAAATATTATAAGGTATTTAAAGAAGACCAGGAAGATTTTTGATTGAATATCGTTGTTTTAGTTTAAGTAAGAATGTTCTCACTGGTACCACTGAAGGAATCAACATCAACGGCGTTAACATAAATATCATCAGATATGCCGAGGATACATTAATCATTACCAATAACGGAAAAGATCTATAAAAACTTATAGATAAAATAACTGACACTTTTATACAGTTTGGTTTAGGACTAAATGCAAATAAAACAAAATATTTGATTATAAGCAAAGAATCTATTAATATTAAAGATGGTAGTTAGGGTGGTCACAAGGTATAAGGGGGGAAAATATTTTCATCGTAATGCCGGCGGGACCCTCCTAAAATTTTGTCATTTGTCTAAAAAATAAGATTTCCATAGTTTTAGCTCAACTGGATAACGTTAACCCGTGCCTCATAGAGCTTAAAGCTGTAAAATTCAAAAAAATCGTGGTTTTTTCCTCATAAAATGAAAATCATTCATCCTAGCAACCTGACTCTTGTTTCATTTCATAGGAAATATTGTTGTCTTAAAATTTTACTCCAACCACTTTTTTGTTAAAATTTTTATATTTGAAGATATTCGTCATCCAAGACCCGACATGATTCGAATCCTCAAATTCGACCTTCGATCTGTTTAGAAAACGAAAGTGAAAATGGCAACGAAGATACCTAACTTAAACACTTTTGACTATTTTTTTTGTTTCCTTTGTATTATAAACAATTCTATAAATAAATTATTATACAATATATAATAAGCCATGAAATTGTCATTTGTTTTAACTTTATAAATAATTTTACGAATTGCAAGGTAGTGGGTACTTACCTGATATTTAGTTTTATTCTTTAAAAGGTTTGCTTTTGTTACAAAAAAGCTATTGCTAAGGTTCCTTTTATAAGAGAATTCTATCTGGAGTGTCATAAACCACACCCCTTCTTTTTTGGTCCTTGTCTGGGATGCCCGGGGAAAAGTTAGAGAGTTTTAGTTTACGTTTGCCTTTCAAGCAGTGAACATTTGGACAACGTTCGTTTAGTGGCTTTTCTGTGAGATTTACGGGACAATGTCTTCTACAGCATCAACGAGCCATGCTTGTTCGGATTCGAGTTCGAGTTCAAGGCAGAAAAAGAAATCGGCCACATGTCTCATCAAATCAGTAGCAGTAAATTACCATCTAATTATCAAGTTTTATGCAGTTTATTTTATAATATACGGTAAGTGAAACTAAACATCAGAGAAGCTGTAACAAATTTTAATTTTTTGAGAGAAAGCTAAGATACTAATTAGACACCTGAAAGATTGTGTTGCAAAATTAGAAAAATTGTACGAAGAGTGCAGAAAACTGCAAAAAAAAAAAAAAACGCTAAAAGATCTAAAAGCACAGCGAAAAATAAAAAAGTAGAAGCTTTCAAGTCACAGAAATTTGTTTATTTATAATCAATATTTATATAAAAGCGTGGTTCAATGCCCTCAAATCCACTTTGGCTCCCAACTAACTAAATCTTTTGTGAAATACAGATAAATTGATAAAGAACTTGCAGACAAATAACTGTCTAAAATGATAAATTATCTGTAGTATCTCAATTCTGAGCTAGTTGCATTTTCATTTTTTGATGAAACTTTAGAAAAAAATGTCAAAAGAAGCATGGCTGCAAAATGTCTAAAATTAATTTCCGTTGAAGAAAAAAGTTACTATGACAGGGATGTAAAAGAAAGGCTCAATCTCGAACAAGTAGATGATTTATTGGGCAAAAAAATTGATTATTCTGTTTCTCATCAAACTCTAAATTTTTTCAAAAGATTTAAAATTGATATAAACTTTTTAAATACTGATCTCGATAAATGGTGTGACAATTCACACTATTTAAAAGCTAACAAAATAGTAAACAGTTTTAAGGTTGTCAATGACACAGCTGAAAGAGGTGTAAAAATAATTAGAGATTTCAATTTCTGTTTGACGAAAGATGAAGAACAACGGCAGTTTCTGTTACTGAATGTAGAACTCCTCAAAGGCCATCTTATCTAAGTCATTACCACTTTGATCTGATAATAAAGTGTAAATAATAATAATAACTTCTTTCCTTTATATTGCTTCCTTTTTTATAATAAACTCTAAATAATAAAATGCATTTGAACATTATTTCTTCTCATTGCTTTTCTTTTTTCCTAAATCCTCTATTTTTCATTTGGATTTTGCTCTATTTACTTTTGAAAACAGTTTTAAGTAAACCCTGTTTATGTACATAATGAAAAAATAAATAAAGTAAAATCTAGAGAGCTGATGTAATTGAATCTTGCAATGTTTTTAGACATTTTCATAAAAAATCAATTTTCATAAAAAGTCAAAACTTCAACCTTGATGAGGCACAGGTTAACGTTATCCAGTTGAGCTGAAACTTTATCAATCTCATTTCTTAGCCAATTGGCAACTTTTAGGACGGTCCCCCCAAAAAAATTCGAACATTGATTTTTTGTGACCATTCTAATGGTGCTATTACAATCAGTGGCTCAAAGATAGAGTGACTTGATAAATTGGTGTATCTCGATAGCAATATCAACAACCAATAGGACCTGACTGTGGAAGTCAAAATTCAAATAGAGAAGGTGCGAGCCGCATTTATGAAGAATAAAAAAATCTTAACTAGTCACGACTTATCAATCATTGAAACTGCGGACTAAAATTGTAGGCTGATATGTCTTTCCGGTTCTCTTGTACGGCACGGAAGCGTGGACGCTAACTAAATGCTTAAACATCTGGAGGCATTCGACGCCTCCTGAAAATCAGTTGGATGGACAGAATTAATAACAACAGCATTCTCACTCGCATGGACAAGGTCTTGGAGGTGGTCACGACCATTAAGCGATACAAATTAGAATATTTTGGCTACATTATGAGACATCCAGAAAAATGCGACACCTTACATCTGATTATAGAGAGAAAGATTCCAGGCAGACGTAGTCCAGGGAGAAAGAAAACATCGTGGTTGAAAAATTTGAGGTAGTGGTACGGAAAGTTTACGGTTCAACTCTTCCGAGCGGCTGTCAATAAAACGATCATCATCAACATGTTAGTCAACATGATAACCAACGATCGTTGAACAGTTATGGTACTCGAAGAAGAAGAAGAATGTTCTTGAGCTAGACACGTCAGTTCATAATATTCTGACTGTTGTTTTGTGCATCAAATGTGTACGACTGGTACGACTTATTTCGAAAGAGCTGATTTCTCAACAATAGTTCCAAAACTAGCTGATGGCATGGTTTCGCAACCCTCTAGTAATTCAACCTTCATGAGATGCATCATAACTGATGATGAGGCACTTGTTTAGAATTATGACTTGCACTAAAGATCATAATCTTTTTAATGGCGTTTCGAAAATGAATCAAAGCCCAATAACCACCACAAAGTTACTCAAATATCAAGACTATGAGCACTATTTTCTCGTCTTGTGTACTTAAAATTCCTTTATGGATAAACTTTTGATAAAGGATAAAAAACTCAACAAATATAGTCAATAAAACAGCAAGTTCTCTATTGCGCCGTGAGATTTTTTTCTGTTTTCTCAATTGGGAGGAGGCATTTTGAATCATTTGTAGTAGATACATTATGTGTTTTATTTAACAAGTTTTGGTACATTTTAACAGAATATATAAATCGACTTTGCTGATAAAAAACTATAAAAATGTATGAAAAAAATCGTATAATTAGACCCAGTTAATTTCCTAAATGATTCCTACGAAGCCTTCTGACGAATTTTTGTAAATATTTACGAAAATAAACATTACACCATCCACAACATTTACTAAGCTCTTATCTTAAAACCGCAAACTGGTACAAAAATCCTCCATAATCTTAAACTCACCGACCGGTAAAAAAATTCCGCACATGGTGTTATAAAATTATTTACACAAAAAATTCCATGCCGAGTTCTGACTTCAAAAATGTGTTGATAATACAATCGGTCTCCTGTGTTATCTCTGACATACACCGACACTTCGTTGGCAAGACCGTGGAAAGCTAACAAAAGCTGCAAGCACGTTCTCGAAACGCGCCTTCGTCACGGGCTTTTAAAGGCTTTCTTATGTTGTGTTTAATAAACAATACACACTTATATCTACATATATGTCAAATATCTTTGGTACAATATCCGTATTATGGTTTTTTGGATGTATTATTCATGACTTTGGGTTAAAACAGGCGAGATAACCCATTCTGTACTACTATATTCAATAATTATGCGATATATATGTAAGCTTTTATTTTAAAAAACTAAACACTTTTGGGCAATTACGACAACAATAACTTTTATTAACAATTGCATTCAGACATCTAACAAAGCTGGCCGTCTTCTTCGGCTCTCTAAACTATAATTTATAGTGTGTACCAAAATATCTCTGTTACCTAAACTTAATTACGATTACATAAACACTTACGATTACATAAAGTCTTTAGTTAGACTTTTCAACCCATCCTACAGAAAGGGAATATTCCCTTCCTGCTGGAAATGTGCCACAGTTCAGCCGATACCTAAAAAAGGCAAGAAAACCTTGCCAAATAACTACCGACCAGTCGCACTGCTTTCAATAATATCGAAAGTCATGGAAAAGGCTATCAATCAGTATCTTCTAAAATATCTTGAAGGATTCAACATTATTAACGATCACCAATATGGCTTTCGTAAACATAGATCAACAAGAGATCTTTTAGCTTATGTAACACATGTTTGGAACAACGCAATTGAACACTTTGGAGAATCTCGAGTGGTTCCTCTTGACATATCCAAGGCATTCGACCGTTGGACTGTTGGCTAAGCTTTCCTCTTATGGTATGTTTGAAAAGTTCTGTTTGTGGCTCTCATGTTTTCTCAGAGAGCGTTCTTTACGAGTGGTAATCGACGGATTTCTTTCTAACACCTTCACTATCAACGCCAGTGTGCCCTAAGGCCCCATATTGTCTCCTACTCTCTTTCTCATTTACAATGACGATCTGCTGGAAAAGACCGGGAAACCAATCTACAGCTTTGCAGATGATAGTACGCTTATCTCTTCATTCATTTTGAACGCTCGAACATCGGCTACTCAGACGAATATCCGCAGACAGCAGGAAGTCATTCAACTTAACAAAGACCTGGAAGAAATTCTATCTTGTGGTGACAGTAACCAAGCGGAATTTAACGCTACAAAAACCCCGGTGGCAGTTTTTTCTAAAAAAGTTAACGTTGCTGAAGCCGACATAGTTATCTCGAGGCACCCAATTCCTCTAACATCGCGACTCAATTTGTTGGGGGTTAATTTGAGAGCAAATATGTCCTGGCATGAACATGTTACAGGCATAGCAAGGAGAGCTTTTCAAAAGTTGAGAATATTATTTCGAGGCAGAAAGCTTTACACTTTACAACAACTATTAATTCTTTACAAAGCTCATATTCGACCAACTATAGAATACCACTCACATGTTTGGGGCTCCGCTCCCAAACAAACACTACATTTGTTGGATTCTATTCAGAGAAGAGCTGTTCGTCTGATTGGAGACCCGGAATTGACCGGGGGCCTGGATTCTCTGGAACATCGAAGGACGGTTGGCGACTTGAGTCTATTCTACAAGTATTTTCGTGGAAAGTGTTCGTAGGATGTAGCCTGTTTATTTCTTCCTAGAGCGATGCATGTTAGAAATACACGTCGCGCTAATTCTTCACATCCGTATGAGCTTCAGCTTGTTACTCCTCGTACAATGCTTCTCAAGCAGTCTTTTATATGGAGAACATCATCCCTTCGGAATAATTTGCCCAGGACTGTGTTTCCCACCGAGTATAATTTACAGTGATTCAAGAACAACGTGAATCGCTTTTTCTTAATACATGTCGCTCCTGTAGCGCTTTAGGGACTTCCCTGCAACACGTGTGCTAAACCCATAAAAAAAAAGATATATGAGCAGATATGTCGCAGATATGACCTATCTGTCACATAAAACAAATTCAAACGTTTGGTGATTTGAGACATGTCAATCACAGTAACTTAAGTATAATTTAATCTACATAATGCAAACAAGCCAGTCTGCCTAAAAACAATTATCAATAATTAATATTTTCCTTCTCATATTGCATCGTTCGGCCTATCCAAATTTTTTCAACTAGGCCCGGAACGGTGGTTTTTCCATACAGTAAATGCTGACAGCATACATATATATATATATATATATATATATATATATATATATATATATATATATATATATATATATATATATATATATATATATATATATATATATATATATATATATATATATATATATATATTCTCCTCTATCCGTCGTCCTATGTAAGGACTATTTAGCCCATATTTCTCTGTCTTGGGCTTGATATGATGCTTCCGGGAATGTGAGGCAAATTGTTTTAATATGGTCTGATCACCGTATGGGAGACCGTCCTCTCGGTCTTTTGCATTCGACATTGCCTTTCAAAATCAACCACTCTACTGTTTCTTTTCCTGTTCTCAGTGTAGTTCTATTGACTATAGTAGTCATTATTTTGATTTGAGTAGAAGTCCTACTACCGTTTGAAAAAGGTACTATGTACCGAAACATGTCACGGCTAATTTATTATTTTATTTATTTCCTTTTTGATAAATAAAATATAGTGAAAATCTGAACAACAGTTCGTCTTTTAATTTCCTAGAAATGCATTTTCATCAAGTAAGCGCCAAATCTATCCAATCATTGTTTTGATGTTCAGCACATCTAGGATGGAGGCATTTATGTAGCCCGCCATCCAGGATATCCGGAGCATACCCACCTCTCAAATGCACTTATTCATTTATTGTCATTTTTTTAATGGTCCAAGTTTCGAATGCACTCATATATATATATATATATATATATATATATATATATATATATATACATATATATATATATATATATATATATATATATATATATATATATATACATATATATATATATATATATATATATATATATATATATATATATATATATACATATATATATATATATATATATATATATATATATATATATATATATATACGAGGCATGTTTTTTAAGTAAGTACCGTTTTGGAATTAAAAAAAGACGTGCAAAGATATCGCTATAATTTTATTTTTACATGAAAGCCTGTACCTTAATCTACTTTTCTACATAATTTCCGTGAATATTGAGGCACTTGTCATAACGTGGCACCAGTTTTTGAATACCCTCCTCATAAAATTCTGCCGCCTGACTTGTTAACCACTGTATCACAAATGTTTTGACTTCGTTATCGTCTTGAAGACGCTGACCACCCAGGTGCTTCTTCAAGTGCAGGAACAAATGGTAGTCGGTTTTCTCTCACCTTTTCGTCCACTTTCTGCACCAAATCTTCATTAACGACCGAAGGACGCCCACTCCGTTCTTCATCATGCACATTTGTGCGGCCATCTTTAAATGCTCTCACCCATTTCCTTACCATTCCATCACTCATAATGTTTTGTCCGTAAACTTCACAGATCTCACTATGAATATCGATCGGTTTTACGCCTTTAGCACTAAGAAATCGTATAACAGCCCGTACTTCACAATCGGCGGGACTCACGATTGTCGGAGGCATCTTAAACACTCAGTAAACAACGTATACAATGAAGAATCAGACTGTAATGGCGTCAGTGCGTAGACATGAGATGTAGGTTACCAGCGCGCATGCGCGGAACGCCGACCGTATCGCTGCGGCGGCGGAATCGCAAAACGGTACTTACTTAAAAAACATGCCTCGTATATATATATATATATATACATATATATATATATATATATATATATATATATATATATATATATATATATATATATATATATATATGATTCTGTGCTTTTTTTTTATTTCTTAGGATTTTGGTTCTACTTATTAAAACAACTTATTTTATTTTATTTTATTTAGTCTTTACTGACATTTCGCCCATTTTTTTGTGGGCATTCTCAAAGTATCTTTAAATTTCATATCTGTAGTTTGGATAGACATTCATATTTTTACAACGTAACAAAAATATTCGTTGGTTTTTGTGGGTAGCTAATCTTCTATTTGTATTTGCCACTTCCTTCAGCATATTTGTAACGTGGTGTCCATATGTTATTCTGATCTGATTGTAGAAAGTTATTCTATCTGGGTTGTAGTATTTTTCACCTTTTTTATATATTTTCTATAAAATTTCTTTTTTCTTGAACCTTCTCGATATATATATATATATATATATATATATATATATATATATATATATATATATATATATATATATATGTATATGTATATATATATATATATATATATATATATATATATATATATATATTATAGAAAATATATAGTGAAGGTGAAAAATACTACAACCCAGATAGAATGACTTTCTACAATCAGATCAGAATAACATATGGACGCCCCGTTACAAATATGCTGGAGGAAGTGGCAAATACAAATAGAAGATTAGCTACCCAAAAAAACCGACGAATATTTTTGTTACGTTGTAAAAATATGAATATCTATTCAAACTACTTGAAACTAAAAATAGAAGATCTGACATTTAAAGATACTTTGAGAATGCCCACAAAAAAATGGGCGAAACGTCAATAAAGACTAAATAAAATAAGTTGTTTTAATAAGTAGAACCAGAATCCTAAGAAATAAAAAAAAAGCACAGAATCATATATATCGAGAAGGTTCAAGAAAAAAGAAATTTTATATAATATTATATATACATACATATATATATATATATATATATATATATATATATATATATATATATATATATATATATATATATATATATATATACAGTAATACCCCGCTTTACGCGAGGGATACGTTCCGAAAAAAATCGCGTTAACTGAAATTCGCGTATATCGAGGTTTATGATTAAACATAGTCAAAATTTAATACAAAAAAATACAAATCATTTTAATCAATCACTTTAATTCTAAGAACACTTTATGCAATACATACTCTTATTTTTTACGGAAAAATACATCTATTGTCTTTTGGGTAACGTTTTGTTTACGTTCTTGTAAAATACGTTCATAACACCCAACACTGTTTTTAATTGTTTGACACACGGTCAAGACACGGTCATCATTATTGTCTATACTCTGCAATATGTCCAAACCTGAATAAATTTTTGAAAGTGCATTTTGTATTTCCCCTGAAGATAAAACTTTCTCTTCTACTTGTTCTTCCTCATCGTAGATAGGATTATTCTGTAACTCGATCAGATCTTCATTGCTAATGGGATCGTCGTGCGTTGCTACAAGTTCTACGAGATCTTCTACCGTGACATCTTCAAGTTCAGACCCCTCAATCATTGCAGCAATGTCTTCAAGCACTTGTCTCTGCATCTGGACAATTCTTCTAGGTGCTTCCACTACATCTGGCCAAAGATTACGCCACACCCCATTCATACAACTCATTTTAACTTCCTTCCAAGCCTCTTCTATGTTGTGAATAGACTTCATAATGTTGTATGACTTCCACCACTCTCGCATAGACTGTCTTCCTTCCCCGTCAGTTTCATGAATTAGTTGGCTAAAAGTGCGGCGATGGTAATAAGCTTTGAAGTTTGCTATTGCTCCCTGGTCCATAGGTTGTAATATTGACGTAGTGTTTGGTGGAAGGAACTTTACGTACACTTTTAAGTCTCTGGGCGTATCAAGTGAGGTTGGATGTCCTGGGGCATTGTCTAAGAGTAATATAACTTTAGGTTCAAGCCCATTTCTGTCACAG
>CM032455.1:140411176-140418676 GCA_019049505.1 Pachyrhynchus sulphureomaculatus
ACTACCTTCCGAAAGGCGAAACAATAAACTCGACTTACTATTGCACCCTTTTGCGTCATTTACGGCAAGGAATTAAAAAGAAACGCCCAGGATTGCTGAGAAAGAAAGTTTTGTTCCATCAGGACAACGCTCTCGTTCACACGTCTGTTGAGTCTATGGCTCAAATTCGTTATTGTGGTTTCGAATTGCTGTCCCACCTGGCTTATTCTCCTAATTTGGCACCTTCGGGCTTTCATCTGTTTCTAAACCTAAAAAAACACCTTAGTGGCCAGAAATTTTCATCAAATGAAGTAGTCGAAGCTGCAGTTAACCAGTATTTTGAAGACTTTGAGGAATCTTTTTTTCAAACAGGTGTGGAAGCTTTGGAAAGCAGGTGGAAGAAGTACACAGAGCTAGGTAGAGATTACGTCGAAAAATAAAAATATTTTCATACGTATTTTATTTTGTTTTTTTGACTAGGCTGCGAACTCTTCACTCCATCCTCGTACCATACGTCCAAATTGAACTGTTTGGAATTATTGATATTTGAAATTAAGGAGATCAAATTAAAAAAAATAAAAAAATTAAGCTTGCTTGTGTCAGACATTTACTGTCAGGTAACGACTTAATGTGTAAAAAAATGATTTATTAACGAAAACATTTAATGCTGCATTTTATGAAACTGCAATTTGAGCGTAATATCATAATGGTACATTTAACAGAAACCGAAAGAATCACTTTGTTAATGATGGTTGGTTACAGAGACCGTAGAAGAACACAACAGGAGGTATGTGATCTTTTTAACGCAGAATATCCAAATCGAGAACCTATTACCGAATCCGTAGATAGCAAAACATTAAAACGATTTAGATAATCAGGTCATGTTAAGGATCGTTCTAAATCTGGACCTCCAAAAGTTAAAACAAGCGATGATAAAAAGTTATATGTTTTATTGGAAATTACAGGAAAATACAGCCACTGGTCATCTTTGCCTAGACCACAACATAAGCAAAGGTACCTTAAGTTGTATACTGAATGAAGAAAAATAGCATCCATACAAACCCATTCTATTGTAAGAATTATCTGAAGATGACTACGATAGACGCGTTGAATTCTGTGAGGTCATGATGGAACGAATCAATAATGATCCTAACCTAATTCATAATATTGTTTTTTCTGAAGAGGCCACATTTTGTCTTAACGGAAGGGTTAACAGGCATAACTGCCGGTACTGGTCTAATGAGAATCCCCACTGGATAATCGGCAGTCATTCTCAAAGATCACCAAAAATAAACGTATAGGCAGGGATCTGTGGGACGTCATAACGTTGGTCCCTTTTTTATCGATAGACATCTTACAGGACAGCGGTATTTACAGTTACTCCAAGAGCAAGTTATTTCAATTTGTGCAGGTCTTTTTCCCGATGAAAATAATTTGGATATCCCTAACAGGAATCTGTGGTATTAACAGGACGAAGCACCTCTTCACTATGAAATCATTGTTCGTGGATATTTGGATGTGATCGATGGATAAGCAGAAAAGGTGCTATAAAATGTCCTGCAAGGAGTCCCGACCTTACGCCACTAAATTTTTTTTTATAGGGTCATTTGAAAACTAAAGTTTACCGAAGTCGATCTGAAACTGTAAAAGATTTACAACAAAGAAGTCAATATGAAGTAGCACAGATCCCCCGGATTCTCTGCAAAACTCTGTCAGGCTGTTTATGACAGATTGGGTAATTGCCTCGCTGTTAACGGTACACATTTTGAGCAATCGTTATCTTAAAAATAAACCTAGAGTATTTATTACTAGTTTTTTGTCTTTTTAGCGTTCTGTATGGAACACTTATAAGATGACTTCGGTGTCTGCCTGTCTGGCTGTCTGTCTGTCTGTCTGTTTGTCACACCCGATTTTCTCCGAAACTATTTGTCATAGAAAGTTGAAATTTGGTAATAATATAGGAATTAATGGCCTCATCAAAGCCGTGGAGTTTTGAAAGTCAAATTTTGACTTAAGGGGTTAATTTTGGGGGGTGAAATCGGAAGTGAAAAAAAAATTTTTTTAGGTCATCGAGTGTGGTGTCAAATAAAAGCTTGTAAAAAACACGAGTAAAAAATATATATATAATGTAATACTTGCGCACACATTTCTTTGTATTATTTTTAAAAAAATCGCGAAAAATCGCTGTCCCCCCCCCCCGCCTTATCTCGAAAGGTACTTATCAAAAAATTTTGAAAAAATTCTAGAATATTCTCCAGAGGGTGTAGATTGAACGAAAATTATCACGAGTGCATTACCTTTAATAATTTATCTGGTATATACAAAAAACAAAAATTTCAAGGTCATCAATTTTCAGTGAAGATTGGAAACAAACTTTGTTGAAAACTCATTTGGGGTGTGTTTTGTGAAGTCACTGATCATTTTATACCACCGTAACAACATTTTTTATTTAAAAAGCATTCAACGTACGGAACACTAATTGTGCAAGATCAACTTGCACTTGACCGGTTTTTTTTTTTAATTTTAAATTTCAAATGACAATAATTCCAAAACACTCCAATTTAGACATATGGTATGTTAGACAAATAATATCTAGAATTTTTAGTACGGTTCAAAAATAAATTAGGAAATAGGGCATTCCATTTTTAAAAAATAAGATGGTGTAATTTCTTCGAATTGACAGATCAAAACATTTTATTGTCAACGTCAGCATATGCGCCGTATAATACCCTCTAACATTTTTTCGATACACTAATTAATAAATGGTGTGGAATCATTATTTCATACATATGGGGTACCCTGAATATATATATATATATATATATATATATATATATATATATATATATATATATATATATATATATATATATAAGGTATATATATATATATATAATATATATATATATATATATATATATATATATAAGGTTAATAAGCGAATTTGTTTCGGGCTAGATTTCGAACAAGTCAGTTCTCACAACAAGCTCTGAAGAAACCAGCCAGCAGGATGATCTCAGAAACATCAATATCACTTTTCCAATCGACATAGGAGAAATGCAAAAGAATTATACCATAAGTATAAGCTCTGTAACCTGTTAAAGTTCCAATGCCAGCCAAAATGACATCGGAAACCTCCTTGCCCCAGTCAGATGGGTCGTCGGATCTGAAATAAATGTCTAACGAAGGGAAAGTTTGAAAATATTAAATCAGTTCTTCCGATTGAGACGATTTCTAGTGTCAAATCTAGGCGCAATTTAGAAACCTTTCTGTCACTGAATGGTAGAATAATCGATGTCGAAACCAGTTTATAGGCCGAAGAATATGACGACGGATTTACAGTGACAGTGTAAATTTTAGTATTTGTGGTTAAGAACGGGCCAAAAAGATTTTGTTTTGTCGATATGCTGATTAAAACTATAACTGATTGACAAAGATTTAGCTTCGAAGCCTTTTTCGTTGGTGGTATTTGAGCACTGAGTACCAGTTGATATTATGGTAATTTCGGTAACTAATCTGTCTGCAAGAGAAGCGAAAAGTCTTGTAAAATAGAATCCTTGGTGGTCGCAACCGGCGGAGATGATGGCATGTGGTTTGTTGACTTGTCAGTTTGAACCACATAGCCTCAAAGAGTACTGAGGAATGAATCGAATGTTATGTTTTATAAGGTTCCCTTTAACTGTGGTTGGAAGCATATGGCTAATTTGAATACCCGTCAACAAGACTATATTAATTTATAAAAAATGGCTCACATCTCAAAGTTATTTTCAATACAATTTCTATTTTTAAAAAGGACAATAGAATAAATAAAGTGAAATGGTTTTAGTGCTCTGTTTGTAAAATAGAGGGGAATGTATGAGTGCTATGTTCGTATCAATCTTCTTAAATGTGACTAAAAGGGTACTATTACCCGATTAATAATTAAAACATGAAACCTACATAGTCTTATCATTTGTATCTAGGTGGAGGATTAAATCATTGAAGGTAGTTCCATAATTTGAAAAACAACCTAATATTTGTAGACAAAACAAATCCACAGTCTATTTACACGTAAGAAGATAATGTAACATTATGTGTGATATTATAATCTAAATATATATATGCTGTAAAAGAATGTTTACATTTTAACTCAATAAGTTGAAAGTTTAATTTGTATCATTGTATTGTTTTCTTTAATTCTTTTATCTGCTTTAAGCGCCCAAGTTCTATTAGTCAGAAATTGCTGTAAGCGTTAGTTTAAAACGTAAATGTTTTATTATTAATAAATTTATTCTATAATTACAGGGCTGGTCAATATCTTTGTTAGTCTGTTTTGATGTCTTGTGACTAGATGTTCTGTGTTCGCCATGTTTTTGGTGGTCGACAGGGAGGTCTCCTTGTCTCAGGTTTTTCCCATCTTGGCCAGCTATTAGCTGGCATCCTACTTACGTGACCCCACCAATATCGATGTTCTTCTTGAATCTGGAGTTCTTCTCGTATAGTTGTTCTTCGTACCTGATCTCTCAGGGTTATTCTGTTGATTTTGCGCTATATTTTTATTGCTGTAGCTCTCATGAGGCTTTTTGTTTTAGATGTTTATGCTTTTGTTTCTGCTGCATGAGTTAGAGCCGTTTTACCAAGCTTCTATATATACGCACTTTCTGTAGACATGTTGGTATTTTTTCATATTAAGATCCTCAAACAATAAGATATTCTCTATGCTTTATTGGCCTGATTGAGTACTTCTTAATACAGATTTTTTGAGCTCGATAGCTGTACTCCCAGGTATGTGTAGTGCATGTTCTGTGCTACTGCTTTGTTGTAGACTCCTCATTTACATCTAATGAGGTCTTTAACTATAACCATTAATTCTGTTTTATCCACTGATATTTTCATATTGTCAGTTACTGCTGTGGATTGGAACGTATTAGTCGCTATAAGCCATCTTCATTTTCTGCTGTTAATATTGCATCATCAGCAAAGCACAATATTTTTAGAGTTTTTCGTCCCATCTTTCATCCGCTACTGACCTCATTGACACTATTTATTAGTTTGTCCATTATTAAATTAAAAAGCGTTCCAGATGATGTTGGTACTTCTTCAGTTAGTTCTTGCTGTGTCTTTATACGTATCATATTGTTCTTATTGAGCTGTTCTATCATTCTGATGTAAAGAGTGTCCCAAAATTCACGCAAGATTTGAATTTAGCGACATTTGTATGGTAAAGTGTTGCCAACAAAACAAAAAACACAGCGTGACAGCTGACAGTTCAGGGTTATTAAAAATGGAGCGCTACACGAAAGAACAACGTGTTTTCATTGTTGAGCAATATTTTTAAAATAATGAAAGTTTGGCACCTACAGTTTGGAATTTTGTACAAAACACCTAATAGTGATTTAA
Source organism: Pachyrhynchus sulphureomaculatus (assembly GCA_019049505.1). NCBI lineage: Eukaryota > Metazoa > Arthropoda > Insecta > Coleoptera > Curculionidae > Pachyrhynchus > Pachyrhynchus sulphureomaculatus. Next base: position 140,416,535 of record CM032455.1, read on the forward strand.
CATCATCAACTGTGAAGAGATTAATTGAAAAATTCAGGGAGACTGGATCAGTTAGTGATCTTAAACGCTCTGGCCGTCCTTCACTAAGTCGTTCGATACAAAACATTGAAGCAGTTAGTGAGAGTGTTGCTGAGACTCCAGGAACATCAATTCGGCACCGTGGTCAAGAATTGGACATTTTGGGAAGCTCTCTACAGCGTATTCTCACGAAAGATTTGCATCTTCATTCTTACAAAGTTCAATTGACTCAAGAACTGAAGCCTACTAACCACGAACAACGAAGAGAGTTCGTTGAATGGATTATGGAACAACACACGTGGATACTGATTTTTCGAAGAAAATCATCTTCAGCGATGAGGCTCATTTTCTTCTTGATGGTTTCGTTAATCGACAAAATTGTCGCATTTGGGGTTCAGACAATCCACACGTGACTGTTGCGTAACAAATGCATCCACAACGTGTCACTGTTTGGGGCGGATTTTGGGCTGGAGGCATCATCTTCTTCAAAAATGCGTTGGTCAGGCAATAACAGTTAATGGTGATCGTTATCGCGATATGATAATCCAGTTTTTTGTCCCTAAATTGCAAAATATGGATGTGGACGACATGTGGTTGCAATAAGACGGTGCCACATGCCGTACAGCCCCAGAAACAATTCAATTACTGCATGAGTTATTTCCTGGTCGTGTAATATCCCGTTTTGGTGATCAGAATCGGCCGCCCAAATCATGAGTTTTAACGACGTTGGACTTTTTTCTTTGGGGTTTTTTAAAGTCTAAGGTTTATGCCAACAAGTCCACGATCACCCACGACTTGAAGGAGGAAATTAAGTGCTGTATCAAAGAAATTCAGCCACATTTATGCAAAACGAGCATGGAAAATTTCGACAAAAGAGTGTGTATGTGCCAGCAAAGTCGTGGAGGCCATTTACCCGATATGTTATTCCATATATAACCCTATACTGTATACCTTATGAATCAAAAAAAAAATTACAATTTTTAATTAAAAACCTGTGTTTTCTATCAAAATTACTTCTTGCGTGAATTTTGATACCCTTGAAGAAGAAGCCAAATATGAGATTAGGGAAATAACTAGATGCGAGATGTTTAACAAAGGAACATCAGAGAAAGAATAAAGTACAGGATTCAATAGGGAAAAAAATGCGTAGGGATTCTAAACTGTTTATTTTGGTCAAACCAAATAAAAATCAAAATAAAACTGACAATTTACAGGGCAATTGTAGAGCCGATATTGGTTTATGGATCAGAGTACTGGCAAATGACAAAAAAAGATAATAAAGGAAAGATGCGGTAAAAGGAAATCATGTTGAATATCTAGACAGGAGCACGTCCAAAACGAAGAAATCAGAAGAAGGATAGGAAGAATACATACAACAGTAGAAAGAATAGAAACCAGACAGTTAATTTGGTACGGACACGTGAAAAGAATGCCCGATACTAGATCAAAAAGACCATTTATTCTGTCAAATAGAAGAAAAAAAAAAGAAGACCACCATTAACATTGAACAACGGAATAATGGACATAATGAGAGACAGAGCTATCGACGATAATGCTTGGAGAGACAGAAGAACATGGCAGTCGAAATGCGAGAAGCGGCAGAAGCTGCCCATTCGCACGAAATGTTCAGAGTATCGATTCTCTAAAATGATTTTAAGCACAGTCTCAACATTATCTCGGGTTTATCATCGATCAGTATTCGATTTTAATAAATTTAAAAAAAAATACAAGTAGTAGAGAAGGCCATAGAATACGGAAAACCCGCATTTATGTGCTTTATAGACCTCATTAAGCATTTGACAGAGTAAGACTAAAACATGTAGTTGATATCCTAAAAAGAAAACATGTGCCAAAAAACATAGACATCATAAAACAACTAAACCACAATACAGGCACTCACATCTTAGTTAATTAAAGACTGACAGAGGAAATACAAACGCCAACCGGAATCCGACAGGGGGACTCTTTAAGCCCGCAACTGTTTAACTTAATAATGGATGAGATAATAACCCGTATCAGAGACATGGAGGAAGGATATTCAGTTACAACGGTAAAATCAACATTGTCTGTTATGCAGAGGACGCTTTGATCGTGGCAGAGAAAGAAGACGACTTACAGCGGCTT
>CM032455.1:140421176-140527652 GCA_019049505.1 Pachyrhynchus sulphureomaculatus
TTAGGCACCCTACAATTTACTTCTTGTGTTTCAGGGTAAAAAATTAAATTCGTATGTTTTGTAAAATCGTATATTGAGGTAAAATTATGAAATAAATTAATATTTGGTGTGTCCGCCCTTAGCTTTAACTACAGCAGCAATTCTTTGAGGCATGCTGCGTACAAGCGTACATTCAGTTGTACTTATGGCATCCCACTCATCCATCAAAGCGCTTTTTAGTGCTGCGTTTGATGTTATGCTATGCTCTGGTACCTTGCGCTTCAGAATACCCCAAAAATGCTCGATAGGGTTTAGATCTGGAGACTGCGCCGGCCAATCCAATAAGACAATGTTATTGTCTCTAAACCAGAGCATCGTAGCCGCTGATTTATAACAAGGTGCATCATCTTGCTGAAATTTGATGTCGTCTAAATTAGTGTCGGCAAAAAGTGCGCGTTAACGAAGGCATCAGTACAGTTTCTAGTACATTTATGTACTTTTGGCTGTTCATGCGGCCTTCACAAACGAACATTTCGCCGACACCTTTAGCAGCCATGCAGCCCCCGATCATAATGCTGCCTCCTCCGTGTTTTACAGTAGGTACCACGCAATCTGGATGGTATTCCTCGCCGACACGCCGCCTCACGAAAGTCACACCTGACGTTCCGAATAGCTGTAAGAATAGAAAAAATACTCAATTAAAAAATTAGTTATTATTTTGACTAAAACGGATTAAATCAAGAGTAATTTTATGTAGTTATTTGTTAAAATAAATCATATAAAAACTTACCTCAAAGTTGGATTCGTCGGACCATACAACATTAGACCAATCCTCTTCGCTAAAACGTTGGTGCTTCAGAGCCCACGTTTCTTCCTATTGGTCTCTGAAAGCCAAAGCTTCTTTCTAGCTTTGCACCCTCTTAATCCAGCTTCTGTCAGTCTTCTCCTTGCCGTTCGAGAACTAATCGGCATCCCAATCTCTTCCGACAGAGTTGCAGCGAGCTCAGATGATGTTTTTTTTCGATTTTTAATAGACTCGCGGATGAGTTTTCTGTCCTGTCGCTCATTAGTCTTACGTTTTCTGCCCGTTCTCATTTTGTTGGCTTATGAGCCAGTCTCCACAAACCTTTTAATAGCACATTGTACTGCGCACCGAGAACATTTCACTAACTTGGCTATTTCTACTTAGGACTTGTCTTGTTCATGTAGGGTTTGAATTTTAATTCGTTTTTCGATACGAAGCACACTTTTCTTACGCATTTCTCAAATATAAGAATGTCCAGTTCACAAATAAAACACGCACGGAAGCTTATTGCCACTACAAGTAGTAAAAAGAGACTGATAAAATAATAAAAATATTTTTCAAAAAACTTGATTATCGCAATTTTGTGGGCCAGGTATTTTATGGATCTGTAAAAGAGATTGTCTATTGTTTAAGTTAGCTTTTGACAGCCCCGCCTATAGTATTGTTAAAACAATTAGTCTTTTCTTAAATATTTTATGAGTTTCACGTGTTTATTAGGGGTGCCTATTACTTTTGGCCAAGGCTGTGTATATATATATATATATATATATATATATATATATATATATATATATATATATATATATATATATATATATCTCTAATAGTTGTTCTTACAAATTTAAAGAACTATACTCAATTCGGGCCTTTAGTCAAATGCATCTGTAAAATATAAGCCAGAAGGTTTCAATTAGCCAAATTCAGGGAATATTAGTTTACTTATTTGTTTTTGTAGCAATACACTATAAAGGAGAAAAATAGTATGCTTGGCTTATATCCCTAGTCAAAAAGAAGTGCAAGGCAAGGGAAACGTATAGGAACTCCCAAAACATTAGAACATAAAAACCAAATAAATTAGATTAGTAGCAAAGAATTATTATTGTGTTGCTCCTAACTGATCCAATTCATATGTGTGTATCTAAACATGCATGTGCAAGTTACCTTGGTAGCAAAGAATTATTATTGGTTTGCTCCTGATTGTCCTGATGTAATGGTTTATTACTAGGTCCTGTTTGTATCATGCTTAAAATGTGGCTCGCTGTTCTGGAGTGCAACTCCAGACATGATTAGAGTATTTAGGCTACAAAAAGCAACACTTTGAAATATTGTTGGTATCAGATAACTTTTTGAGAGGTTACATACATCTGGGCGCTGCAAAAGGTATGTATTTTTAAGAAAAAAATATTTTAAAGGTTATTAAGTGAATAATACAAAAAAATGGTCATTATATATTTCGACTGTACTTTAAATTATATATATTTTTTTTTTAAATATGTTTTAAATGTTAACATTATTTTTTATCAGGTTAAATGGACCACTGATGACAACTATGGCGCCTCTTTGTCTGCATGATAACTTCATAAAAAATTATCCAATCTGTAAAAATAAAAATTAATAATGTAGTAGTTAAAAATGTAGTAGAGGTTTGTTTTTTCAGAAATAAAAAATTACGGTGTTTCGACCAAAAAATTTGTGTTGAATTATTTATAAATAACCGGTCAGGTGCAAGTTGGACTTGCGCAATTAGTGTTCCGTACGTTGATTGCTTTTAAAAAAAAAATTTTGTTACTGAAGTATAAAATGATCCCAACATCCCAAATGAGTTTTCAACAAAGTTTTTTTCCGATCTTTATTGAAAACTGATGAAATTTTTGAAGTTAATACACTTATAATCATTTTCGTTCAATCTACACCCTGTAGAGAATATTCCAGAATTTTTTCGAAATTTTTTGATCAGTACTTTTCGAGATAAGGGGGGACAGCGACTTTCGCACTTTTTTAAAAATAATGCAAAGAGAATTGTGTGCAAGAATTACATTATATATATTTTTGAACTCGATCACCTGGTAAAAGATTTTTTTTTTCACTTCCAATTTCACCCCGCAAAACTAACCCCTTAAGTCAAAATTTAACTTTCAAAACTGATGAGACCATCGATTTTTATATTAGTGCCAAATTTCAACTTTCTATGTCAAATAGTTTTGGAGAAAATCGGGTGTGACCGACAGAGAGACAGAGGGACAGATAGACGGACAGACGGGTGGACAGACAGATGAACAGACAGACACCGAAGTGATCTTATAAGTGTTCCGTACAATAAACACTGTCTATTAGAAAAATTTAAAAAACCTCTCGACATTTTGTAGAAAAAGTAATTATTAAGATTTAAAAAAGAAAGTTAAAAAATATAAAAAATTGACTGAGTAATATTGCAGAGAGTGTCTGAAAACATAGTTTCGAGAAAAACGCATTTAAATTTTCGGTTAGATAAAGAGTGAACTTACGGCTAATCTTCCATTCTAGCTTCGTACTATATGCCTTCTTCCTCTTGCATCTTCGTGTTATTTAATAAGAGATAAGAATAAAAATCCGTAAAAAAATCGAAATTTTGAAAATTTGAGGTATATGTAACCTCTTAAAAAATATATCCCTACTTATTCTCCTTGTTATTTACATATACGAGGCTGGTTTGAAAAGTCCGTGCAAAAATAAAAACTACTTATGTGTTTGGGGTAAACCTTTTTTATTTTTTCGACATAGTCTCCTTTTAGGCTTATACACTTCGTCCAACGATGTTCTAGTTTGTTGATCCCTTCCGAATAATAGGATTTGTCCAAGTCTGCAAAATATCCATTAGTGTCTGCAATCACCTCCTCGTTTGAATAAAATATTTGTCCCGCCAGCCATTTCTTCAAATTGGGGAACAAATAGTAGTCCGAGGGAGCCAAGTCTGGAGAATAGGGGGGATGTGAAACGAGTTGGAATCCTATTTCCATTAATTTTGCGACCACAACTGCTGAGGTGTGTGCTGGTGCGTTGTCGTGATGGAAAAGGACTTTCTTGTGGGCCAATCGCGGGCGTTTTTTTCTTGCAGCTCGGTTTTCAAACGGTCCAATAACGATGAATAATATTCACCTGTAATAGTTTTACCCTTTTCCAGATAGTCGATGAGGATTATCCCTTGCGAATCCCAAAAGACAGTCGCCATAACCTTTCCGGCCGAAGGAACGGTCTTCGCCTTTTTTGGTGCAGATTCCCCCTTGGTAACCCATTGTTTAGATTGTTGTTTGGTCTCAGGAGTATAGTAATGTATCCATGTTTCATCCACAGTGACGAAACGACGCTTAAAGTCCTCCGGATTCTTCTGGAACAGCTGCAAACCATCCTTGCAACACTTCACACGATTCCGTTTTTGGTCAAGCGTGAGCAATCGCGGCACCCATCTTGCGGATAGCTTTCTCATGTCCAAATGTTTATGCAAAATATTATGTACCCGTTCAGTCGAGATGCCCACAGCACTAGCAATCTCACGCACCTTAACTCTTCTGTCATCCATCACCATATCATGGATTTGATCAATGATTTCTGGAGTCGTAACCTCCACAGGCCGTCCAGAACGTTCAGCGTCACTTGTGCCCATATGGCCAGTCCGAAAATTTTGAAACCACTTATAAACTGTTCTAATCGAAGGTGCAGAGTCACCATAATGTTTATCAAGCTTCTCTTTAGTCTCCTGAGGCGTTTTGCCTTTCATAAAGTAATGTTTAATCACCACACGAAATTCTTTTTCGTCCATTTCTTGAAAATCACTCGACTTCCTTGATTCACACGAATGCCAAACACAAAGAAATAGACCAATATGGCTGAAACTTGGTGTGCGTTCATTCAAGAGATGCTACTAACTAAACATGACCTCGATACGCGCCGGTGGTGCCATCTCTCGGACTTTGCACGGACTTTTCAAACTAGCCTCGTATATTAGAAGTTTAAGTAAATATTAAAAGTGAATTTAATAATTTTGTATCTATGTTAGACATATTGTGGTACTAAATGTGGTCAAAATTTAGTTAATCTAAACATAATTTTCTTGGAGAAAAGTCCTTATTACATACGCATAACATTATTTAGGCTACTAGCAAGCAAACTACTTTTGTGTCCAAAGTGTTGATTAAAATCATCCTTTATGGTATAAGGGTGGATTGAGAAGTCCTGTAAAAAACAGGATAAATAACATTTCTTTGCAAAAACAAAAAATTGTTTCTCAACATTACGCGTTTCTCTCATTGCGCTCAATAAATTTGGTCCAGCGAGATTCGAATTTTTTTATTCTCTCAAAAAAATATGCTTCGAACTATTTATACTCTTAGTTTAGAGCACATATAACTTCTTCAAAGAACGAAATTTTTTTAATCCCAAGCCAATTTTCGAGGTTAGGTAACAAAAAACAGTCACTTGCGCAAAATTTAGGGAGGGTGGAGAACTATTTGGAAGTCCAGCTCGTGTACTTTTGCCATTGCAACGACCGATGTGAGAGCAGGGAGCAGGTTATTGTCCTGGTGTATGGAGGAGTCTTTTCGCGTTAACCTTGGTCGCTTCTGCTTCAACTTACTAGGTCCAGTAACGTTGCGTAATAGGACTAGTCACTGAGTCCTAAAAAAATAGCAGATAAAACAGTTTTTGCTCTCGTGCATTTAGCTTTTTAGTTTTTAGAATTTCATACATAATATTATGTTCATATGAGATACATATCCTAGCACTCTTACGAAGCTTAATGCGAAGATCTTCCGTCATGATACTATGAATTTTATCGATCATTTCTTCAGAAGAAACATCAATTGAACGACGCGGACAGCCTTTTAAGTTTTTACAAACAACCATTAAATAGCGTTATTGAGATGTGACATTACCATTGTTGTAAAGTTTGACAATTGTTATTGTTAAAACAGTGGCAGTTCAGAAATTGGCCGAGTAGTTTGTCTAGAGTGAGCGTTTAAAAAATACAGATTTTGTGAATAAATGGAAATTTCCGTGAAGGGATGGTTTCTTACGATTTTAGTAAACAACTCAACAACAATGCCTCGAATAACCTCATTCAGTCTTTGGTGATGAATCACAATCAGAAAAGACTGTTTACAATTGGTTTGTAGAATTTCGTCATGGTCGTGCTTTCGTCAGTGATGAATTCGTGAAGGTAGGCCAAAATCGGTTGTTGTTTTAAAAAACATCGATGCTGTGCGCAACATGATTGAATAAGATCGGCATGTGACTTACCGAGAGAGAGAGGCATCGTTAGGGATATCGAGGACTGCAGTACATTTGATTTTACATAAACATTTAGCTGTGAAAAAGATCTGTTCTCGTTAGATTCCGCATAATTTGACCCAAACTCAAAAACAGGCTCGTGTCAATTGGTGTAAGAAAATGCTCAAAACATTCGACCGAGGACATGCAAAATCCGCATACAATATTGTAGCAGGAGACAAAACTTGAAGCTAAAAACTAAGCAACAATTAATGGTTTGGGTGTTTCAAGATGAACTGAAACTAACAAAAGTGGTTAGTTCGTGAAGCACGTCCAAGGAAATGATCGCTTGTTTCTTTGGTTATATTGGACATGTTTCAACCATTGCATTAGATGATCGAAGAACAGTTAATGTTGAATGGTATAACTGGTTCTTCTATAGGCCTTGCGACAATAATGAAGTTATAGGTATTATTGATAGTCTTAAGCATAAGGCCAGTGTGGGCTGTGGCGGCATATCTATCAAGGTACTAAAGGCTATCAAGTTCTATATTGCCAAACCCTTATCGCATTTAATTAATTTAGCACATGATAGCGGCACTTTTCCTGATATAATGAAAATTGGTAAAGTTATGCCAATCTATAAAAATGGGTGACAAAAACTGTGCTCAAAATTATCGGCCCATAATAATTTTAAATGCGCTATCGAAAATATTCGAAAAGTTATATTACAATAGACTATTGAGTTTTTTTGACGGATGTGCCGTCCTAACCACGGCCCAGTATGGTTTTAGAACTGGTATATCGACGGAGGGAGCCGCTTGTGAGTTTATGCAGGTGGTATATAACCAAATTGATGCGGGGCGTCATGTGGCGGGTCTCTTTTTCGACTTGTCTCGTGCCTTTGATTGTTTGAATATTAATTTTATTTTGGAAAAGCCTTGTGCTTACGGCATCAGAGGTAAGATGCATAACCTGTTGTCTTCTTATCTCACCAATAGAAAGTTTTATGAGCAGATTAGTGATCAATCTTCAGACATTGCGGATATTAACCTGGGAGTACCACAGGGGTCTATCCTTGGACCTTTCCTTTTTCTAATGTTCATCAACGATATGCCTCATCATATTCGCAGTGATAGTGTCATCATGTTCGCAGACGACACTTCGGTAGTGGCTTCGGGAGTGACCCCTGAGGAGTTTCAAGATCTGGTGGAAAACGTAATGACTAATTTTGAAACTTGGTGGTTTAATTTTGAACCTACAAGAGACAGTATATGTGAACTTTAGGTGTAGAGCTAGCTCACCGAGTATGTCTGTAGACTTTATCTCCTCAGCAGAGTCATGTAGATTTTTAGGTTTATATGTTGATCATTGGAAACCTCACATAGATTACATCTGTAAAAAAATAAATACTGCGTTCTATGCAATATTTCAACTATAGCATATTATTGACCAGGAAGCTCTATTATTATTCACTTGTGTACTGTCATTTAAACTACAATGTTTTATTGTGGGGTAACTTTGCGGGGTGGTTAAGAGTATTTCGCAGTCATAAGAGAATTGTTAGACTCATATTTATTTATATTTATTTATCTACGGGCAGACCCATTTTATACATAGTATTTACAGAAAAATTTCAATAATATAGTAAACTTATAACAATACAATACATTAACAACACCAGTAATTATCATTTCAAAAACACAGTGGACTGTCAACAGTTTTTCTTTTAAACGTTTTAAAGAGAGATTAAAAAAATCAAGATCCGCTTCACTGGCACCATTAGTGATTCTAGTGATCGGCGGGAATAGGCCATAGTTACATCATGTTTAATATAAAGCCAACATATAGTACTAAACCAATTTTTGCAGAAAAGAAATTGATGTCCTTTCCCTGCATCTATATATAGAAGAAACTGCTCCTTTCATTCGTACTGCACTAGAAATACCGATCAACTTATTTCGGTTTATCATAAAAGATCTAAATTCGAAATCTCTCCCGATTATGCGGGGGTAATTCTATTTAATAAGCTTTCCCACAATATAAGAAAGCTCTCTGTACAAGAATTTAAAAACAAAGTTAAGAGCTTTCTGATAAATAAATGTTATTATTCTGTTTCCGAATTTTTAAGTGATACAGTTCACCGTTTTTGAACTCTTTTCTTTGTTTTTCTTTTTTTTCTTCTCTTTCTATTGATTTTTTTTTGCATTTGTGTTTTTTTTGACGTGTATATTTATTGATTCAATGGTTGATTTTGCTATTACCAATAAATGGTTTTGATATTGATTTTGAATAATTTGGTTACTATACGTCATCGATGAAATCAGGAATAACAACCGAAACCGTTGCATTATTCTTCGTCATGACAATGCTAGCTCTCACAAAGAACCATGTTTTTGAGGTACCAAGATTGATGTAAGGAACTAGTAAAAAAATTTGACCGAGAATATGCGAAATCGGTATACATCATCGGAACAGGAGATGAAACTTGGATATATTCGTTTGGGTATTCCAAGATGAACCGAATCCAACAAAAGTGGTTCGTTCGCGAAGCACCTCCAAGAAAAAAGTGGAAAAAAAATGTTTTGAGAATTGGTTCGAACGCATGCAAAGGGTATAAATCTTAAAAGCGAATATTTTGAGAAAAAAAAAAAATGATTTGTAACAATTTTTTTTTCTTTCATTGTTTTTGTAAAAACTTAAAAAGTAGCCCTCGTCACACCAATTACTCTCGATAGCGGCCAAAAAACAACTTCCCGTTGCAACTGTTTGAAACTTTGGACGCAACCTTTATAAAATTACACTCACCAACAGTCATGGTGATTAACAAAATTTTCCGCCATTTTGTATCCACTTTGGCATTCAAGATTTTCTCGAGTAGAAACTTTTACGTTGAGAAAAATCTAAGTGACATATATGAACTATGCTTATTGTAATTTAATAATATTATATGCCCTCATTATTAACGATCTGTATATTTTTTCGTAAGAAACCGAAGTTCTGAAACTTGGTTTTTATGAAATAAAAGCTTATCTAAAGCCTATGGGAGACTCTTAGCGAATAAACTTGATTCTTTGAAACATCAACGAAAAGTTGATCAACTCATTCTATAAATAACTCCGTGAAGTATTCGAAGAATATGACTCATTTGATCCCTCAGTGCTTGCTAGGAATCCACGTCTAGCCAATAGATTTCATCTGTAGACGGTCACCTTGTCATTCTTTGTACGAATTCTTTTACATCCTTTTGGAATGGCATTCCTGTGAAAACTAATATATTCAGCTGACCTCAATCCATGACACATTGAAGTAACTTTATTCCAGTTGTCGAGTAGCATAATAATTATTTTAATGATTACGAATTATATATCAACGAGCATTTAATTGAGACACTTCAAATAAAGGCGATAATTATAACTCACATAAAAATACCACTGGATGCAAATATGAAAACACACTTTTATGCAGGTTTAGATACCATATTTGGTTTTAATTATCAGTCGTTCTCGAGATGATTAACGGGGAATTGTGTTCCATTTTAGGTATGAATATACTTTTATGTCACTCATTAAAAGCTGCGTTTATAGACTGATTATTTTTTTCAATTGATACGGCGGTTATTGTAGTTTCGTTATGGTAGTGTGCTACTCATATAATGGTAAAATACCAGCTAATCAAAGAAAATACAAGGTGCTCCTTAAAAAATTTAATTTTAAAATAAATATAGTAAGAAATACTCGGCCAATTGCAAGTCGGACTTGCGCAATTAATGTTCCGTACGTTGATTGTTGTTAATATAAAAATTTTTGCTACGGAGGTATAAAATGATGATTGATTCCATAAATCAACAACAACCCAAATGAGTTTCCAATAAAATTGGTTTCCAATCCTTCTTGAAAACTGATGACCTTGTAATTGTAATAAATTATTAAAGGAATGCTCTCGTAATAATTTTTGATCAATATACACCCTGTGGAGAATATACTAGAGTTTTTTCAAAATTTTTTGATCATTACTTTTCGAGATTAAGGGGGAGAGTCAGCGATTTTAAGAGATTGAAGAGAGGTGTGCGCAAGTATTACATTATGCAAATTTTTGAACTCGTGTTTTCACACGCTTTCATTTGACACCCCACTCGATATCCTGGTAATTTTTTTCCATTTCCTATTTCACTTCCCAAAACTAACCCTTTAAGTCAAAACTTAACTTTCAAAACTACACGGCTCTGATGGGGGTCCTTAGTTCCTATATTAGTGCCAAATTTCAGTTTCTATGTTAAATAGTTTCGGAGAAGATCGGGTGTGACAGACGGACAGACCGACACCGAAGTGATCTAATAAGTGCTCCGTACGGAACACTAAAAGTCAAATCACAAAAGAAAAAAGTAGCGCTAAACTGAATTTTAAGGCCAAAATCGAATTTTGGATCTTGGCCTAATATCGGCCAAAACCGAAACCCAAACTTTTGTACAGGACTATTTTAAGTAGTTTCTTGTGAGCAAAAAAAGTAAAAGAGTACTTTCTTGGAGTTATCTACGTGGCCAGAAAGAAATACTCGTAGAACCTGGACAGAAATATATATTTTTGTACATAATTACCGTCTACACTAATAAACTTGGTCCAGCTTTTTGGACGAGTCTTCAACTCATCATCTGACGAAAATTTTGGTCCCCGAGGACTTTGTTTAGTTGCTTGAGTAAAAAAAGCGAGAGGCATTAAATCAGGGCTAGATGGTAGGTTGTAACTTGGTGAGTCTACAGATTTTGTTAACGGCTTGAATTGTGCAAGCCTCGTGGACTTTGTAATTATAGTGCAACAGTAAAGTTTTGGTTCTTCATGAATTCAAAAAATGGCACGTTTCAGATTTTGGAACGTCTTTCCGTAAACCTCTCTGTTAATTGTGAATCTCTCTTCCATATAATAAAAGCTAAAATTTCTTTGCTGTCCCAAAAAATAGTCGCCATTAACTTTCTGGAAAATAACTGAGATTTCTCCTTCTTTGGAGGTAGAGAGCCCATATGCACCGATTTTATCGACTCGTGCTTCATGGGAAGATCTCAATAGAACAACCGAGTCATATTGTCTATGATAATTCGCAAAACTCTCATCGTTCTCTGAAGGGCCCAAAAGTTCTTGAGAAATTTATTTACCCAATAGTTTTTTCTTTGGTCTGGCTAAAGTTTGGTATATATCCTTGAAGACTATAGTTTCGGATACTCCAAATTCTTTAACTGGTACTGGTATCTATATTTGTCGTTCGTAATATCCTCTAAACAAGAAAAAAATTCAAATCGGGGCTACGCGCCCTTCCGAGCAGTGTCGTTATTCTGTTTATTGGCAGAAATGTATCTCATTGGAAGACAAGATGTTGCTAAGCAGTAGTATCAACACAGACGCAAACTTTTCCGAAGAATAAGTTATAATGAATTCATTGGAGCATATACTCCACTTGATATGCTTATTGAATTATATTGAAATTGGTATATTCGCGAAATGACATTCGGATGCACGGCACTCCAAGTTTGCATCGTTTCTTTTTTGGTCGCCTGGCTTGAGGTTTCCTCCAAGTCGAACCATTTTCTTAAAACTTCTCTTCTTGGGATTTCTGTACAGCATCTGTAGAGTACTGTACCAATCAAAGATGCTGCTTCTATAGCTTTTATTAAAAATGGCGGAGATCAATATTATATCTATTGATTACCACACTACTCTTTCACAAATAAGGACTATGTAAAGGTGAAATAAAAGAGTATTATTTGCAAAATTAACAACCATCACGTAATACTTTCGATTTTAAGCTTTTATTCTAATAACTAGGTAATGAAGAGATAGATCAAATCTTAATCTGTTAACCATCTGGTTTACTGATGAATTACGGCGTAGCCATCAATTTTAACTTTCCTTTTGAGTAGTTAAACACGCATAGCTTCTTAATGTATATGTTCTCTTATTAATATGAACGATCGTATACGATACTGGGCTCATTTTACAATTTTTTATATGATTATTAAAAGCATAAAGAAAGCACAAAAACAATTTAATAAGATTGAACGTATTGATAGTTAAATTAATTGGCAAAATAGTTACAAGAGAAAAAACCAAAATGTACGCCCAAAAAAGGGAAAATGCAATTAGTAACTTTGCGAATGTGTCGCAAGAAGTATAGTAATTACGAGAGTGGTTCAATAAGTACCTGTGTTAGGATTTAAGATGCCTTTTTTTCAAAAACAAATTTTTTATTTTCCAATATAATCCCATTTTAGGAATATACATTTTTCCCAACGTCCTTGCCATTTTTTTAACCCCTCCAAAAAACAGAAATTTTCCAACTAACCAAAATACGCTTTTGTCTGAGTGATGACCTCCTCTTTTGAGTTGAATTTTTTTCCTGCCAGCCATTTCTTCAAGTTTGGGAACAAGAAGAAATCTCAGGGAGCCAGGCCAGGCGAATACGGGAGTGCGGTCGCAATTCAAGCAGTTTAGCGGCGACAACTCCTGATGAATGTGCTGGAGCATGGTCATGGTGAAACAGCACTTTCTTCTTCGCAAAATGGGGTCTTGTTTCCTTCAATTTCTTGTCGAAGCGGTCCAATAACTCATTGTAGTATAGTCCAGTGATCGTTTTTCCTTTTTCTAAAAAGTCAATGAGTATAACGCCCTTTGCATTCCAAAAAATCGCCATAACTTTTTCGGCCGATGAGACCGTCTTCGCCTTCTTTGGAGCAGATTCATAGGAAGCAATCCAGTGTTTTGATTGTTGCTTGGTTTTGACTGTATAATGATGTATCCAGGTCTCATCGATGGTGACGACTGGACGCAAAAAGTCCTTCGAATTTCGCTTAAATTGTTCCAAATACAGCTTCGAAGCTGAAGGTCGCATCCGCTTGTTGTCGGTGAGCAATCGTAGTACCCATGGAGCCGAAAACTTTTTCATAGCCAACTTATCATGTACAATATTAATTACCGTTCTCGTCGATACACTTATAGCCTCTGCTAATTCGCGCACTTTCGTTCAACGATCAGCGAGAATCATATCGTGGACTTTTCAATGATTTCCTCGGTAACCACATCTGATGGGCGTCCCGGGGCGATCCGCATCAAATACGAATATTCGATCACGTTTAAAAATTTGTTGAACCAACTCCTCACACGTTTTCCCATCCAAAAGCAAAAAGGGAATCACTGAACGACACAGCACTTTTGCCATCTTAGCGACAAACACATTACACTACTGACTGAAATGGCTGCCTAATGCAAACTAACCTATGAATAAATATCAAATTTTTTTGGTGTCATCTGTCAGATGACAGCATATGATGGTAACATCAACTTGCCTTAGCAACGCTATTTGTCTTCAAACACGGGTACTTATTGAACCACCCTTGTACAATGTCTCTCAAAATATAGGTAAAGATTCAGAAGCCGGGTTTCCACCAAACGGACAGTTTAAAAAAACAGTTCTGTTTTTAATAAATAAAAGAAAACATGTTTTGTTTTTTTCAAACAGTTTCTGTAGACTGTTCCAAAAGTTTTGTTGCTAGTGTTTGTTCTCTTTTTCCCATTTTGTTTAGTCCCGCAAGACGACGATTTTTTATAATTAGCTGTGGTTTGTTTTTAATTAATGGCCAAAACAGAAAAAACTAAGATATTGAGTCAGTTCTCTATTAAAAATGAGAGTTAGTTACGGCACAGCAGAATTTTTGGCTGATTTAAGCACTGGCGATATTGGGTTAAATGGGGAATTGAGATCTTCCTTCCACAATTTTACCAGAATGTTAAGTAGCGATTTTGAATTGTTAATTAATTTTTTAGGACCTAAAATTGCCAGTCAACTTTTTTAATCATCACTGTAACTAAATACATATATAATATATATATATATATATATATATATATATATATATATATATATATATATATATATATATATATATATATATATATATATATATATATATATATATATATATATATATATATACGACTGTATGAAGTGATATCCCCTCGTATTTCATTCAATAACTACTACTGTTCTGCATTTTTGAGCTAACCTTTTTAAACAAAATAAAAATTCCTTGACCCTCAGTGACGTCACCACGAACATAACCTACCTTTAGTTTGTACTTTTCCTGTCACTTTTGTTACGACGTGCATCGTATGAAAATGTAAATCAATAATCATCCATATGAATTTGCTGATTTTTCCGGCGATTCCGATGAAAATGCAATGTTCTTTAGTTTAGGACTCATGTGTTGTAAGTAGTTTTTAATTAGTTAAGTTTTTTAGCTTAATTTTTAGTGTTCCGTACGGAACACTTATAAGATCACTTCGGTGTCTGTCCGTCTGTCTGTCCGTCTGTCCGTCTGTCACACCCCGATTTTCTCCGAAACTACTTGTCATAGAAAGTTGAAATTTGGTAGCAATATAGGAATTGATGGCCTCATCAGAGCCATGTAGTTTTGAAAATTAAATTTTGACTTAAGGGGTTAGTTTTGGAGGGTGAAATCGGAAATGAAAAAAAAAAAATTTTACTAGGTAAATCGAGTGTGGTGTCAAATGAAAGCTTGTGAAAACACGAGTAAAAAATATATATATAATGTAATACTTGCGCTCACTTTTCTTTGTATTATTTTTAAAAAAAAATCGCGAAAAATCGCTGTCCACCCGCCTTATCTCGGAAAGTACTTCTCAAAAAATTTTGAAAAAATTCTGGAATATTCTCCACGGGGTGTAGATTGAACGAAAATTATCATGAGTGCATTACCTGTAATAATTTATCTGTTATATAAAAAAACAGAAATTTCAAGGTCATCAATTTTTAGTAAAGATTGGAATAAACTTTGTTTGAAAACTTATTTGGGGTGTGTTTTGTGAAGTCACTGATCATTTTATATCACCGTAACATAAATTTTGACTTAAGGGATTCGTTTGGAGGGGTGAAATCGGAAGTGAAAAAAAAATTTTTTTACTAGGTCATCGAGTGTGGTGTCAAATGAAAGCTTGTGAAAACACGAGTAAAAAATATATATATAATGTAATACTTGCGCACACTTTTCTTCGTATTACTTTTAAAAAATCGTGAAAAATCGCTGTCCCCTACCTTATCTCGAAAAGTACTGATCAAAAAAATTTTGAAAAAACCCTGGAATATTCTCCACGGGGTATAGATTGAACGAAAATTATCATTACCTTTAATAATTTATCTGGTATAAAAAAAACACATATTTCAAGGTCACCAGTTTTCAGTGAAGATTGGAAACAAACTTTGTTGAAAACTCATTTGGGGTGTGTTTTGTGAAGTCACTAATCATTTTATACCACCTTAACAAAACTTTTTATTTCAAAAACAATCAACGTACGGAACACTAATTGTGCAAGTTCAACTTGCACTTGACCGGTTTTTTCATAATGTAATTATATGGCATAGTTTTAACGTTAATATTTAATATGCATTTTATACTGAAAATGAGTTTTCTAACACACACCATTGCTTCCAGAAACGTGTCTTTGAAGAAGATAATAAACATTATCGAAAGCTTGACAGTAAACACCAAGAGTTTAATTTCTACCTTCATTTAGACCGCATCCCCAATAAAGTTTGATAATTTTTCTACAAATCGGTCAAGATTTATCTCCTGTGTTTTTATATGTATGTATATATATATATATATATATATATATATATATATATATATATATATATATATATATATATATATATATATTTGAATAAAAAGTTTAACTAAATAAATATAAAAAAAACCGGTCAAGTGCAAGTTGAAGTTGCACAATTAGTGTTCCGTACGTTGATTGTTTTTAAAATAAAAATTTTTGTTAGGGTGGTATAAAATGATCAGTGACTTCACAAAACACACCCCAAATGAGTTTTCAACAAAGTTTGTTTCCAATCTTTACTGAAAAACTGGTGACCTTGAAATTTTGTTTTTTTTATATACCAGATAAATTATTAAAGGTAATGTACTCCTGATAATTTTCGTTCAATCTATACACCGTGGAGAATATTCCAGAATTTTTTCAAAATTTTTTGATCAGTACTCTTCGAGATAAGGTAGGGGACAGCGATTTTTTAAAAGTAATACGAAGAAAAGTGTGCGCAAGTATTACATTATATATATATATATATATATATATATATATATATATATATATATATATATATATATATATATATATATACAGTCCCTGGCCAAATTATTAGACGCACTGTATTTCTTTTAGTAATTTTATATTTCTTAAGAGTTTTTATGCAATAATGGTATATTTAAACTACAATATTATTGATTTTTATTTAAAAGAATTGTTGTAGATTACATATTAATATTTATTTTTAACATATGGCAACACTGTGTTGACAAAGTGATACATGAACGTAAAGAAGTACAAACCTGTATCAGTCGCGATCGGAATCGAGTCAGGTACGGACGTGTTTCTGTGGCTTTA
Organism: Pachyrhynchus sulphureomaculatus; assembly: GCA_019049505.1. NCBI lineage: Eukaryota > Metazoa > Arthropoda > Insecta > Coleoptera > Curculionidae > Pachyrhynchus > Pachyrhynchus sulphureomaculatus. The sequence goes on from CM032455.1 coordinate 140,437,662, forward strand.
TGGACTGTGATTGTTTGTTTTAACAGTTTTATACTACTCAGTTATTAGTTTATTTTGTATGCAGTGTTTTAAAAAAAAGTAATTGGACTATTTTCATTATGGGTAGAAAAAACGCGATCTTTCACCACGTAAAAAAGCTGAAGTGAAGGCCCTTGTGATTGCGAAAAACATTTACAAACCGAGAAATATCACGAAGATTGGAGGTTTCTGAAGCTAGTGTACGACGCATAAAAAAGAAAATTGAGTCAGGGAAGGAATTAAGCCTGAAAAGAAAGAAAAAGATGCGGTAGAAAACCAATTTTCACTCCACGGTCAGAGAGATGTTTGAAGAAAAATTTGTGTAGAAAACAGATTTGCTACCACAAAGGTAATAAAATCAAAACTCCAGGATGCTAGTGTAAATGCTTCTGAGCGCACTGTTCGAAGAAAATTGAAAGAATTAGATTTTAAGGCCTGTCGCCCCGCCAGGAAGCCCAAGTTAACAGCTACAATGAAAGCAAAGCGCCTGAAGTGGGCCAAACAATGGCAAGACAAAGATGTGGACTTCTGGAGATCGGTAAGATACAGCAATTTAATCAATAATTGATACATTATTATCATTTTCAGTTAAATAAAAAGCAAATAAACATGGAAGTTTATATATTTTTCCTATTTTTGACAGGTCTGCTTCAGTGACGAAAGCACATTCGAAATTTTGCAGAATAAAGCTCAGTATGTGCGTCGTCGTCATGGAGAAAAGTTTCATCCTGATTGTGTCGTCCCGACGGTTAAACATCCCACCAAAGTGATGATTTGGTCAGTCATCAGCGGCAAGGGCACTGGACGTCTGTACGTCGTCAAAGGAATAATGAGGCAAGATCAATACAAAGAAGTATTACAAAATCGGTTGATTCCGCAGCTCAGAGAATGGTTTCCAAATGGGGAACCATTCACTATCATGCAAGATGGAGCTCCCTGCCACACTGCTCGGTCTGTTAAAGCTTCTTTGGCAGAAAAAAATATCCCTCTGTTGGATTGGCCCCATTGAAAATGTGTGGGAGCTGATGAAAAGGGAAGTGGCTAAAGATGTGATTACCAACAAAACCCAGCTCCTAGAAAAGATTATTCATGTATGGAATCATCATCCTCAAATGCAGGAGACAGTACAATCTTGCATTGATAGCATGCCGCGCAGAATTAAAGCTTTGATAGCGGCTAAAGGTGGCTCAACTAAATATTGACTTTTACTAACATTAATTTCACTTTTCTTTAAAACTTAATAAACTTATGCTTTTCTAAATTAATGCTGTTTTATTTATGTCAAATAAATAGGTAATTGATTGGATAATATATAAAAATAAAAAACAAATCAATTTAAAACAATAAAACGGTACAATATCACTCGGTAATTAATATTTTACATGAAATCTTGCAGTGCGTCTAATAATTTGGCCAGGGACTGTATATATATATATATATATATATATATTTTTACTCGTGTTTTCACAAGCTTTCATTTGACAACACACTCGATGACCTAGTAAAAAAAAAATTTTTTCACTTCCGATTTCATCCCTCAAAACGAACCCCTTAAGTCAAAATTTATGTTACGATGGTATAAAATGATCAGTGACTTCACAAAACACACCCCAAATGTGTTTACAACAAAGTTTGTTTCCAATCTTTACTGAAATCTGATGACTTTGAAATTTTTGTTTTTTTTATATACCATATAAATTATTAAAGGTAATGCACTCGTGATAATTTTCGTTCAATCTACACCCGTGGAGAATATTCCAGAATTTTTTCGAAATTTTTTGATAAGTACTTTTCGAGATAAGGCCCGGGACAGCGATTTTTCGCGAATTTTTAAAAATAATACTAAAAAAGTGCGCGCAAGTATAATATTATATATATATTTTTTACTCGTGTTTTCACAAGCTTTCATTTGACACCACACTCGATGACCTAGTAAAAATTTTTTTTTTTCACTTCCGACTTCACCCCCCAAAACTAACCCCTTAAGTCAAAATTTAATTCTCAAAACTACATGGCTCTGATGAGGCCATCAATTCCTATATTATTACCAAATTTCACCTTTCTATGTCAAATAGTTTCGGAGAAAATCGAGTGTGACAGACAGACAGACAGACAGACACACAGACAGACAGACAGACAGACAGACAGACAGACAGACAGACAGACACCGAAGTGATCTTATAAGTGTTCCGTACGGAACACTAAAATGGTACTTACTTTTTAAATGTTGACAAACTCTTCATAAAATTGCATACATTTAATAAAAAGTTGATAACTAGTTGAAAGAGTAGAGTACAAATGTCGCAGAGAACAAAACTAAAATATTCAGGTGTTTCAACCAAACCGACCAAAAACACGAACAAATTTGTTTTCCTTTGATGTACCGACTCGGGATGGGAAAGTGTTTTGTTTACTAAAAACACTGTTCCCCGACAAACGTGTTTTCGGAATTGTTTATTTTTTACAAAACATGGCTCTTTTTGTTGAGAAAAACAGTTTTTGTTTGTGTTTCGTGCTATGTCCGTTTGGTGGAAACCCGGCTAGACACTTACAATACCGATATAAGTGCAACGGGTTAAAAGTGGGCGATACTCGGAAATTGTTTTTGGTACCGCTTATTAAGATATTACAATATTTCTGTTCTTTATTTGCAACGGCCTAGATTGAAGGTTTAAATCAATTTTTAAAATTAACATAGGGCCGTTTAAATTCAATTTAGTTTTAGGTACATGTACTCTCTTCAAAACATACGCCGGACGCTGGGTGAGAAGCTAGCTCTCTTGACGTTAATTTGAAACTAAGATAAAAAAAAATGTTTTTGAAGTACAGACATTTGTTTATAGTATAAAGGTCCAAAAATGAAAAATATTGACAAATAAGAAAATGGCGAATGTTTGAAAAAATGTTAAAATTTCAGAATTTTTTAAAATTTAAAATCATAAAACGATATTAAAACTTAATTAATAATAAGATTTCTTCATCATGTTATACTTCTATTTGGAAAAAACTTTTGTTCATTAAAAGGTAATTCGATTTATATATATATATATATATATATATATATATATATATATATATATATATATATATATATATATATGTATACGATATATATACGAGGTGGTTTGAAAAGTCCGTGCAAAGTCCGAGAGATGGCACCACCGCGTATCGAGGTCATGTTTAGTTAGTAGCATCTCTTGAATGAACGCACACACCAAGTTTCAGCCATATTGGTCTATTTCTTTGTGTTTGGCATTCGTGTGAATCAAGGAAGTCGAGTGATTTTCAAGAAATTGACGAAAAAGAATTTCGTGTGGTGATTAAACATTACTTTATGAAAGGCAAAACGCCTCAGGAGACTAAAGAGAAGCTTGATAAACATTATGGTGACTCTGCACCTTCGATTAGACCAGTTTATAAGTGGTTTCAAAATTTTCGGATTGGCCATATGGGCACAAGTGACGCTGAACGTTCTGGGCGGCCTGTGGAGGTTACGACTCCAGAAATCATTGATCAAATCCATGATATGGTGATGGATGACAGAAGAGTTAAGGTGCGTGAGATTGCTAGTGCTGTGGGCATCTCGACTGAACGGGTACATAATATTTTGCATAAACATTTGGACATAAGAAAGCTATCCGCAAGATGGGTGCCGCGATTGCTCACGCTTGACCAAAAACGGAATCGTGTGAAGTGTTGCAAGGATGGTTTGTAGCTGTTCCAGAAGAATCCGGAGGACTTTAAGCGTCGTTTCGTCACTGTGGATGAAACATGGATACATTACTATACTCCTGAGACCAAACAACAATCTAAACAATGGGTTACCAAGGGGGAATTTGCACCAAAAAAGGCGAAGACCGTTCCTTCGGCCGGAAAGGTTATGGCGACTGTCTTTTGGGATTCGCAAGGGATAATCCTCATCGACTATCTGGAAAAGGGTAAAACTATTACAGGTGCATATTATTCATCGTTATTGGACCGTTTGAAAACCGAGCTGCAAGAAAAACGCCCGCGATTGGCCCACAAGAAAGTCCTTTTCTATCACGACAACGCACCAGCACACACCTCAGCAGTTGTGGTCGCAAAATTAATGGAAATAGGATTCCAACTCGTTTCACATCCCCCCTATTCTCCAGACTTGGCTCCCTCGGACTCCTATTTGTTCTCCAATTTGAAGAAATGACTGGCGGGACAAAGATTTTATTCAAACGAGGAGGTGATTGCAGACACTAATGGATATTTTGCAGAGTTGGACAAATCCTATTATTCGGAAGGGATCAACAAACTAGAACATCGTTGGACGAAGTGTATAAGCTAAAAGGAGACTATGTCAAAAAATAAAAAGGTTTAACCCAAACACATAAGTAGTTTTTATTTTTGCACGGACTTTTCAAACCAGCCTCGTATATATATATATATATATATATAAATATATAAATATATAAATATATAAATATATAAATATATAAATATATAAATATATAAATATATAAATATATAAAAATATATAAATATATAAATATATAAATATATAAATATATAAATATATAAATATATAAATATATAAATAATAAATATAAAATATATAAATATATAAATATATAAATATATAAATATATAAATATATAAATATATAAATATATAAATATATAAATATATAAATATATAAATATATAAATATATAAATATATAAATATATATATATAAATATATAAATATATATATAAATATATATATATATATATAAATATATATAATATATAAATATATAAATATATAAATATATAAATATAAATATATAAATATATAAATATATAAATATATAAATATATATATAAATATATAAATATATAAATATATAAATATATAATATATATATATATATATATATATATATATATATATATATATATATATATATATATATATATATATATATATATATATATATATATATATATATATATATATATATATATATATATATATATATATATATATATATATATATATATATATATATATATATATATATATATATATATATATATATATATATATATATATATATATTATCTATTTATAAATATAAGATACAATTAATTGTAATTAAAACTGAAAAGCATACTTGCAACCCTTGTCGAATCTTGCGGCCTGCGGTGACTATTGGCAATTTGAGCCCTGTCTCAGCCTGTGCTTTTCAGTTTTTGGTTTACAATTTTTTGAATCTTATGACGTTGTAACGGCAGTACGGGAATAACTACCTTTGAGGAATATTAGCAATTTGCTGACCATTCCTCTATAGGCCTGTGATCGGCCATTTTAGGTCCAATTTATTATGTCTTACCACGATGTTACGCCAGTACGAGAATAAGTACTCGAAGTTTTGTTCTCTCGTTTGTTGATCCTAGCTCAACTGATGAGCCGTAATACGGCGAAACGCGTCTCGTGGTGTGCCAGTTTTTCTTTTTTAAATTAAACACTTTTGGGCAATTTCGTCAACAAGTACTTTTATTAACAATTGCATTCAGACATCTAACAAAGCTGGTCCACTATTTCGGCTCTCCAAACTATAATTCATAGTGCGTACCAAAATATCTCTGTTACCTAAATCTCATTATGGCAACGTAAACACTTTTTTAAAATATGAGTAGATATGTGACAGATATGGCCTATCTGTCACATAATACAAATTCAAGGGTTTGGTGATTGGAGGCATGTCAATCACAGTAACTTAAGTACAATTTAATCTACGTAATATAAACAAGACAGTCTGCCTGAAAACAATTAATATTCTTCTTCTCATTTTGCATCGTTCGGCTTATCCTAAATTTTGTCAACCAGGCTCGGAACGAGGGTTTTTCCATACATACAGTAACATGCTGAGAGCTAACATATGATATATATATATATATATATATATATATATATATATATATATATATATATGTATATATATGTATATATATATATATATATATATATATATATATATATATATATATATATATGATTCATTTGGATTCATTTAGGTACTTTTTGTGATGGGGATTTAATTGCAGATTGCGCATGCGTCGTGTCAACTGAAGTGGCATTCCTGTTCAGTAGTGTTTGACAATTCATAATGGAAAGACTTAGCCCGGCACAGCGTCTACAAATTATTCAACTTTATTACGAAAATGGGCGTTCTACGAGGAATGTGTATCGGGCGCTTAGAGCAACTTATGGTCCACATAATCGGCCTACTGAACGCACAATTCGCTCTACCATCAATAAGTTTGAGACCCAATTTTCATTATTGGATAATGCTCGACCGAATAGACCACATCCAGCACGTAGTGAAGAAAATATAGGGGCGGTAGCGGAGAGTGTACGCGAAGACCGTGAAGTGTCGATTCGTCGCCGTTCTCAACAGCTTGGCCTGTCATATTCAACAACTTGGCGTATTTTACGTAAGGATCTTTCTTTTAAAAGCATACAAAATTCAACTAGTGCAACAACTGAAGCCGACCGATCTTCCGAATCGTTTCCGTTTTAGTCGTTGGGCTCTTGACAAGCTTGCAGAAGATCCACTGTTTTCGAGAAAAATTTTGTTCACCGATGAGGCCCATTTCTGGCTTAATGGGTTCGTGAATAAACAAAATGCCCGTATTTGGGGTGATGAACAACCTGAAGAGGTTCAAGAGCTGCAATTAAATCCAGAAAAAAAAACAACTGTTTGGTGTGGTTTATGGACCGGCGGAATAATCGGTCCATATTTCTTCAAAACAGAGGCCGGCCGGAATGTTACTATGAATGGTGACCGTTATCGCGCCATGATAACAGACTATTTGATGCCAGAAATTGAAGCCCGTGGTCTCGACGAAATTTGGTTCCAACAAGAAGCCCGTGAAACCATGGCTTTACTGCGAGAGCAATTCGGCGAACAGATCATTTCACGCTTTGGACCAGTGAATTGGTCGGCTAGATCATGTGACATCACACCTCTTGACTTTTTCCTTTGGGGCTATGTTAAGTCCAAAGTCTACATGGATAAGCCAGCTACAATTGAGGCATTGGAGGCCAATATTACTCGAGTCATTGGCCAAATACCACTCGAAATACTCACACGCGTCATTGAAAATTGGAACTTCAGAATGGACGTTGTTAACCGTAGTCGCCGACAACATTTGAAAGAAATTATCTTTAAGAAATAATTGTAAAGAATGGTTCTTTTATATGATAATAAAGATTATAAAATAAAATTGTTTTTATTCATTTTTTTTTATTTAAAAAAAAGTACCTCTAAATGAATCCCCCTTTATATATATATATATATATATATATATATATATATATATATATATATATATATATATATATTTATATATATATATATATATATATATATATATATATATTTATATATATATATATATATATATATATATATATATATATATATATAATATATATAATTAATAAAATTAATTACTAAACGGTATATCAGCTATTCTAGAACCATATGGTTACACCTCATACGTACTAAATAAAATATTCATTATGTATTTTTTCATCAATGAATCAGCAATATTATAACTAATATTTCTTGTATTTCGTATAAACTTATATTTAAATTTCAGAATTTTTTAGAAAGAAATGAACTAATATTTCCAGTTTATTTAATGAAACCATTACTCGATTAACACAATATTGGGTAACTCCATTTGGAATTTTTTAAGTTAATATGTTGTTAATATAATTTAATTTTTCCTGATTAATTATAATATACAAATAAAACTGGTTACACACAGTCATCACACATTATTTGTTAATTCATAATAAATATGTTATTAATGTACCGGGTAACAGGTAATTTTGAACTTTGAGTGAGATGGTAGCGATTTTGAACAATGGGAATAATTACAGTAATATCACAGAATAGTCAGCTTTTTCAGGGTATTACCCGAACCGTTTACAAATGTGAAAACTATTACTATCAGGTATTACCAAGTTCAAACTCTTGTTTTTCGGATTCTTTCAACTGACGCGGCTAGTACTACCGGATATTAAATAATTTGATCTAAAGCGTCAAGCATGAAAAAAGAATTTATTTTAAAACATCAGAGAATGGAGAGGGCAAAAGAATGAACAGGGACGAGTATTCATTCCAACTTGGGTAGCATGGCTAGTATATCGGAAATGACCGCCATTTTTAACTAAATCAATATATTAATTTCGCACTGATAAAACGTGCTTCTAGATGTGTGACATTCAAAGTCGGATGTCGTCTAGAGTTAGTTTTTCTTCGTCAAGATAGTCGAGAGAAACTCTAGGATCTCTGTACATTTGTTCCAGTTTCTTAATTTATTTTTTTTTTGTTTTGTAACAATTATTGCAATCGATTGCGTGATATTAAGAATTAGGAAATACAATTCAATTTTAGATATTCTTTATATACATATTTGTCAAAAATACTATATGTGAATAAGAGAATTAATTAAATTAACTGTACACAAAATTTAGCAGACTATTCTTTAGATGATCTTGAGGAGCTCTACAACCATAAATTTAATAAAAAATGAATTGCTAGTTTTTAAAACTTCCAAACAAAAGGTTTTAATATAATTTAGGGATATATTTTCAAAATTGGCGCTTTTGATCTGGTTATAAATTACAATTTATTGTAACTTACCACGATGTTATGCCAGTTACAGGAATAAGTAATTGAAGTTTCCTTCGTTAGACGAGAGAAAATTCCTGCTTGTCTCATCTTCAATGTTGAATTGAAGTGATTTCGTTCTAGCGTTTATAGATCCTGGCAGATCAAACAGTCCTAAATGTGCGTGGCGATTCAAAAGCAGAAAGGCGTGGGTTACACGTGATATTCCAACCTCACTTGATACGCCCAGAGAACTTAAAAGTGTACGTAAAGTCCTTCCACCAAACACTACGGCGAAACAGGTCTCGAGATGGATTGACAAATAAGGGGATGGTTGGTAGATTGCTGAAATATGGACTTTGTCCATTTTTTTTTCGGGGCGTTTTTACATGGAATATATATATATATATATATATATATATATATATAAACATATATATATATATATATATATATATATATATATATATATATAGATATATATATATATATATATATATATATATATATACAGTCCGTCAATTAAGAATGTGACTGCTCGTATTCTTGAAAAAAATCAGATTTTTTTTTTTAGCCGTCATCTTCTAAAATATCTTGAACGATTCAACATTATTAGCGATCACAAATATGGCTCTCGTAAACATAGATCAACAGCAGATCTTCTGACTTATGTAACACATGTTTGGAACAACGCAATTGAACACTTTGGAGAATCTCGAGCGGTTGCTCTTGACATATCCAAGGCATTCAACCGTGTTTGGCACGATAGACTGTTGGCTTAGCTACGTTCTTGTGGTATGTCCGAAAAGTTCTGTTTGTGGCTCTCATGTTTCCTCAGAGAGCGTTCTTTACGAGTGGCGGTCGACGGATTTCTTTCTAACACCTTCACTATCAACGCCGGTGTACCCCAAGGCTCCATACTGTCTCCTACTCTCTTACATTAACGCGTGTGCGCGTGTGCGCGTGTGCGCGTGTGCGCGTGTGCGCGTGTGCGCGAGTGCGCGGGTGGGCGTGTACGCGAGTGGGCGTGTGTGTGTGTGTTACAATAGAGGTTTTCATGGATGGTGAAATGTAATACATTAAAATTCCGGGTTTCAATCCGTTCGTCTAACAATGAATTTGCACGACGTTTCGCCGAAATCTCATTTGTCATTTTCAAGTGCTCTTGCTGCTGCTGCTACCTCATACTGTGATCTTGCTGCTGCCACCGTTCGAAGCTAACTCAGTTACAGTCAGTAACAGAGTTAACTTGAAGCGGCAGCAGCAGCAAGATCACAGTAATGAGTAGCAGCAGCAAGAGTATCTGAAAATGTCAAATGAGATTTTTGGCGAAACGTCGTGCAAATTCATTGTAAGACGAACGGATTGAAACCTGAAATTTTAATGTATTATATACACTCATGGACAAAATTAACGCAACAATATATTAAATCATACAAATCTCTATAATGAATTAATTTTAATAATTTTTTATGAACATTGGTTACACTAAAATTCAGATACTTTAAAAGTGAATTAGCTACCAAATTTCTCTATAAGATTCGAATTAAAATTATTCTTAAGACCTAATAACAAAATCGTTGAAATTATGTAATAATGAAAAAAATAAACTGGGACATTAGTAGTAAAATTAATGGTGTAACTGGGACACTAGTAGCGTGTTGCCTCCTCTACTTAGGATGACAGCATTTATGCGCCTAGGCATGCTTCTAATTAAATTTTGGATAAAATCTTGAGGAATTTGCTCGCCATTCTATGATAACTGCATTTTCAAGTTCCCTCAGGTTTCTAGGTACAGGTATATGACGTTTCACATTTTTCTAAAGATGATTCCATACATGTTCTATCGGATTCAGATCCGGGCTTTTTGGTTGCCATTGCATAATCGGTATATCAACTTGATTAAGATAATCGAGTACCTCCCTAGCCACGTGAGATTGAGCGTTGTCTTGCATAAACAGGAAATTGGGCCCCACAAAATGACCGAAAGGCATCACATGTTCTATTACAATATTCTCAAGATAGTAGTCAGCATTCATGGATCTCGTACGGACAGGAATTAACTCTGTGCGAGCATCAAAGCAGATGCCACCCCAGACCATAACAGAGCCACCGCCGAATGGAATCCTTGCAGAGATATTGCAAGGAGCAAACCTCTGTCCTGGTCTTCGCCATACTCGCTCACGACCATCTAGTTGTTTTAGACTAACCCTAGTTTCGTCTGTGAAGAAAACTTGTTTCCAATCATCCACAGACCAGTTTTCGTGATTTCGAGCAAAACGTAACCTGGCAACTCTGTTCTCTCTAGTAAGCAAGGGCGCATTGGCTGGTCTCCTACTGTTTAATCCAGCTTCATTGAACCGTCTTCTAACTGTTTTAGAAGAAATTGTGACATTGCGAACAGCTTCGAGTTCGTTTCTTATTATAGAACTAGTGACAAGCCTGTTTCTTAAAGTATATTGTCTTATAAAACGTTCATCTAGGTCGCTAGTGCATTGTTTTCGCCCAGGCCCTAGCCTTCTAGAATAAGTTCCTACTTCATTCAAGCGTCTTACCATACGACTTATTGTGGAACGATGTTTGCCTAACAAATTGGCAACATAACTCTGACAATATCCCTCGTCCAATAAAACTGAGGCTCGCACTACCTCGTGTTCAGTTAAATTCCTTGTTCGATTCATTTTTCTAATTCTTCGGGGTCAAAAATAAAACAGTCTACCACAAAAACGTATTACTTTGAAAAAGGGAACAATTTATAAGCTTACTTTTAAAGAAAATCTATTGCATTATTACAGAAAATTGTTTATCTTCTAAAAAATTCTTTAAAACTGTAAATCTAAACGAATTGTTTTGATTTCTGTCATGAACGACGAAACAAAATATGCATAGCCTACTATTTAAATACTCGATAAACTTTAAAACTGACCTAAGAAAAAGATAAATTAATTTTCAGATTGTTGCGTTAATTTTGTCCAGGAGTTTATATATATATATATATATATATATATATATATATATATATATATATATATATATATATATATATATATATATATGTATATATATATATATATATATATATATATATATATATATATATATATATATATATATATATATATATATATATATATATATATATATATATATTAGCAGCCTGGTAAAATGATACCTTGTTTCATTCCTGTTAGTTTATCAACGTAGCTGGGTTTTTTGTTTTTTGAAATAATCATTTACAAATATTTTGGCTACAATAAATTACACTTTCAAAGAAATAAAATAGGATAAGCACTAGCCAATAAAAATAAAACAGACTAAAAATAAGTAAAATATTTTTAACAGTTTCAACTTAAATTTTTTTTAGGCACGTGAGAATACTAACAAAATGTTGGGAAAACCCGACGTTTTGAAACAAGTACACTTTGTAATCAATGTGGTTATAACTTCCTGTTTAAACTTATTGAAAATCATTACAAGTAAATATATTACTAAACCACTTTGAGTGCAACGTGATCAAGGTATTAAGTAAGTTGCAAAGATTAGCCAGTAAATGTAATTTCGTTCAACTATATATCAATCTGCGTCCGTGTTATATCATCTTTAGTATTGGTAATTACATTTGTACTGTCTGCATTTCAATATTCAATTTTTTTTTTAAATTTAAATTAAACTTTCCTTTTAAAAAGGCTGGTTACCGTTCAAGACTGTAAACTTAAGCTTCAAAGGATCTGCTGTAGTTTAAACGGAAAAAGCACATTAGTTTCTGGTAGATACTAATCAAGAGGAACGCAAAAGTAGCTATTCATGTTGCTGTTGAGATACATGTTTCTACTAGTTGGAAAACATCTCCCTGGCTTTTATTTAATCTTTGACGATTGGGAGCACCCAAATATCGCATACTTTCCTATACGTTAGATTATGTGATGTAATTTTTCTTGTGAAATGTCCATTTTTCGGCAATGGCATTTTGTTTATAGCGTCACTTTTCAAGAACTAGTTCATATAAGCTGACTATTTGCTTTTATATGCAGATACAGGTTGTTCACCTTATGTTTGATATACGCTTCGATCAAACTCTTCCGATACTAGTTCACGGCGGAGATGCGAATGATTAATGAATTTTGATATGTTTTGAAATATGGCCGCCACAGCGTTGCGGTAGCTGTTCCGTGCATACGCGCTGAGTACCTGCATTTATTGGCAAGCCTCTGATGCAATTACGGAAGCATTTGCCCGAGTTTGCGTTTGTGTGTGCATGTTTAAAATGTCTCAGACCATTGAAAATCCCGCAGATTGTGAAATACGCGGTGTTTGACTTTTGTCCGATTGTAAGTGTCTCCTGGCAGCATCACATCCTCTTAGCTCTGCAGACAGCAATAGCCTCTTAATAGTCGTAATCAAGGCTGGTTCAACGCGGGTTTCATCTAAAGCAGCGGTAATTTCAGGAGCAGTTAGGCTTCGATTTCGTTTAGATGTCACTGTAATGAAGTGATCTTCACTTTCTGTTTCGGCTTTATTTCGACCATACCTTTCTCCGTCTTTATGTATTCTCGTTAATTGTTTTCTATGACGGGTACAGGGTACGTCTTTATTTGAAAAATCGATTTTCTTTTATAATTCATCACTCACTATAGCCTTCCTTATGTAGAGAGCACTTCATCGTTCGTTACCAAGCTCCTTTCGTGGCACCATTTTAAAAACGAAGCTTTGGACGAAACAATTACATGAACATTGAGGCACAATAAATTCAGAATTCTCTTTTTTGAATGCTTGAGTACAACTGCTAATACCTTACTAAATGCGTAACTATTTATTAAACGCCCTGTTTTTCCCTCTTTTCTATCAAGTGATAAAAACGTAATGAAACACGCGAGCAGCAGGAAATTGACACAACTTAGAACTCTACGAAATGTGCTTAAAAACTTATTATAATTACATCAGGTAGCTGATATAATGCAAATATTTATTGCAGGTGATTTTTAAATTTTTACTCTAGATTTATTGTTAAATTGAAAAAGTCAATGCTTCCAAACTTTTGGACTTTATTACTGCGACACAAATTGGAAAACACCTGATCGAACATAAAAAGTTACATGAAAATGGGTCCAGTAGTTTTGCAGATATTTAAACGTACATACATATACACACACATCCGTGAAATTCGGTATGTCGCTTTAGATGCATATATATATACTAGCTAGATTAGAAAAAGCGACCGACTATAATATTAAGATGCACCTAGTTTTCATCAATTATAAGAAGGCTTTCGACTTCCTAGAATATTGGGCAATTAGGCAATCCTTAGCTCATGCCAGAATAGACTCAAGATATACTACCCTCCTAAAATTCATATATGAAAATGCAACATTAACGGTTAAATTAGATGAAGGGCAGATTGGATAAAGACAATCAAATAGCGGAAATACCAAGGTGAATTGGTCTCAGCTGGACTGCATTTCAAAAACTGGGATTCATTCTAAAACACAGACATATCCCCATAACCTTAAAAAGAAAAATGTATGGGAGCTGTATACTTCCACTAAGTACGTATGGGCTGGAAACCATGCCCCTTACAAAAAATAGTCTTTGTCGACTCCAACGTACTCAACGGACCATGGAAACATAGATGTTAGGTGTTAGTTTACGAGAACACATTAAAAGGGCGGATATAAGAGCAATTACAGATATCAATGACGAAGTGGCAAAATTAAAGTAGCAATAGGCGGGGCATGTGGCTAGAACGAATGATGGTAGATGAACAACAAAATTACTTAAATGAAGATCTTAGGAGAGCAAAAGAAGTGTCGGAAAACAAATGGAAACATGGATTGATGATATCGGGCAGTAAATAGCTCCAGCTTGTACAGGATACAGGTAATTCGAAGAAACTTGAAGAGGCCTATCTCCTGCAGAAGAAAAACAGTAGTTTATGAAGAAGAAAAAGAATAGACTAGCTTACATAAATATTAAGACATTAAAACAATGTCAAATAATATGCAGTGAATTAAGAACCTTCTTTTTAAAGTCGGTTAAAAAAGACAATTCAGCTGCTCTAAAATTCTTACAAAAAAACTAATTGAAGAAAAAATCACCATAAAAACTAATTTGCAAATCAGATTATAAATTCGAAACTAATCAGCATAAACTGCAGGCAACACTGTTATTAAATAAGGCCATAAGGAATAACGTAATCTATATTATTATACACGTCCTTGTCGACCTCAAGGCATCTGCCATCTCGGATCTTCTTCTTTCACTTCCTTCGTTCTGTGGGAAAATGAAGCAGGTGTTATTCTTGTTCCATCTCGAAATGTTCAGGAATTTTCTGTATCCTTGACTTTTTGTGGTTATTTTCGTGTCAAGTTCGGAAGCAGTATTTTACAGGACGAGTATGCAAGATTCAGAGTGAAGCCGTAGGAAGAGTTATTATTATTGATATAACATAAAATAAATAATTGTTGATCTCATCGCCGCAAAACGCTGGCTACCGCCGAATCGTTAAAATATACCTTATCGAGCTTCTGAAAGATGCCGCGCAAGTAGAAATTTTATTACATGTAACAATAATAGGCAAAAATATGAGCGGCATCTCTGAGAAACTCGATGAGGTACATTTTAATGAGCAGGTTGTAGCCAACCAGCTTCGTTTTGCGGCGACGTTATTGTTCGACGTACTTGCCTTTCTGTAGCCTGCGCTTGAAGTATTAACACCATAATTTAAGGAAACATTAAATTATTTCCAGCATCTTTTGTTACTTAAAACCATGGACTATGATGCGAACAGATTTAACAACAATTTTCTCATAAAATAACTTCATGGACAACACTTTGGAAAGTTTCTAATAAGGAATTCATTTTAGAGTCTACTAATTGTTATGTTTTAACTTTAACACTCATCTAGAGAATATAATTTTATAGTTAAGATGTTTATCGGTGACCACATGACGCTAATAGAAACTTTTAAAAAAATGGTAAATGCGTAAACCAAACTTGTTTTAATCTCGAAACTTTAAAATAAAGGCTTATGGACGTAAAAATTATTATTATATACAGGATGGATTATATATAAGGTCTGAAAATCGTTTAATAATTTATGAAATTAACTGATACTTGAAACCCTACTTAAATTAATAGGAATAAAAGTTGTTAGGATTTTCACTTTATATTAATATCTGCGACGATCGTTTCATATCACTGTGTCTTCTTCAGGTGACTGACAACTAAAGCAAGCGTAAATGTAAGTTTTAATCGTCCTGTGTAGCTAAAGATAAAATCGAATATGAAAATTTATGGTTTTTTAGCATGAACGTCAATGGTTACAGTAAACGACACGCCAAAAATAATTAACTTTGTTGTTTAAAAGAATTTTAGTTTCCTAAGCTTAAAATTGATCCAAGGATTGCATAAGCAAATAGAAAATATCATTCAGGTGATATATGACGAACTGGAGTTACTAGGGGATTGGCTGATGTAAGCGCGTCAGATTTGAATTTCAGTGTTTTAACAAAAAGTATTCACTAGCGAAAATAATACACACAAACGTTAAGAAATTGTTTAACCTTTATTATACTTTCATTAACGACACGGGAATTTTTTATCGCTAACTGCTAAAACTAACCTTTTTTTTTGAATTTCCTGTCAAACAATACGTACAAGGTTGAAACTTTAGACAATCGAAAATAAAAACATTTTGCTTATGACATATTACGCTATCTATTCTTAAGGTTACAAGATGGTAGTACTTGTGGTTATTTATGCTGTAGAAAGTTTAAATTTGTAAGGAAAAAATTCTCCTTTAGCCTTAAAATGTAGGGAACTGCTAACCTACGTCCTACTGAATTATTAGGAAGCAATGTTTATCATTAGGCTGCATGAGCATGAAGGTTTTTTTTATAAGTACGACACATCCGCTGTAGGGAAATCCTTAAGGTGCTACCGGAATGGCGCGTGCGTGGAACTGAACTTTGATCTTAAATCGCTGCAAATTGGACTTAGTTGGAAACACAGTCTTGGACAATTTATTCCAAAGGAAGTTTTTATTAATTTTTAAAAAAATGGTATGAAGAGAACTGTCATTGGTAGAGCTGTAGATTAAATTCCTGGTATTTTTTAACAGATCGTTATTGTGAAGAGAGTGTGGAAGACAGAACGGAGCCTTGTGGCACATAGGCGTTGAGAGTAAAAGCATTGGAGAAAAAACTCATAAAGTAAGCTTTTTGAGGAAACTTGGAAGCCATGAACAAAATCTTTTAGATATACTATAAGAGCATAATTTAGCCAACGATCCGTTATGCCAAACAGGGTCGAATGCAAGTGCAAGAGCTCGAGAGTGACATACGGTCGAAAATCTCCTATTGATCTTTGCTCACGAAAGCAACATTGATGGTCAGTAATAATATTAACTCCTTTCATTTGTTGATGGATAACCTATTACATGAACAAAAAAACAGCCCACCAAATAATCTCAAAGAATGTTGAAATAGAGAGATACTTAATGTTAACTCTCTAGAGAAAATACCAGACATAACAGATGAGGAAATATTAACAACACTAAAAACTATGAAAAACAATAAAACAGCAGGACCTGGTGGAATATTAACAGAATTAATGAAAGAAGGAGGAGATTTGGTGGTACAGGTGCTGAAACTTTTCAGTAAATGTCTAGAAGAAGAGAAGATACCAGAAAATTGGAACACAGCTTTAACAATTTTACTGTTTAAAAAAGGTGATACGACTAAGTTAGACAATTAAAGTAAATCCCAAGATGTAAGATCCTGCCTTTTTGCTTTTTCAGTGGGGCAATAAACGACCCTATTAAGGTTTTGTGCATAGTTGCCAGGTGTTGCGATAAACGTATTTTTATTTTACCTACTCTCTCTCACTTGCACCTGCAATCATATTGGATATATTTTAACCTATATATTTACTACCTGGCAACCTGGTTTGGAGCCCTTTAAATATTTGATAATATAGGCCTAATGACCACAGGTCCCCATTAAGATTCAAAAGATACTTTTTATTATTTTTATTTTTAGTTTCACTTACAACTTACAACGTAACGGTTCTATTTTAATTATGTGGCGTCCGTGGGAAAATTGCAATTGTGGCTATCACAAGAGAAAACATTTATCACTTGATACTAAAAAAATAGTGAAAAATGTTTACTACAGTTTGGTAAAAAAAAATTTGAATAAACGAAATGCTTTGCAAGAAACCAGTGAACTAACAAAAACCCTAATTTCTACGATTAAGGGTATTGTAGGAAAACCATTACTCAGAAACAGGAAAAAACAGAATGATTTTCAAATGCATCATGTAGACGTTTGTGAAAAAGACGTCATAAGGAGAAAAATATATTCTATGTATGAAGAGCAGTTGGTGCCAACACTAGACAAAATAAAATTAAGACTGGGGCAGGACGGGACCAATATACATTGTGGCCGATCAACTCTTCACAGAATTCTCTTAAGGATGGGAGTCACGTTCCGAAAAAATCAACAAAAGGCAAGTAGTGATGGAGTCACAAAGATTACGAATCTTGCGACATACTTATTTACAAGAAATTAAAAATTATCGATCAGAGAATTGGCCAATAATTTACCTTGACGAAACATGGTTCAATACCCATGACACTGTGCAAAAAGGGTGGGTTGACAGCAGTACAAAATGTCAGACTAACGCACCTTCAAATAAAGGTAAACGAATAACCAGTTTGCATGCTGGATTTGAAAAGGGCTGGGTTTCAAATTGTCTATTGTACTATTATCTGCAAAAAATATAAAAGATTCTAGTTTGGACTATCACGAAGACACGACTTCAGAACTTTCTGAAAATTCGTTTCAAAATTCCCTTTTGCCAAATGTTCCCGAACAGAGTTATAGTTATGGACAATACAAGTTACCATAGTCCCCTTCTTAATGCAGCCAATACCAAATCGGAAATACAGGAATATATGTTAGAAAATGAAATTTATTTTGACTTTAGTTTAAAAAGTGATCTTTTGCAAAGTTTTGAAAGACTATAAATTGAAAAAGAAATATGTTTGTGACAGTATGGCTGAGAAAATGGGACACACTGTTTTGTGGCTTCCTCAGTATTATTATGTGTTTAATCCAATTGAACATATTTGGCATCAAGTTAAATCAAAAATAAGGGCACAAAATGTTTCTCCTACCTTAAGCGTGTCAGTGGTTGAATTAGTAAAAAAAGTTATAAATGATATACCTTGTGAAAGCTGAAAGAATTCCATTCAGCACGTTGTTAAAGTTGAAGATTCATATATTTATAATAAATTTTAAATAAATAATATAAAATCACTTATAATTACCTCAGCTAATGACAGTGATAGTGAAACCGAATTAGGCTTAAGTTAAAATATATTTTTATTTATACAATATGTCCCCTCTTGTAAACCCCATTCATTCAAACTGTATATTTTTACTTCTTATCTATTTGTTTTTACATGCATCTATAAATAATCATCTCCAAAAACACTTATGATTTTATTTATTTGCAGTAATGAATAAAATTCTTAAGTCCATCTCTGTAACCTATCCTAAACAAAAGGTCAGAATTTTTTATTGTCACTTAAAACGGATCAGGATCTTATATTTTGGGACAAGCTATACCATTCAATATCTTTACTTTCTTAAAGATACAAATTGTTTACCAAAATAATAATTAAAAGATTGGAAAGCAGCTTGGAATTAAACCAATCGGTAGAATAGGCTGGCTTCAGGAAGAGTTTTGTACTATCAGAACTTTAATAGAGAAAGGAACATAATATAACTTAAAGTTGTAGCTGGTATTTATAGATTATCAAAAGGCTTTTGATAGTATCGCGAGCTGGGCCGTCGAAAGAGTCTTGTGTAACAGCAGAATAGGGATACTTAGCTCTTAAAAACAATTTACAACAAGGCTCAAATTATAGTGGAAACGAATAGTAAAACAAATCCTATACCTATACGCGGAGTAAGACAGGGAGATTCCATGAGCCCAAAAAAAATTATAACAGCATTATAAAAAGTTTTCAAGGAACTCGAATGGGAATAAAAGGCGATCAGTATAAAAGGACCTAAGTTAAATTATCTACATTATGCTGATGATATAGTGCTAATGTCAGATAATTTTGATGACATACAGAAAATGATTACTGAACTACAAAAAAAATCAGAGAAGGGAGATAAGACAAAGGCTTTGACAAATGAAGCTTGTTAATGGAGAGCAGAGCACTTGAATACGTAGAGGACTACATCTACCTAGGGCAAATAATAAAGTGTGGAAAAGCAAATCAAATGGCAGAAGTACAGAGAAGAATCAGACTGACATGGGCAGCATTTCGCAAACAAAAAAAAAGCTAACCAACAAAAGAATTCCTCAGAAATTAAGAAAGACGATATTCGATCAATGCATTCTACCGATTCTCACCTACGTGGCCCAGCCATGGACATTGACTAAGAAGATGAGGGACCAACTATGTAAAACACAGAGAACGCCAGATGCTGAATAAAAAATTACAAGACAGAATCAGAAACGAAAGTATAAGACAAAAGAACAAAGCGATGGGTTGAAATGGACAGGTCACACAATGAGACAACTAGATGAGATATGGAATAAAATAATAGAAGAATGGAGGCCATGGTTGAGACAGAGATCCAGAGGAAGGCTCCAAACAAGATGGTAAGTTGAGTTGAAAAGAACGACTGGTTTAGGATCGATCAGAAAGACGCAGAGTCGAGAAGGATGGAAAAAGGAAGGGGAGGCCTATATTCGACACTGAAAGGAAGAAGGCTTATTAGATAGATAGAGATAGAATCTATTCCAAAAGTGATAAGGTCTTTTTTTTTGTCTTTTTTTGGTTGTTGGCTGAATTCTAACACATTTTCAGCAATAATTTACTCGAAGAATTTACTTTCGTTTACATTAACGATCTGCTCGAAAAGACCGGAAACCCAATCTACAGCTTTGTAGATGACAGTACGCTTATCTCTTCATTCACTTTGAACGCTCGGACATCGGCTACTCAGACGAATATCCTCAGACAGCGGGAAGTCGTTCAACTTAACGAAGACCTGGAAGAAATTTTATCTTGGGGTGGCAGTAACCAAGTGGAATTTAACGCTATAAAAACCCAGGCGGCAGTTTTTTCTAAAAAAGTTAACGTTACTGAACCCGACATAGTTATGGCGGGGCACTCCATTCCTCTAACATCGTCACTCAATTTGGTGGGCGTTAATTTGGGAGCAAATATGTCCTGGCATGAACATGGCGCAAGTAGAGCTTCTCAAAAGTTCGGAAAATTATTTCGAACCAGACAGCTTTACACTCAACATCAACTGTTGATTCTTTACAAAGCTCAAATTCGACCAACTATGGAATACTGCTCCCATGTTTGGGGCTCTGCTCCCAAACATACACTGCATTTGTTGGATTCTATTCAGAGAAAAGCTGTTCGTCTGATTGGAGACCCGGAACTGACCGGCGGCCTTGATTTGCTGGAACATCGAAGAACGATTGGGGACTTGAGCCTATTCTACAAGTATTGTCATGGAAAGTGTAGCCCGGCTTAATTCCTCCCAGAGCGGTACATGTTAGAAATACACGTTGAGCTAATACTTTACATCCGTATGAGGTTCAGCTTGTTACTCCTCGTACAATGCTTTTCAAGCAGTCTTTTATATGGAATCCCTTTGGAAAAATTTGCCCTGGACTGTGTTTCCCATCGAGTACAATTTACAATAATTCAAGAACAACGTGAATCGCTTTTTCCGTACACGTGTCGCTCATGTAGCGCTTTAGGGACTTCCCTGCAGCACGTGTGCTAGATTCATAAAAAAAACTTTAAAATTATTAAATCATTGTGTATCATCACCAGCCGAGCTAGGATCAACAAACGAGAGTACAACACTGGAAATACTTATTGCTGTACTGTACTGTGATACGATGGAACGCGTCCCGAAGTGGTTTAGCAGATGAGAGACAATTGTCACTGCTAAAATATGGACTTGTTCATTTTCTGTAATTGATATAGATTTTTATTTCTAGATTAGAACCTTAACGATTGAGCTGCCTAGCTGTAATCGTTAGTAACAATCCCTCTGTCCATCTGTGGCCTTAAACAATTATGCTTTTAAATTTTAGGCTTTTACAAGCCAGAGATATAATTTGTGGTATTTTATTGCGATATTACGCCATCACTACAATAAGTACATTGAGTTTTGCTCTCTCGTTTGCCGATCCTAGCTCTGCTCATGACCGAAGCGCGTTCCGAGATGGATGGACAGATGAGCGAACAGTAGTCACTGCTCAAATATGGACTTTGTTCATTTTTAGTAATTAATTTAGATTTTGACAAATAGCAATTAATGAAAAAAATGATATTATGGTTTCTAGAAATAATCCGTGGACCACGTGCCGTATTTTTAAATGAAATAATTTAATCAATCTCTTAGATAAACAACGTTAATTAATTGCAAAATAATTCTAAAATTATTAAGTAGCGTTGGCCATATGACGCCGATAAGAATCACTAAGTTGCTTGAAATTAATAAACCGTGCTTGCTTTAATCTTGAATGTTTCACAATAAAAGTTTTATCGATTTAAAAGTTTATTGTTTTATTTGGATGGTTCCAAAGGTCAATTAGAAAAAAAAACTAATATTAGAGAAACTGCGAAACTCTTATTTTGGATTTCTGCTAGCAAATAAGCTCATGCACGCACTACCAGATTCACTAAAAGAGTCCCAGAAATTAACCTGGTCACGGAATTTATATCAGCAAAGAAGCGTTTTTAGAAGAGAATTTATAATGAAAACAAAATTGAAAAAAACTTTAATCGATTTCAAACACGTGAGGGAAACTATAAAATAGTCTATATCTATATCTCTTAACCTTAAAAAATTAGTACCTATCTGCTGAAAAAAGTAAAAGAAATTCCCGTTGTTGTCACTCTAAAAAAGGGCAAATTAGTGTTCCGAACCGTGATTGCTGAAGTATTCTATGAAATTAGTCACACATTTATCTTTTATATAGGAACTGGCCGTACCCGCGGCTCCGCTCGCGTGGACTTGATTCACTGTTATCGTCACTGTTTATTCCTTATGTTGCTTAACGTAATAAATTATATCTATAAACTGGCCCCAGAACATATGTATTTTATAAAAAAGTGGATAAGTGATTCTTGGGTGTTAAGCGCACTAACGCACAGACAGGCAGACAGAGAGGCATTGCGTTTTATATATATTATAGATTTTTTCTTGATAAATATTAAGTTAAGAATTTAAAAAAAAAAAAACACGTAAATCGGAAAGTGGTTCTCCAATGATAAGCACACTAGCGGACAGACAGACAGAGAGACGTTGCATTTTATATATTTTATAGATAACCTGGCCAGAAAACATATGTATGTTTTTTAAAAAAAAGGAAAGGTGGGTCTACAGTGATAAGCGCACTAACGGACAGACAGACAGACAGAGAGACGTTGCATTGCATTTGGGGCTAAAGGCTGTTGTAACTCGGTTTGACTTAAAATAACAACAATTATGTATAGAATATAAATTTTGAAGAACAACATTAGCTTTCTTTTGAGATATTAGGCGTGTTTTTATTATTTACCGTTCTAGAGTTATGGCTCCATATGTCAGCTTTTTGGCCAAAAATTTGGATTTTTTCAAACTTTGAGCGACGAGCGGCACGGGTTAACGTCGTTTAATCGAGCTCAAATTTCGGCTATCTCAATATCTGGAAAGGGGAATCGTTTTGTGGGGTCCAGACGAACAAGATTCCGACATTTTTTTCCCCCCTCTATGAGATCCGGTCACTCCAATATATATATATATATATATATATATATATATATATATATATATATATATATATATATATACCAGAGAAACTATCAACAACACTTGTGATAATTTTCCCTCTATCTAAACTTTATTTATATTATTTAAAGGGTATTCCAAGTACGTATTAATGTGGTATTTGACTGAACATATTTTGCCCATTGGTGATCCTAACATAACATTCGGAGTAGTTCTCGGCAGACAGAAATATGATCTACCAGGACCTCTGGAAATAACAAACCTGAGTTCTTCCAACAAAGTCCAACAAAGAAGGCCAAATAAGACGATTCTGAACAAAAATATTATTGAATGAAATTCTCTCTGCAATAATATTGCATTTTCTTTCCCTCTTTGCATTTGCTCCAATGGTAACATATATTAACTCTAAATTGGTAACCATGACAAGACACCACGTTCTAGTTTGCTCTTCACTAATAATGTCAATAAGGTTGTAAGTACAGCTATATTCTTAAACGAGTTACAATTTCTCAAGATGAATCCAGACATTTGTATTCCGTCCGCTGTTATTTTGTCTAGGTGAGCATCAAAACTTAGCTTAGAGTCATATTAAATCGACAAATCACGTGTATCTTCTACTTTAACTAACATCGATTTATCAACACAAGAATCATACAGCAAAGGACGCAATTTTTAGTAGACGACATCACTGAGCACTTACTAGCGTTGAGCATCAGTTCATTGACCTCACATCAATTATAAACTCTATTAAGAGCGTTTTGAAATTTTTTGCAATCCTCAAGACTCTCCACTGATAAGTACAACTTTAAGTCGGAAAATATTTGATAATTGACATTTATAACTTCAGAGATATCGTTTAGTTTTGAGCGCGCCTGGTTGGAACTCTGGGGCAGTCCAGATAAAGGTCCAAAAGAAGAATTAAACCATATTAAGATCGCTGTATCCGATATGACTGGAAACAGTGCACAAATACGTCAGATAAACCGAGAGCTCTGAGCTTTGCCAGAATAATCCTGTGGTCAATTTTGTCAAGAGCTTTCGAGAAATCGGTGAAAACCACGTCGACTTGGTTCTTATTGTTAATAACAGACTGGTGGTACTTAACCGTCTCCTCAAAAAGTCATGTTATTTTAGAGTAAGAAGCTGTTCAATTATATTTATTAAGTAGACATATCTTAACATCGCAAAAATGTTTGGAAAAATCACATGAGACCGGTCCGCAATTATAGTACATAAGTCAGACTTATCCCCCTTTTTAAATATTGTACATATTTTACTGATCTTTTTGGTTTTATTTTTATAGCGTGGTACAGATCTGCTAATTATTGCCTACAGAGATGCATATAAATTATCACAGATTTCATCAACATATGTTTGTCTTTTTAAGGTTTCTCTGCAGTTTTATCAACGACAAGCCGTTCACTTTCTGTCGTAGAAAGGTGCGAATCAATCTTCAATGATGGATGATTGGTAAACGTAAGACATCCTAATTTGTGCATGTTTAAAAAGTTTAATTACTAACTAATATACAACCTAAAACAGCTTCAAAACATCTCTATTTTAGTTTTCGTATAATTATAAAATTAAAAAATAAGTTTAATCTGTAATAACAGACGTAACGTATTTACAAGTAGAATTTTGACCTCACTGTAAGCATTTGCGTAAAAGAAAAATGTTGACTATTAAACATCAATCGATAGATACTTTATTACTAACATATTTTTTTTTTTTTATAAATAATCGATTTTCAGTCTAAATTTTTATTTCAAATACCTTTCTCTTTTGTTCCATCAGGTTTATGCCATCTTATGTCCAGCGAATCATTCCAATCGGTTTTGTAGTTGAAAAATTAATTTTATTAATGTAATTAAACGATTTCGGAGAGGGTCTATATATATCTTCTCTTCTTCTTCTTCTTCTTCTTTGAGGACTTCATCCTGTTCTTGATTGATTTCGCCTGTACTTTTATAGTGTTTCTTGAGATCTCAACGTCCAGCTTTCCCTCCATCTTTTAGGAGGTCTGCCCGGTAATATTCTGTTGTTTGGTGTGTGGTTTTTTGCCCATTTAGCAATCCTATCTGGAGTCATCCTGTCCACGTGATTCCTCCATTGTCGTCTTCTGGTTCTAACCCATCGAACCACGTCTTCCACTTAAAGTTCATTTCTCATGTCGTTGCCGTGCATTTGATCTCTTAGTGTTATTCCTTTTATTGTACGTTGTATTTTCATTTCGGTCGTTCTCATGATACTTTTCATTTTACTGGTTTCTGCACGGGTTTCCGCTACGTATGTTAAAATCGATCTCACATAGGTCTTGTATATCCTATTACTTTACTTTCTGCATTCATATATTTGTTTTTCCATATAACATCTCTTAGACTACCAGATATTTTTATTGCCTTGATGGAGTTTTCTCTTACTTCCTCTGTTAAATTTCTGCTACTACTACTGCTTGTGATCAGAGATAGTTGAAATTTCATCACCTATTCGATTGTTATTTCATCAGCTATTAACTTGCATCGGATGGGGTCTTTTGATATTACCATGCACTTTATTTTTTTCGGTGAATATAATCATATTAAATTTTTCGGCAGTGAACTTGAATAGAAAGCGTTGTAGATCGTTTTTAGCTATATATATATATATATATATATATATATATATATATATATATATATATATATATATATATATATATATATATATATATATATATATATATATATATATATATATATATATATATATATATATATATATATATATATATATATATATATATATATATATATATATATATATATATATATATATATATATATATATATATATATATATATATATATATATATATATATATATTACATTAAGCTACCAATACAATTTTTATTTTTTTACAATACAATATTTATTTCAATAAGTTTTTTACATTATACTACAATACATAAAGTTAATATAATTCAGGTGTTTACACATCATATCCTTATTGTCTACTACGGAATAAAAAACTTCACTAGACCATTCATTGGCCTGTATTCGAATATTCATTTCTTGACCTGTATGGCAGAAAACCTATGTTCCAGAATTAAATATTCGTTTTAATACACATTTTACAAGTGAAGAACACATTCGGTTATAAGAAGTATTTTATTATATAAGAAGGAGCACATGAGGGGAAACCAAAAGATGGAGCAACCACGAAAACCTATGGACCAGGGTTGCAGCCTGGTGAAGCAAATTAGAATACAATATTTATATATATATATATATATATATATATATATATATATATATATATATATATATATATATAAGGATCGAAAAAAAATACAATATGACATATAAAAATAAAAAATAGGTTGAGTTTTAGTAAATATTGTTGATTTCTCTACACAATTTGCACATGCATTTAATTTTTTCCTTTTCTACGGTTTCATTAACTTTTTAAAACTGCCATAGTTGTGAATGATAAAATTTTTTATTTCGAAATTTAACCGCCCATTGTAATCATTTTTTTCAATTTTTGCCCTAAGGTTTAAAGGTAGCATTCCTAAAAACTTGGGAAGTAAAAATAGTATGTTTTTTTGCAAGTGTGATTTGTTGAAAAAGTGTGACTGTAAACTATAATTTATTTTAGAGCGGGTGTTGTAGTGATGGTCTAGTTCTCCAAAGGTGTGTTTAATTTTTTTATAGAAAAAAAAGCTTGTATTTACAAATAGTCCTCTAAAATTTAAGACATCAAATTGAGAATAAAGATCAACTGTAGGATATTGATTGTTTTTGTTTAAAATGATTTTGAGAATTTTGTTTTGGCATACTGTTAAAACCTGCAATGCATTATCATTAAGACCTTCCCAAACTAGTACACAATACCTTAAAATTGACTCGACTAGTGAGTTGTATACTATTTTTATTGTTTTTTCAGATAAGACATTCCGTAGTTGATAAAATTTATAATAGAGTTTTCTGAGTTTTTTTGAGGTTTTGATAACATGTTCATTCGAACGAAGATGTTGATCAATGTATCGGCCTAAAAATTTAATTTTATTAGTTTTTTGAACATGTGGACAGGCGCAATTATTATTTAGTAATTTACATGATGAGTCGTGAATTTTAATGTTATTTTTTTTTTGGTTGATCGGCAGCTGTCAAAGAAAATGTTAAAAATTTTGTTTTTAATATATTTAGACTAATTTTATTATCACATATCCAGTTATATATAACATTAAGACCCTGTTCTGCCTTCAAGTATGCGCCCTCCCAAGTATCGTCCGTAAATATCACTGCAGTATCATCGGCGTACCAAATAATTGACTCATTCTTTATTATGGTTCCTAATTCATTTATATAAATCAAAAATAGAATAGGTCCCAAGACTGTCCCTTGAGGAACTCCAGAACTCACACTCATTGCAGTACTTAAGGTCTCGTTACATAGTACTTTTTGTGTTCGATTTGCTAAATAGAACTTAAAGAGTTCTAGCACATAGCCTCTTACCCCAACGCTTTCTAATTTTCTTAACATCAGGGAATAGGAAACTGTGTCAAAGGCTTTTGCAAAGTCCATATAGACTGTAAGACATTTTTTATTTTGTTGCATTTTTGATATAATCGCATCCTCCGTACTTCTGTTTCGTCTAAAACCAAAATGTTCATTAAAAAGGACATTCTGTGAATCAAGAAAATCAACCAGACGTGTTTTCAAACATTTTTCCCATAATTTTGAAAAGTTACTTAAAAGGGATATTGGTCTATAATTTGTCATTTGGTATGGGTCTCCACTTTTAAAAACAGGAACAACTATGATGGTTTTCCATTCCACAGGTATTCTAGAAGTTTCAAAGGTTAAATTAATTAAATAGACTAAAGGTTTTAAAATATGCGTGTGGATCGCTTTAATTAATTTTACCATGCCATCCTCACCGGGGAGGAGTCTGATTTTAAGGATTTTATGTTCAATATGAGTTCTTTTTCATTTACTGGTTTTAAGAAGAGGCTTTTGTTCAAATTATGTTGTATTTTATACTGTTTTGAATTGTTCTTAGATATATATATATATATATATATATATATATATATATATATATATATATATATATATATATATATATATATATATATATATATATATATATATATATATATATATATATATATATATACATATATATATATATATATATATATATATATATATATATATATATATATATATATATATATGTTACCAATAAGTACATAATTTGACCTCAAAAATAAGTGGCTAGCACTTCCGGTTTAGCCGAAAACGAAATTAACTTCATTATTTCTTATTGAATACCCTGTATAGTATTTTATTCTTGAATTCTGTGGAAAGAACCAATCCTAAAATATGTATTCTGTCCTATAGTTCTTTTTGTAAATTTTTTGAAAAAATATTGGTTGAAAATGTCAAACGAAAGCTTGTGAAAATACAAGTTCAAAAATATATATAATGTAATACTTGCGCACACTTTTCTTTTTAAAAAATTGCCAAAAAACACTGTCTCTCCCTTATCTTGAAAAGTACTGATGAAAAATTTTGAAAAAATTCTGGAATATTCTCCACACTCAGTATTCAACAAAGATCGGAAACAAAGTTTGTTGAAAACTCATTTGGGGTGTGTTTTGTGAAGTTCTAGACAATTTCCGAAGATTTTGACGTAAAAAATTGTCATAAGGTAATGTGTCCATACGACTAATATAATATTGACAGTTGTTACATTGGACTCATAATGAGTATAAAAATATACGAAAATATAAAATAGATTCATTGTAACGGGATTATAATAAATAAGTAATATGAAACAAATACGTCATGAATAGCTATTGTACCGTAAGTCCTGGCTTTACCTTCATTTAAATCTTTATATGATGCACAAAAGATAATATTTCGGCGTACGATTTCAGAAAAACATGTAATAAAATCATAAAAAGTCGCGCGTGTATTTTGAAGTAAGTAAGATTTCTGAGATAATATTACAAAAATAATAAAAAAATAAATAATTTCAAAACATGTTTAAAAAGGGTCATCACTGTAAAGGCCAATTTAATACCATAACTCAAGTAGGAATTTTTAAAAGTTTTGTCAACACTAGGGGAAGTTTGCAGAAAAGTGTCTGTATAGTATTTTATTCTTGAATTCTATGGAAAGAACCAATCCTAAAATATGTATCCTGTCCTATAGTTATTTTTGCAAATTTTTTGAAATAATGTTGGTTGAAAATGTCAAACGAAAGCTTGTGAAAATACAAGTTCAAAAATATATATAATGTAATACTTGCGCGCACTTTTCTTTTTAAAAAATTGCCAAAAAACACTGTCTCTCCCTTATCTTAAAAAGTACTGATCAAAAATTTTGAAAAAATTCTGGAATATTCTCCACAGGGTGTAGACTGAACGAAAATTATCACAAGTGTGTAGTTTATCTGGTATTTAAAAAAAAACGAAATTTCAAGGTCATCAGTTTTCAACAAAGATTGGAAACAAAGTTTGTTGAAAACTCATTTGGGGTGTGTTTTGTGAAGTTCTAGACAATTTCCGAAGATTTTGACGTAAAAAATTGTCATACGGTGATGTGTCCATACGACTAATATAATATTGAAAGTTGTTACATTGGACTCATATTGAGTATAAAAATATACGAAAATATAAAATAGATTCATTGTAACGGGATTATAATAAATAAGTAATATGAAACAAATACGTCATGAATAGCTATTGTACCGTAAGTCCTGGCTTTACCTTCATTTAAATCTTTATATGATGCACAAAAGATAATATTTCGGTGTACGATTTCAGAAAAACATGTAATAAAATTATAAAAAGTCGCGCGTGTATTTTGAAGTAAGTAAGATTTCTGAAATAATATTACAAAAAATAATAAAAAAATAAACAATTTCAAAACATGTTTAAAAAGGGTCATCACTGTAAAGGCCAATTTAATACCACAACTCAAGTAGGAATTTTTAAAAGTTTTATCAAAACTAGGGGAAGTTTCCGGAAAAGTGTCTGTATAGTATTTTATTCTTGAATTCTATGGAAAGAACCAATCCTAAAATATGTATCCTGTCCTATAGTTATTTTTGCAAATTGTTTGAAAAAATGTTGGTTGAAAATGTCAAATAATGGATAAATATTGTATTTTTGACAGAAAACAAATGGAGAATTTAAAAATGCTGAAACATAAACTAAACATTTTACAATATATGTAAATAAAAATAAACCATAACGAATTATATAAATGCTAACACCATCCTTGAGTCGATTAAATCTTAGTCTGGGGGAGGCCATGGTCCTCCGCCCCCAGCCCCTAAATTCATCATTGTGGAGATTAAACTAAAAAAAAACAGGAATTTTTAAAAAAAATAACAATTTTAAACGCAGTAATTTTATTCAGCATTTCAAAAAAGAACTATTTATACAACTAAAACAACCTAATACTTTTAATGCTCATAAATCCAAAATTAAAAACTACTCGTGTGGATGACGTTCTGTCCACACTTAATTTCTTTTCATCTTTTCACTAGTCGTCCTCCGTAGTCATAAAAACCAAACAATCATCGTGTGTCTAACACGTCTCCTAAAATTACATTTTGCCTTCCTTCTATCCCTGTCTAATCCATTAAAAATAAAAAAGGGGACAAATCAAGATACATAAGCCGTAAAAGTAAAGTTTCTCACGGTTTCAGAACGAAGAACACCTTTTAGATTATCAAATTTTTACCCCAAATAGAAGGGTCACCCTCTTGTGCTGAACGCACGCAGAGCGTACGACATATGGCTATCGGATCGTGGGAACTAAAACGAGATCTTTGCTTAAATACCTCAAGATTGTTCTTATGTTTATTCACCCTCCGCATGCCAATGAATAGTTGCGTATCGAAAAGGAAACCATTTGGTAGGAATGGGTTGTTTTTTTATTCATGATTTTTTTCGTCGATAGACAAACATCGTCAAACATTGAAGCTTCGAATTCATGACTCACTTTATATAAGAAACATTAGGATTGAAGTCTGATATATATGATTACTGTTTATATATATTATGTATGTCGAGAAAATAAAACGGTATTGGGAAACAAAGTTCTTACCAATAATCTATGATACTCTAATAATACAACAATGTTGGCTGAGAATATCTGTGACTAACCGGTATACTTCGTGTGAGCTCTTGGATACGTGAACGCCTCCACGTTAAATAAACGTTTAACACTATAAGAGAAGCATATTTTAGTAATCTTTAAAAGATCTCTCAAATCTTGCACATAAGAAGTGTATCGTCACAAAAGCGTACTTGATGCGACAAAGAAAATATATACGCCTTTATGTTGCGTGCTTTGTCTTTAAAGGATGAATGTATATGAACCTAGAGCAATTTGTTTAGTTAGCCATTCAAGAAGGCAAGCTTCATTCCGAGAAGAATCCCGATGTATTCCGGCGAATCCGCCGAGTAGGATGGTTGTTTTAAAACAATTTTGTGAGAAGAAACTAAGGAAAAAGTTTCTGAATGTCGATATTTCCTTATTTTATCAAAAAAATCCTGAAATATCGGTATCTTACCCATCACTACTATCATGCACATTTCTCTTTCTTCAAGGTGCAGCTGGGGTGTTACTATAATAAGGGGGAAACATAATTGCCCTACAAGAATACGATAGATTGCTAACGTGTTATGGTTTTTGTGTGCCTTATTTTTTGTATAGGAGTGGTCATACTATTTGATTTGATTAGAGATGGACAGCGCAGCGGGTAGGTTTGGAATGTTTTAAGAATGTGACAGTTCATTAAATTAATTATCAGTTATGTTAGTTATAATATAGTTTCATTAAAGAAGAGAATATGCTTAATATACGTATTAGATAGAAAATACTGGATTTATCATGGTTTACTAGAAATTGCTTAATTTTTAGTCTTCCGTACGGAAGTCTTATAAGATTACTTCGGTGTCTGTCTGTCTGTCCGTCTGCCATAGCCGATTTTCTCTGAAACTATTTAACTTAATAATTAAGCTTATGCGTTTCGGTTCTAATCACCCTGGTCCAATCATTCTACTCTGACAGGACTTTTCAAGTCCCACAAGGCTCCGCTCTGTCTCCGCACCTTTTCAACATCCTCTCACCAGACATCCCCAGAGATCAATTCACTAATCTCCAATTGTACGCTGATGACAGGGTCATTACTGCCTCTGCCGCGAGAATTGACCGCGTTACGACCCGATTCCAAGGTCATCTAAGGCATCTTTCTGATTGGTTTCACCGATGGAGGATTACGGTTAATCCAGCCAAGACCCAGACTAAAATCTTCGAAAAAGGCACCCATACAGCCCCTCCTTAACTCTCTCTGAATGGAATTAGGCTCAGATGGGTCAACAACATCAAATACCTGGGCCTTCTATATGACAAACGTCTCATATGGAAGTACCAAGTGCCAATGTTCGTGCGTAGGGCAAATCAGCTTCTAGGGAAGCTGTACCTGCTCCTGAATCATCATAGTAAGTTATCAACTAATAACAAGTTGCTAATTTACAAATCGATAGTCAGGGCCGGACTTACGTACGCCTGTCAGACCTGGTGTCAGATGTCTAAAACCAATCGGGCCAAGGTCTAGACAGTACAAAATAAAGCCCTCCGCAACATAACAGGAGCTCCCTGGTTCGTCCGCAACAATCAGTTGCACAAGGAGTTTAATACGCCTACAATAAAAGAATTCACACGTAATGCCCAGCTTCGCTTCCTTGAGAAAGCAGCAGCTCATTCTAACCCCGAGATAGCTCAGAGGCAACGTATACGTCCAAAATCGATACTTACAACCACCAAATATTCTACCACTTAGACTAACATTAGACTCAACCATTGACTACCCTTGACTTAGCATTTATAGATAAAGCAAAGTGTCCACTTGAGACAAAATGGTTTCGAGAGCAGTCTCGAGACCAGACTCACAAATGTATATGTGCCAGGGAGCACTCTCAGAGACAAACCGATGTGAGTATCAGACACTGCACGTGTCACAAGTGGACATGTTCATTCTTGCTCATGAGACTTAGTCACCAGTCTTCCGTCATTGTTTGAAGAGTTGATACCCCGACTGGAGACTTTTTATTTAAAATATTTGTTTAATTTAAATAACCAATTAATTTTTTAAAAATGAAGGATAATCGCGAGTGGACTGACGAGGAAGTGTTCAAATTAATTGAACTTTATGAGGAGAAAGAGTTTTTATGGAACGTGAAACATAAACTTTATAGAAATCGCGAAAAAAAAATGGCAATGTACGAAGAATTTACTTCGAAATTTGAAAATTGCAGTGGAAATGAAATTCAGCGGACGCAATAACTTACGCAATCAGATATGTATAATCCTCTAAATTATTATTAACATTACTATTTAAATTGACTTTTTAGTCAATAGTCAAATATATTATTTTCAGGTTTCTCATGAACTGCAAAAGATAAAAAAATTGTAAGAGTGGTGATGGTGCTGATGACAGGTATAATTTCGCTGCTGGCCTCTCTCTAGTGGAAAAAACGATCTTGTGTGGTGGGGTTCATTCCGCCATTCGCCATTTACAATTTCATGTGTACAAGGGTTCAAATAATTTTTTTGAAGTACATATTAAAAAGTTAGTAAATGGTGCTAAATTTCATTGTTTTCGGATAACTCTGAATTTACTTGACATAATGCCAATACATTTTCTATTATACACGAGCTCTGCTTAATCTGTAGTTGAAAATTCTGTTTGGTGCAGGTTGATTTCGGTAACCGTAGGGCTTTAATATATACGATTAGCTACCATGTATGTATGGAACTGGCAAAACATCTTTGTTCTGGTTCGGGAAGTGAAAATTGCTTGCTTTCCAAAGCATTCGTGCAGGGAGCAGTTTGTAAAGACACCTTTCAAGGTAAATTTAAATTATAATTGGCATCTGCGACTCCCATCAAACTATGCTGTGTGTACCCTTATAGTTATAGTAAAGGCTTCCCACAGTTCTCAGGTGCTTTTAACTCTTCAGCACTTGAAGGAAACTGAAATAAAAAAATTTTACTTGTATTTTCTATCTTTCTATGCATAAAAGTTGATACAACACAGTATATTAATTGCGCTTTTAACTTTTCAGAATAATATTCCCGAAAAACATCCATACAAAATGAGCCCACACAAGATTAAAAAAGAAAACGTATTAGCAAAGCAACATCAAGAACTGAAGAAGATGATAACATTCTGAAGGAAGCAATAGAAATGAAGAAAGCCAAAAGACGATTTCGATCGCTTTGGAGAATACGTAGCGTTGGAGCTAAAAAGTCTAAAATCGGATTATTACAGAGTATTAAAAAAATGAGATTCGTAAAGCGATATTAAATATTTCTGATATGGATGAAAAATGCTACTGGTCCACTGCATCCTCTTCAAGTGCAAGTACTTCATGCAGTACGCCAATTGCATCACCACCCATTGTTGTTGACAACTTTTTCTCATATTGAGACTCAAACAACCCAAGATTTTTACAATAGTTCATATTCACTTATTAACATGCCTTAATTTGTAAAGTTTCTGTTATTATACTTAATTAAAGTTGTTTTTAATTTATACATAAAATATTCTTCCTTTAAATGATGATAGATGGCTTTACACACTTCGGGAACTATTCTTCCTATTGTACAAGGTGGAATGCGAAAAAGGTATTGCAAACTACAATAAGCATCTCCTGAAAGTTCATTTCAATATAAAAATGTATAGTTCTAGAGAAAAATATTTGTACATTCGCTTCAAAGGCTTACCTGAAGCCAGAAAACGAAGTGTGAC
Organism: Pachyrhynchus sulphureomaculatus; assembly: GCA_019049505.1. Lineage (NCBI taxonomy): Eukaryota > Metazoa > Arthropoda > Insecta > Coleoptera > Curculionidae > Pachyrhynchus > Pachyrhynchus sulphureomaculatus. The sequence goes on from CM032455.1 coordinate 140,472,964, forward strand.
CATTAAATCTATCATGGACTGGAATCGCATCACGTAACTTTGTATCTTGCTTTACAATATCGTGTTTTACCAAATTTAAACCAATTCAAATTGAACTGCAGACATCCTAATGAAATTTTTAAACTGTTGTGCATCTTCCAACCGCAACTCGTTCACAAGTGTTGAAGAAGCTCCCAATGCATTTCGTCGATCCACCCATTTTCTTACCCAACACGCCTTTTTTTTCACTTCCCGTTTTTTTTACATAATTTTATGCACAATTAGAAAGGCTAGGATTTGGCGTGAATCCATTTTGAAAAAAATAAATCTCAAACTAGCAACCAAGTCACAGAATCGACTGAGACTTGAGAGTAAGCTTTCAAGTGTACACAAAATTTCCTGATCTCGAGACTGCAGTGACTGTCGAGTCTCCAACTGCTGTCTCGAGAGCGCAAGTGATCTCAAATGGACAACACTTCGGAACTAATCTCGAGACTTCCTCTCGAGACTTTGTCTCAAGTGGACACTTAGCTTAAGGCTGTAGTTTAGTTGAGCAACTCCTTCAGTTAAAAAGTGTAAATATCACACCCAACTAACACAATTTTAACACAACACTCCCCGAAACTTGGGGATTTAGGTTAAGTTAGCTTTAAATTAGGATAAGATAGGTTAGTTATAATTATTAGAAAATTAACCTTAGAATTAAAAAACATCAAACATCTAGACATTAACAATGTCAGGAATGTAAAAGGAGTAAAGGGTGTTTTCCAGCTCACGAGGAGTTTTAGTGGGTATGCCAACCCTTCAGGTTGGAGAAACTCACATACCTGGAGCATTTGGGGGCACCCTTATGGTGACGCAGACTGCTCAATGATCCATAAGGCGGATTTCTCCCTGTAAAAAAAAATTGATGATCCGATCAGACCCGTGTAGTTTTGAAAGTTAAATTTTATTTAAAGGGTTAGTTTTGGGGAGTAAAATCGGAAGTGAAAAAAAATCATCATCGAATGGGGTATCAAATGAAAGCTTGTGAAAATACAAGTTTAAAAATATATATAATGTAATACTTGCGCACACTTTTCTTTTCAAAAAATTGCCAAAAATCACTCTCTCCCCCTTATCTTGATAAGTACTGATCAAAAATTTTGAAAAAATTCTGAATATTCTCCATAAGGTGTAGATTGAACGAAAATTATTACGAGTGCATTACCTTGTAATTTATCTCGTATATAAAAAAAAACAAAATTTCAAGGTCATCAGTTTTCAACAAAGATCGGAAACAAAGTTTGTTGAAAACTCATTTGGGGTGTGTTTTGTGAAGTTCTAGACAATTTCCGAAGATGTTGACGTAAACAATTATCATACGGTGATGTGTTCATACGACTAATATAATATTGAAAGTTGTTACATTGGACTCATATTGAGTATAAAAATATACGAAAATATAAAATAGATTCATTGTAACGGGATTATAATAAATAAGTAATATGAAACAAATACGTTATGAATAGCTATTGTACCGTAAGTCCTGGCTTTACCTTCATTTAAATCTTTATATGATGCACAAAAGATAATATTTCGGTGTACGATTTCAGAAAAACATGTAATAAAATCATAAAAAGTCGCACGTGTGTTTTGAAGTAAGTAAGATTTCTGAGATAATATTACAAAAATAATAAAAAATAAATATTTTCAAAAACATGTTTAAAAAGGGTCATCGCTGTAAAGGCGAATTTAATACCACAACTCATGTAGGAATTTTTCAAAGTTTTATCAAAACTAGGGGAAGTCTGCAGAAAAGTGTCCACGAGGAGACAAAAAATCGTAAAAATTTAATTTCACGAAATTCTTACCTGGAGATTTATTACTTGAAATTTAAATTCATGTTTATGTTCAACATAAACATGAAGAAGACAGAGTATTTTAGGGTGGGTGAGGATGGGAAACAAGAATCAAATTTGAAACTAAGAGAAATAACAAGATGTGAGGAGTTTAACTACTTGGAATGTGTAATTTCCAGCAAAGCATCATCAGAGAGAGACATAAAGTACAGAACTCAACAGGGTAAAAATGCATAGGGATTCTAAACTCTTTACTTTGGTCAAATCGGATAAAAATGAAAACAAAACTGACAATCTACAGAATAATTGTAGAGCCTAAATGTGGCAAATAATAAAAAAAGATAAGCCAAGAATAGGCACGTTAGAAATGGATTGTTTAAGGTGATCATATAGAACATCTAGACAGGAGCACGTCCAAAAAGAAGAAATCAGAAGACGGACAGGAAGAATACATACAACAGCAGAAATAAGAGGAATCAGACAGTTGCTTTGGTACGGAAATGTGAAAAAAACGCCCGATACTGGATGGCCAAAAAGAGCATTTGATTATATTCCGTCGAATGGAAGAAACAAAGGAAGACCAGACTAAACATGGATCAACGGAATAAAGAAGATTATGAGAGACAGAGCTATCCACGAGAATGGTTGGAAGGATAGAAAAACATGGTAGTCAAAGTGCGAGATGAGGCAGAAGCTGTAGGATCCTCGTATTATATTATAAATAGTTAAATTCATTCGATTCCGTTCGGAATAGTTTAACGTCTTCGTAAATTCTCGTTTAACTACTCGCATAGCATAATTCACTCCCTCCTCTAACATTTTTTTTCCAAATGATCGATAAATGTGGGCCTCGAGAGTCTGCAATGTTAGAAATGTGATTTTTATTTTCAGAAGAAATTGAGTAACTGATTTATAAACACAACAGTATTGATTCAGCTGGTTTAATTTCAATAATTGCTTTGCTGAAGGGAGGTACTGGAATGAAATCTTTAGTTTTTGAGCTATATCGCTTCATAGGAAGATGGTGAAAGCAGTGAGGTCCATAAATTTTAAATAGTTTCATTAGTGTTAAGGGTCCAAATTAATTCCGTCTCATTATAAACCAACTTTGGCCGTTATTTATATAAAGACTAGCTGTGCCCGCGGCTCCGCTCGCGTGGACTTGATCCACTAATATCGTCACTGCTTATTCCTTATGTTACCTAAAGTAATAAAATATCTGCCATTATTTCCCCTTATCTCCCATTATTTTTCCATTATCTCCCATTATCTCTCCATAATTTCCATTATCTAGGCTTATCTCTGCTCGTCTCCCATTATTTCTCCTTATTTCCCATTATTTCTCCTTATCTCCCATTATCTCACCATAACTCCCATTATCTAGACTTATCTCTGCTTATCTTCCATTATTTCTCCTTATCTCCCATTATCTCACCATAACTCCCATTATGTAGACTTATCTCCGCTTATCCCCCATTATTTTTCCTTAACTCCCATTATTTATACTTCTCAAGTGATAAGCGCACTAACGGACAGCCAGACAGACAGAGAGACGTTGCATTTTATATACATTATATTCTTTGCAACATGATATTGTTCCATATTTAATGGTTTAGGCAGTGTATTGCAAGAGAACGCGCTAACGGTAACCTTTTTTCCGACTTGATTCATTATTATCGTCACTGCTTATTCTTTATGTTATCTAACGCAATAAAATACAGTAATACCCCGCTTAGCGCGACCCCGTTACGCGCGGTTTCACTATAACGCGAATTTCAAATTTCGCGCTCATGTAGTCATTAACTTCTCTATGGTCGCGGGGGGATCCCCGCTTTCTCTGAATATTCTCTTTGAAGAATTGGGAATTCCCTGTCCTTCGACTTTTGTTCTATGGGGATTTCCTCGTTCGTTTCGTGTGTTCATTTGTTCCGTAATGTTAGTTCGGTCGGCTGGCAGTTTTGTTTTAATATTTATTGGAGATACATACATACATAATTTAACCCTACGTTAAAAATGCCGCCTGTAAAGAAAAAAGAGCGTAAAAGCGTCACTTTGGAATTGAAGATGAAAGTGTTAAGAAGAATGGAAAATGGAGGCAAAGCAACAATTGTTGGGAGAGATTTTGGACTCTCAGAATCGACTGTGAGAACGATTTATAAAAATCGGGAAAAAATTAAAATCTCCAGCGAAGGTTCAACACCTATAAGTGCAACAAAACTTTCTCGTTCGAGATCATCTATCTTAGAAAGAATGGAGAAATTACTGTCAGTCTGGATCGAAGATTTGAATAAGAAGAACACACCACTAAGTCAAGATCTCATATGCACAAAAGCAAAATCTTTGTATGAGATGCTGAAAACAAAAGAAGGAGAAGGGAGTGCCACTCCGACTTTTGCTGCCAGCAGAGGCTGGTTCCATCGGTTCAAGCAGCGTTCTAATCTTCACAATATCCACATAACAGGCGAGGCGGCCAGCGCGGACATTCAAGCTGCAGCTGAGTTTCCAGACAAGTTTCAAGACTTCGTTAGACGAGAGAAAATTCCTGCTTGTCTCATCTTCAATGTTGATGAGACCGCACTTTACTGGAAAAAAAAATGCCATCTCGAACATTCATTTCTAAGGAAGAACGTCAAGCCAGTGGTTTCAAAGCTGCGAAAGATCGACTAACACTTCTGCTGGGTGGTAATGCCACTGGTGATTTCAAACTGAAACCTTTACTAGTGTACCATTCAGAAACACCCCGTGCAATGCGAGGCACAGACAAGACAAGTCTACCAGTTGTGTGGCGATCAAACAGAAAGGCGTGGGTTACACGGGAAATTTTTCAAGAATGGTATTCTAATAGTTTTTGCCCATCAGTCAAATCATACTGTGACAGAAATGGGCTTGAACCTAAAGTTATATTACTCTTAGACAATGCCCCCAGGACATCCAACCTCACTGATACGCCCAGAGACTTAAAAGTGTACGTAAAGTTCCTTCCACCAAACACTACGTCAATATTACAACCTATGGACCAGGGAGCAATAGCAAACTTCAAAGCTTATTACCATCGCCGCACTTTTAGCCAACTAATTCATGAAACTGACGGGGAAGGAAGACAGTCTATGCGAGAGTGGTGGAAGTCATACAACATTATGAAGTCTATTCACAACATAGAAGAGGCTTGGAAGGAATATCCTATAACTTGGCCAGAGAACATATGTGTGTTTTAAAAAAAAGCACGTAACGCACTAACGGACGGAGAGACAGATAGACAGACAGAGAGACGTTGCATTTTATATACATTATAGATAGATAACCTGGCCAGAGACCATATGTATGTTTTAAAAAAAGAGAACATATGTGTGTTTTTAAAAAAAAGCACGTAAATCGGATAAGTGGTTATCCAGTGATAAGCGCACTAACAGACAGACAGGCAGAGAGACAGGCAGACAGACAGAGAGACGTTGCATTTATATATATATTATAGATATAAGATTATAGATAACCTGGTCAGAGAACATATGTATGTTTTAAAAAAAAAAACGTATATCGGATAAGTGGTTCTCCAGTGATACGCACAGTAACGAACAGACAGACAGACAGACAGACAGACAGACAGACAGACAGAGATACGTGGTATATATAGGGATATATATATATATATATAGACGTTATATTATATATATATATATATATATATATATATATATATATATCATAGATGTAATATTATATATATCTATTACCTGGTCAGAGAAATATATGTATGAAGTTAAAAAAAGACACGTAAATCGGATAAGTGGTTCTCGCGTGATAAACGCACTAATGGACAGACAGACAGATAGAGAGACATTGCATTTTATATATATTACAGATTATAAATATTCTCTGCTACATAATATTGTTCTATATTTTATGGTTTGGGCTGTGTATTACAAAGGAACGCGCTAGCGGCAAACTTTTTTCCGACTCCATTCACTGTTATCGTCACTGCTCATTCGTTTTGCTACCTATCGTAATAAAATATATCCTATAACCTAGCCAGAGAATATATATGTATATTTAAAAAAAAAAGTACGTAAATCGGATAAATGGTTCTCCAGTGATAAGCGCACTAACGGACGGACAGACAGACAGACAGAGGGACGTTGCATTTTATATATATTATAGATAATAGAAATTCAGTCTTTAAAGTAATCTTTCTTTGTTACATAAATGGTTGTTACGGGAGGCTTTTCTGGACCTGTTCAACTGACTTAAACTGAGAATCAGTCAGGTGGTGTTGCAGAGATCGGAGTAGGTGATTATCCAAAGTATTCAAGTCTGGAGAATACGTCTCTTAAGGGACAGTTTCTCAACCCAGATAGTTTTCAGGGCCTTTTTTGACGTGTGGGATTGGGCCTTGTCCATCCTCCCACTGCTAGTAAACAGTATTTGTCTTTAAGTACACCACTAACACGGCTCAGTTTCTCTAGGAACAGACTGGATAATAATAACTGGTTTTCATTACCACAAAGGAAAATAAATTTTTTAAAATAAACATGAAGTATATAATTTAATTGAAATTATTAATTAAACTAAATTTTGAATTGTCTCGTAAAACGAATATGAGGAAATAAAATTTACAAATTAGTGTGAACTTTAGGTGCAGTCTAAAAAAGGCGCTACAAACTGGCAATAAACTTTTAAAATACTGTTTACTAAGCACATTTTTAACAAACAAACTACATTTTGCGACAAAAACAAGTAATTTGAATTCCGTCTGGGTCAAGTTTTAAAATACAATTGTTACTTATTTTCATATGGAAATTATTGTTATTATTTTTACAAAATTGAATATAAGAATAGTTCCAAGAAATACTGTTTTTCAAAACTTGAAAATTTATTGTGAGAGCAGCAATGGCGTAGTCAGGTTAAGGGGCGAGGGTGGACATATGAATAAAACAGGAGTTTCTTTAAGGCAAAAATGAGAATGCTAAAGGAGCTTATAGGGTCTATGGACGAAGAGGAAGAGACGCTTAACTGGCTTGTACTGAACTTCTAAAGGCTTAGACTTCTACCAACATAGTAAACTTAAAATAGATGAACGGAGGAGAGAGATTTTTCACAAGAAAATACCCCTCCTTGTAGTGGAGTGGAATTTACATCAAATTCAAGAATCATTTTTTACAAAAGAAAACTTCCCCATAAAAAAAATTCCGTTTCTAAGTGATGTATTTTCTACATCAATAGGGGCGGGGAACCTACGACATAGATAAGTATATGTAATTTTATCGCTTAACTTAAATTTTTCAATCGATATTTATTATATTTATAATAATAACAAAAATGTTAAGTTTCTTTACGAGATACTTCGCTCTCAAACAGGCAATTCGAAAATAAATTCTGAATTTTCCTTTCTCACAATATTTTTTTTGTTTACAGGGAGGAATCCGCCATATGAATAATAAAGCAGTCTACGTCACCTTAAGGGTGCCCCAGAATGCTTCAGTTATGTGGTGGTTCGCCAGCCGAAGTGGCTTGCACACCCACTAAACCTCCTTATGAGCTGGATCTGCGACATAGGGGGTGTGAGTTTTAAAAACTTGTAGGTTAGTTTTTAATGTGTAGATCTATGCTAATTGAACCTAGCTACGTCTAATTAAAAACTAAAAGTTAAGTTCCTGGCTATTTCGGAAGTGTTGTGTTACAATAGTATTAATGGTGTGTGATGTTTACATGTTTAGCTTATTTTTTGGAGAGGAGTAGCTCAACTACACTATGACCATATCGGTATATACTAAGTATATAATATGGTTTGTCTTGGTAGTCGAGTTTTAGTCATGTCTATTGTTAGTCTATTTGTAGTATGTCTGAAGGTCGTAAGTAGCGATTACCGAGGTTTGCGTTGTGTCTGAAGGTGTTAGCTATCTCAGGGTTAGGGTGAGCTGTCGCTTTCTCAATAAAATGAAGCTGGGTATTTCGAGCTCGCTCTGCTGTTGCGGATAAACTAGGGAGCATCTGTTATGATACATAGGGCTTTGTTTTGAACCTTCTGGACTTTGATTCGATGCTTTCCAGACATCTGACACCATATCGGGCAGCCGTACGTAAGCCCGGCTCTGACAATCGTTTTGTAAATTAGCCACTTGTTATCATAAATTACCATGATGGTTCAGAACCGGGTACAGCTTCCCTAGCAGCTGATCTGCCTTACGCAAGGCCGCTGTCACTTGGTACTTCCATGCGAGCCGTTTCTCGGCCCAGGTACCTAATGCTGTTCGTCCATCTGAACCTAGTTCCAATGAGTGACAGTTAAGGAGGGTCTCTGGTACGAGTGTTTATTTCGAAGATGATGGCCTGGGTCTTTTCTGGATTGACCTTAACTAGTCCGAAAGGCGCACTCTAAATGACGTTGATGTTGTCAGTGATATGGTCAACCCTGTTAGAGGATGGCCGTGTCAATCGATCCTTTGGAATATCAGATATATAGATATTGAATAGGTGTAGAGATAGAGCGGAGACCTGGGGGACTCCGGCAAGAGCCGAGGTTTCTGAGGTTAAGAGAATAAGAATTCTCTTAACCTCAGAAAGGGTTTCTCACACTAAATAATAAATTAATCCAAGCAGTATAACTAGAGGTTATTTAATGATAATTTAAAATAACAAAAATTTGGGAAATATGAAGCAGGAGATGAGCCCCTGTTAAAATTTGCAATAATGAAAATATAATATTAATTTCAGATTCCTTGACTACAAGATTGTTGAAAAAAAGTCTCTATAATATGACAAGTCCTAAGCAACCCCTTATCCCTTCTATCACCTTTTTTGTTCATATTCCAAACTTTAAGTTGGCAACACTTTTTTAACTGGCGGCCATTTTGTCAGCTGTGAAGTGATTTATGTTTAGTTTGGTTTGGCATTTCAACATGAATAGACTGACGCCTGAACAACGCTTCCAAATTGTGCAAATTTATTTTGAAAATCATGGTTCTGTTCGAAATACGTATCGCGCACTACGTCCATTTTGCGGTCAACATAATCGTCCATCAGAGCAATTAATTCGATTAACTATGGAACGTTTTCGCACCACGTTTACTCTAAATGATAATACGCATCCACAGAGACGTCGTACAGTGCGTACAGAAGAAGTCATTGCTGCTGTAGAGCGTAGCGTAGAGGAAGACCCGAATCAGTCTATCCGCTATCGTGCACAGGAATTGGATATGTGTCCATCCACTTTATGGAAGATTTTGCGGAAAGATCTTGGTTTGCGTACTTACAAAATCCAACTCGTGCAACAATTGAAGCCACACGATCACCTAGCAAGGCGTAGATTCGGTGAATGGGCCCAAAACAAGATTGCCGTTGATCCCGATTTTCATAAGCGAATTTTGTTTAGCGATGAAGCTCACTTTTGTTTGAATGGATACGTCAATAAACAAAACTGCCGTATTTGGAGTGATGATAATCCTCAAGTGTATGTTGAGACACCGTTACATCCAGAAAAACTGACTGTTTGGTATGCTTTATGAGCTGGTGGAATCATTGGTCCGTACTTCTTTAAAAACGATGCTGGTCAGAACGTTACAGTCAATGGTGACCGCTATAGAGCCATGATTACTGACTTTTTCGTTCATCAATTGAACAACCATGATGTGCAGGAGCTGTGGTTTCAACAAGACGGCGCAACATGTCACACAGCTCGTGCCACAATTGATTTATTAAAGGAAACGTTTGGTAACCGCATAGTTTCACGTTTCGGACCGTGAATTGGCCTCCAAGATCGTGCGATTTAACGCCGCTAGACCATTTTCTGTGGGGATATGTGAAGTCGCTAGTCTACGCCGATAAGCCCGAAACGATTGACCCGGAAACGATTGACGGCACTTGGAAAAAGTCATCGAAAATTGGACCTCCAGATTCTACGCCGCCAGCCGTTTTTTTTTTTTTTTTTTTTTTTTTATTGGTCTATTGCTGCAGATATACGGCGGCACGAGTGCGGAAAAAGCGATTCACGTTGGAAAAAATTGTCATCGAAACACAGCGCTTGGACCAAAGGGATGACTCCAGATTAGACTACGTCCATAGCGAAGCAGCCGACGTGTATTTCTAACATGCACCGCTTTGGGAGGAATTAAGCGGGCTACATCCTTCGAAACACTTTCCATGAAAATACTGTAGAACAGACTCAAGTCGCCAACCGTTCTTCGATGTTCCAGCGAATCAAGGCCGCCGGTCAATTCTGGGTCCCCAATCAGACGAACCGCTCTTCTCTGAACAGAATCCAACAAATGCAGTGTATGTTTGGGAGCGGAGCCCCAAACGTGGGAGCAGTATTCTATAGTTGGTCGAATTTGGGCTTTGTAAAGAATTAACAGTTGCTGTGGAGTGTAAAGCTTTCTGGTTCTAAATAATATTCCCAATTTTTGAGAAGCTCTCCTTGCTATGCCTGCAACATGTTCATGCCAAGACATATTTGCTCCCAAACTAACGCCCAACAAATTGAGCGACGATGCTAGGGGAATGGAGTGCCCCGACATAACTATGTCGGGTTCAGCAACGTTAACTTTTTTAGAAAAAACTGCCGCTTGGGTTTTTGTAGCGTTAAATTCCACTTGGTTACTGTCACCCCAAGATAGAATTTCTTCCAGGTCTTTGTTAAGTTGAACGATCTCCTGCTGTCTGCGGATATTCGCCTGAGCAGCCGATGTCCGAGCGTTCAAGGTGAATGAAGAGACAAGCGTACTGTCATCTGCAAAGCTATAGATTGGATTCCCGGTCTTTTCCAGCAGATCGTTAATGTAAATGAGAAAGAGAGTAGGAGACAGTATGGAGCCCTGGGCACACCGGCGTTGATAGTGAGGGTGTTAGAAAGAAATCCGTCGACCGCCACTCGTAAAGAACGCTCTCTGAGGAAACATGAGAGCCACAAACAGAACCTTTCAGACATACCATAAGAGCGCAACTTAGCCAACAGTCCATCGTGCCAAACACGGTCGAATGCCTTGGATATGTCAAGAGCAACCGCCCGAGATTCTCCAAAGTGTTCAATTGCGTTGTTCCAAACATGTGTTACATAAGTCAGAAGATCTCCTGTTGATCTATGTTTACGAAAACCATATTGGTGATCGCTAATAATATTGAATCGTTCAAGATATTTTAGAAGATGCTCATTGATAACCTTTTCCATGACTTTCGATATTATTGAAAGCAGTGCAACTGGTCGGTAGTTATTTGGCAAGGTCTTCTTACCTTTTTTAGGTATCGGCTGAACCGTGGCACATTTCCAGCAGGACGGAAATATTCCCTTTCTGTAGGATAGGTTAAAAAGTCTACAGAAAACTGGTGTTAGTTCCCTTGCACAGTTTTTGAGAACTATGGCAGGTATTCCGTCAGCGCCAGAAGCCTTCTTGGTGTCTAGCTTCATTAAAATACGCTTTATGATGCGCTGTCTGAAGACAACATCGGGCATCCTTGACTGCAATATGGGAATAGTAGGTGGTGTTTTTCCTTGAAAATCGACAGTAGAATGTGAAGCAAAGAGTTCAGCCAACAAGTTCGCTCTCTCAACAGGTGTGGTTGCAATGGAATTATCTGGCCGTGTGAGTGATGGTATCGTGGATTTGGTAAAGTTTTTGACTAACTGCCTTAGCGACTGCCCAAAAGGACCTGGAAATTGTTGGGACAAGCGAGAAGTTTGTTTCTAATTCGTTGATTGTGTGCCTTCTTGGTTTCGTCGATAATTCCCTTGCATCTGTTCCGGGCATGAACAAAGATGTTCCGATTTAAGGTGTTAGGATTTTCACGCCATTGTCGGTAGGCAATATGTTTAGAAGCAACAGCTTCTTTGCATTTTCGGTCGAACCAAGGCTTGCCGTTGGAGGAGCATTCTCTTCGAAAAAGGGATGTAAGCTTCCATACCAGCCAAAATAACATCGGAGACCTCCCTGGCGCAGTCAGATGGGTTATCGGATCGAAAACAAACGTCCATCCAAGGGAAAGTTCGAAAGTATTCCATGAGATCTTCCATTTAGCAGATTTGTAGTGCCAAATCTTGCGCGGCCTAGGCGCCTCTCTGTCACTGATTGGCAGGATACTCGATGTCGAAAGCAGTTTATGGTCGGAAGAACCCAACGGCGGATTTACGGTGACCGTGTAAATCTCCGGATTGGTGGTTAAAAACAGATCAAGAAGACTGGCGAACTCCCCGTCTCGATCAGGGATCCGTGTTGGTTCGTCAATAAGCTGAGTTAAGCCATAACTGATTGAGAATGATTCAGCTTCACGACCTTGTTCGTCGGTAGTATTTGAATATTTGAGCCAGTTGATATTGTGGACATTAAAGTCGCCCAGGATGGCAATTTCGGCACTTGGATAGTTACTTTGTAAATGATCGATGGTGTCTGCAAGAGAAGCGAAAAGTGTTCGAAAATTGGTATCACTTGGTGGTCGATACAGGATACAGATGAACCTTGTGGTTTGTTGAGTCGTTATTTTTAATCACATAACATCAAAGTTTGGGGGCTCCAGAGCTTCTTCTCGTTGACAAGAGAGGTCGCTTCTGACAAAAAGACAGATTCCAAAGTTACGCCTAAATCGGGAATAGAAGTCGTACCCAGGATAAAGATAGTTGACCGTGCTGGTCGATGGACTGACCTTGGTTTCACATAGAGCGAGTACATGAGGTTTATCTGATTGCAGGTGTTGATGCACTGAATTTATGTTCGAGTTTATACCCCGTATGTTGCAAAAATCTATCTTAAAATTATGATGTCTGCAAATCGACGCCTCCGAACCAGCCCCTACCCGGAGATCCGAACGGGGGGCCATTCTACCTCCGGAACTTCTTGCATCCAGGCGCCTCATCATGCTCTTTGGTCCCACAGTAGTTAATGTGGAATTTTCCTGTTCTGTCACATGTTTATCTTTGCCTTCTTCGGCTTTGATCCAGGGGGTGTTATTATTGGGTAGTTTGGGTTCTGACCAGATACTTTTCCAATGATCTGCGAGTTCTTGTTTGTTTGATGGTTCGGTCACCGCTGTCTGTTTGCTGTGCATAGTTTTCCGGTAGAACTGTGTTTGGCTTCTTCGGAAGAGGTTGTTGGTATCTTTCCTCTCATTTGGTTCTTTGTATCTACGAAGTCTTGCGGCATATACGGATAATTTTTTGTTTCAGAGTATCCAGGATTTCTGGCAGCGTTCTGTTGGGAGACCCGGACTTGATCTTGTTTATACTCTGCGTGACTCGTTTGGACACGTTCCCGTTGATAAACTGGGTAAGGTGTCCTAGATATCTCCTGATGTTGTTGATTTGGTTTTCTATTCTTATTTGCCGTTTGAATTTTGGTTTTGTGCTATTGGGATTTCTTTGTCGTTGCGGGAGTTTTTGATTAAATACTCCGTCGGTTGCGTTTGGGATTGATGGTGGTGGGTCTAGGCGGCGAGTGATTCCCTTCTCAGTGGTTTCTTTGTCAGGACGTAGCCGTAGCGGTCATATGCCAGAAGTCATATTTAAATTATAATGCCAGAAGATTATCTTTCGAATAAAGTAAATTTCATGTCAATTTAAAAAATTCATCTTTGTTTTATTCTATTTCAAAGTTATATACCTCTATGAAAAACACCCTTTACTATTGAATCTACACAAAAGCTATTGCCTGTAACTCCTTTAGCCTCTTCCCTTGAATCAGCAGGCTGCAGGATCTTTACTCCTGTTATATTGTATGTACAAAATTTAAAAGTAACATTTCATTTCGTTCGAGAGTTATCGCGCGAACAGACAAAGAGGCCGGCAGAAATTGGAAACTATGTTTTCCATAATCTGGAGACTTTTTCAAGAAAACAATACTTCCCTTACCGAGAGAAGTAAAATTATAGGTCGTTCGCCGTATCAGTAAATAACAAAGTAACATTGGAGCATAAAAAATCAAAGTGGATATTTACTCGCATACCGTGCACAAAAGATCACAGGTCATTGTAAATAAGACGTGATTACCGCTGAAACCGTGTCGACTTTCTCTGTCATTAAGTCTATTACGTACTTCCGGTGACGCCAATGAATACGGTCAAGTAGTCACGACGTTCCCACGGTGTTCTAACGAGCGGCGTTTCCGCTCGTGGCTAATATGCGAAATTGCCATTCGTGGTTGTTTGTTTTCTTTTTTATTCGCTTACCGTGCTCAAGTCGTTCTTTTTACGTGTTTGTTGATGTTTTGACTCGGTAAAAGTTTTAAGGGGTCATTAAATCCATTTGCAGTTACAAATAAAATACAGTTTTGGCGTGTCGCCAGACATACATCCAACCAGTGGCGCAACCAGATATCTGGTTGAGAGGGGGCTAATCTACCACGAAACTTGTTAAACTTATTTTTATCTTGATAGATTAAATATGATGAAATGCACTAAACACTTGTTACTTTTTATACTTTAAGTCTATAAACCCCGCGGTGGAAGTCATTCTGACATTTTTAACAGGCTTTAAAAAAAGTTTTTAATTCAATATGTACAGGGACATATTTTAAGGGGATGTACCTAATCATGCGAAGCTATTCATTATATAAACCAAGTTTTTATTTTAGATAATAATATATAGCTCAAAATACAATTTGTAAAATTTTAATTAAAAAAAAAAATGACGGCGCTACCCTCGCTCCCCTGCGACCTCTCTTTTTTAAGGAGCATTGTAATGTGCACCATTACCGGAAGCTGGATCATCTGAAATCAAAATTTCTAAAGAAATTAGTTTACTAGGGAATCAATCTTGTCTTTGAAGGAAGGATTCAAAAAGAATTGATCAATTGATTTAAACAAAAAAGGGAAAAAATGACGTTACCGTGTTTTACATTTTTGCTAATTAAAAATAAAGTTCAAAATAAAATCAAAATTCCTTCGTTCAAAGACAAGTAATATGTAGAGAGAATTCTTTTTTTTTATGAGTCTAGCACATGTGCTGCAGGGAAGTCCCTAAAGCGCTCCAGGAGCGGCATGTGTGCGGAAAAGCGATTCACGTTGTTCTTGAATCGCTGTAAATTGTACTCGGTGGAAAACACAGCCCTGCACAAATTATCCCAAAGAGATGATGTTCTCCATATAAAAGACTGCTTGAAAAGCTTTGTACGCGGAGTAACAAGCTAAACCTCATACGGATGTGAAGTACTAGCGCGACGTATATTTCTAACATGCACCGCTCTGGAAGAATTAAGCGGGCTACCTCCTTCGAACACTTTCCATGAAAATATTTGTAGAACAGACTCAAGTCGCCAACCGTTCTTTGATGTTCCAGCGCGTCAAGGCCGCCTTCAGTTCCGGGTCTCTAATCCGACGAACAGCTCTTCTCTGAACAGAATCCAACAAATGCAGCGTATGTTTGGGAGCGGAGCCCAAACATGGGAGCAGTATTCCACAGTTGGTCGAATTTGAGCTTTGTAAAGAATTAACAGTTGTTGTGGAGTGTAAAGCTTTCTGGTTCGAAATAATTCCCAACCTTTCAGAAGCTCTCCTTGCTATGCCTGCAACATGTTCATGCCAGGACATATTTGCTCCCAAATTAACGCCCAACAAATTGAGTGACGATGCTAGGGGAATGGAGTGGTTCAGCAGCGTTAACTTTCTTAGAAAAAAACTGCCGCCTGGGTTTTTGTAGCGGTAAATTCCATTTTGATTTGTTGCGTCGTTATTTTTAACCACACAACATCAAAGTTTGGGGGCTCCAGAGCTTCTTCTCGTTGGCAAGAGAGGTCGCTTCCGACAAAAAGACAGATTCTAAAGTTACGCCTAAATCGGGAATATAAGTCGTACCCAGGATAAAGGTAGTTGTACCAAATTGTATATATGTACCAAATTGATCGGAATCGGTTCAGTAATTCTTGAGATATCTTGCACACTGCCAAGTGATTTTCAAGAAAAAGTAGTTTCGAGAAAATCGGTAAAAAAATAGTAATACAAAAATAAAATCTTATCTGTAAATGAATCATCTACTCCAGAGCCATATGCTGAGTCTTTATCAGCTATTTGAGCTTCTAGAATACTAATTTGTTCTTGTCGATGAGGCATTCTAGCTTCTTTTGTTCTTTGTAGCAATTGTCGGTCAGGACAACTCGTTCTTCGTCCACTTTAGCTAGGTAGCCATGTGTGTTTCCGCCACAATGAATTCCCATAGCTGTCATTATATTTAACAAAGCCAGTTAAAATATAAACTTTAATAACTGTTACGACTGAATTGCTACGAGTGAACCATACAAAGGTACTGAACAATCTCCCAGTTTCGATTATAGAATCTTAGAATAGCAGATATTAATGCCTTGTCCCTTCTAAGAAGGCTAATTGAAGAATCTTTGTATTATATTATAAAAGAAAAAGTTTAAAATACATAAAAATTGAGTTAAGGTCGGCAGAGGCGGACAAGAGAGTAGTTGCTCGCTACCTTCCGAAAACTCTAAGCAACGGCATTTCTTTTAAACTGATATAACTTCCTCAATTTTTAACCTATTCCTATGAAACTTACAGAAAATATTCTTAATATATCATACTAAAAGAAAATGTAAAAATCCAAAAATCGAATTTTTTGACCCAGATGACTTGCTATATCCCCTTAAGTGTCTCACCTAATTGACTATTTTCCTATTTAACATACCAGGAAAATTCTTTCAGTACTGAATCTAGTTTTCCATGGAAAATTGCTTCGAATATTTTGAATATCCTCTTTTTGAATTGAAATTTTACTGAAATATACAGTATTACATTTTCTTGGCTCTTTATTTTGAAAGTTTCAAACATTTTGTTGGGTCTTTTTTTTGAAAGTGTCAAACTTTAATAAAACACTTATAATGAATTTAATTGCTGTATTTTTTTATATACATATACATATGGCACTATATTTTATTTTTGAGTTTCTATGCTTATTTTTTAATGAAAGACTAACATGATTCGTTTTATTTAAGTTAGAAAGAATATTGAAAAAATACCAAGAATCTATCTATCTCAAAAATAATTACATTTAAATTGAATTACTTATTATCGGGTTATAGACGAACACGCATTCACGGGACATGTTTAAATCTAATGATTTGTTTATTTCTTTTATGTACATTAGCACATACTTCAAATTCTTTTATTGTTCTATCAAGAAATATGCATGTCGTTTTCTTAAAACACCTTATATAAATAAAAAGCAGGATATTATATTAATCTGCAATACGTGCCGAATTTCCTAAAAATCGACTCATCCCTTTGATAGTGATTTCGGAACAACTTTTAAAAATCGTCATTTTGGCATCTATACGTAATATAGCAATTCAGAAGATTGCCAGGTGTACAAGTATGAAATGCGGATTTTTTAAAAAAGAAAACAAGTTAAATTCGGAAAAATGATAAAAAGTGCTTTATTCAAAGTATGCTCCATCGCTTGTTATACATTTTTCCCATCTTTCGGGCAATTTGTGAATACCACGCCAGTAAAAATCTTCCCCTTTTGCTGCGAACTATTCATCGAGCCATTTTTTCACATCTTCGTACGAACCAAAGCTCTGCTCAGCAACTGCTTGACCCATCGATGCAAACAAGTGGTAATCGGAAGGAGCCAAGTCTGGTAAGTAAGCCGCATGGGGTAGAACTTCCCAGCTGAGTGCTTCCAACGTGTCGCGAACTAGCTTTGCCGTATGTGATGGAGCATTGTCTTGAAGAAAAATGACTTTGTGTTGCCTCTTTCGGTATTCTGGCTTTTTTTTTTCAACTAGCGAACGGTTCAGATCGGTCAATTGTTGTTGGTACCATTTAGTATTAACCGTTTCCCCAGGTTTTAACAGCTGATAATAGAGCACGCCCCTCTGGTCCCACCAAACACAGAACATCGTCTTTCTGCCAAAGCGATTCGGTCTTGCGGTCGATGTGGATGGTGCGCCTGGGTCTACCCATGATTTTTTGCTCTTGGGATTCTCAAAATAAATCCACTTTTCATCCCCTGTAACTATACGATGCAAAAACGACTTCCTTTTGTACCGAGCGAGCAAAATGTCACACGTGTTTTTGCGCTTTTCCATTTGCCTGTCGTTCAACTCATGTGGTACCCATCTACCGGCTTCTGAATTTTTCCCATTTCTCGTAGCCGATTGGAAACAGCTTGTTGACTAACGTCCAATTGTTCGGCGACTTGTTTTTGTGTTTGCGAATCATCTTCGTCCAACAATGCTTGCAATTCCACATCTTCGTATTTTTTTTGGCGATTTTCCACGTTCCTTGTCTGCAACAACGAAGTCACCCCTTTTGAAACGCCGAAACCATTGCTCACACGTATTCCAATTCATCACTCGTGCGCATCTGACACTTGCTGATGACACAACAAAATGGCGCAGTGTCAAATCTTTAAAGCACAAACTGCATTGGTGTCCCATCTGTTGTCTGAAATCCGCATTTCATATTTGTACACCTGGTAAGAGTTTTAATATATTTTGAGATGGTAAATACTTGTAAGATGAGAAATAAAAACGAATACTGATTAAAATATATATAGATATCTACCTATTAATTTACCTCGTTGAGGGGAATTTAAGTCTATACACTTCTTCTTCTTCCTTCAGCCGCTCTCTACCAACTGTCAAGTATAGGCCTCTGTCAAATTTGTCCATTTTTCTCTATGTTGGGCTTGTTGATACCAGTTAAGCCCTTCGATTCTCTTCAGATCGTCGCTCCATCTCTGTTGGGGTCTTCCTATGCTTCCCTTTTCACCCCATGGTCACCACCTAGTAACCTTGCTACTCCACAGTCTATACACAGTAGTATTTAAATTAATTTGAATGTTGTTCAAAACAACACAAATTATTTATTTCCTATTTTTAGATCGTATTATATTCCGTAGAAATTTCAGTCTAGTATGTATAGAGACTGCTATTACCAGTAATAAAATTAAAATTGCGATTATGATAAATACTACTAATCAGGTACTGCCACTAGTTATTTGTTGTCATAATAATTATCAAATTGTGCTTTTACTTACGTAAACAACTACTATAGTTATCTTGTCGACGTATAATGCACTATGTTTAAAAAGAGGGTGTGTCCATCCGATCGTCTCTCTGTCTCTGTTACACTCAATTTTCTCTGAAACTATTTGACACTGAAAATTGAAATTTGTCACAAATATAGGAATTGATGGCCCAATCAGAGCCGTTTAGTTTTGAAAGTTAAATGTTAATTTAAGGTTGTAGTTTTGGGGGATGAAATCGGAAGTGAAATTTTTTTTTTATCAAGGTCATCGAGTGGAGTGTGAAATGAAAGCTTGTGAAAACACGAGTCCAAAAATATATATGATGTAATACTCGCGCAAATGTTTCTTTACTATATTTGAAAAAAATTGCCAAAAGTCGCTGTCTTCCCCTCCTATCTCAAAGAGCACTGATCAAAAAATTTTAAAAAAATTCTGATATATTCTCCATAGGGCGTAGATTGAATGAAAATTATACCGAATACATTACATTTGATAACACAGGCCAACAAAAGAAATATTTGTAAAAACTTTTTAAACCAATACATCTAAGTGTTATGTAATTTTGGGTGCTGAAACCGTATCTGCTATCATTTTTTTTGTATCACCCACAGTTCTCTCACAATATGTCATGGATTAAATTTCAAAATAGGGAAAATTTGATTCATAAAAAATAAAAACTTAAACCGTACTTTTATTTGATTAGGCTACCATTTTCACTCACGATAACATATTTCACTTTTCTCTGTGAAGTTTCTTGTACAGCTTTTTCTCCGATGTGTTGAAATTTTATTGTTCTCTATGAAGTGACCAACAGTAATCACCCATCATGTTGATATTCCAGCGTCCCTGGTACCGTTTCTTCATCTTCTTTTTATGTCCTGGTGGAACCGTTCCCCCTGCTCTTCACTCACATCGCCTAAGTTTTTGGGAAAAAAGTCAAGATGGTTATGCAAGAAGTGGACTTTAAGCCTCATCAGACAACCTAGATTTTTGAACTTGTCTATCATTGTAGCTACGATAAGTTCATTCTTTTACTTCACTTTTTTAAATGATATCCAAGCATCCTTTTCCTTTGTAATCATCCTTGCTTCAAAGTTGGAATCGAATATCATTTTACGAATATCAGGCCCAACAAAAACCCCTTCTTTCAGTTTGGCTTCTGAAAAATGAGGAAATCTTTTACACAAATATTTAAAACATTCACCATCTTTAGGCAAGGCTTTCACAAATTTTTTCATTAGGCCTAACTTGATGTGTAGTGATGGTAGAACAATCTTTTTTGGGTCTGCTAAAGTTTTATGCAAAATGTTCTTTTCGCCAGGTGTTAAAGTTTTTCTTACGGTCCATTGTTTTTGGGACCAATGTTGATCCCTGTTTTGCTGTTCCACTCACATATAAAACATGGAAACTTTGTAAATACCTTTTGTTGACCAAGGATCATGGAGACAACTTTTAAATCTCCACATAGCATCCAATCGTGAGTTGGATAGTTAATTTTCTGTAAAATCATGTTCGTAAGTTTCCTTCATATGGACTGAATGAGCAAAGGCAGTGAAGCATAAGTATTTCCTTTCTGTAACAGAACACCTTTTAAACTAGTTTTTGATGAGTCTATAAAAAGCCCCCAATATTCCTTCTTGTACTCAATGCCAAATTCGTTCATTAGACTACCAATATCCTGGCAGTAAATCAAATCCTCTTCCTGCTTGCAAAACTGAGCAAACTGTTAATCTCTTGTTCTATAATGGTAAATAGATGTTCTAGATTCCAACAAATGTTTTTCTTTCAGCCTAGAACCAAGCAATTCTGCTTTTTCCTTAGTCAAACCCAAATCTCTCACAAATCATTTAACTCAGCTTGTGTAAACAACTGTGGTTTTAAATTTTCTAGAGAACATTGAAACTCATGATCATCCGGTAGACTTTCATTAAATTCCTGACTGGACTGTAAAACGTCATCCATAGACTGAGGTGGCTCAGGGACAGGAAGCCCCGGTCCATGTCCTACCGGCCGATTAGCTGAAGTAAAGTTAGGATAGACAATATATAATACCATGCATGCATACTGCAAATCTAAAAGCTTTCTTTTCTTTCTTATACCATTTCCTAAGATCCTCGACACAAACAACATACTTTGTGAGGAGCCCAATATTTTTCTTGATTACCGATTTCTACACCAAAATATGCAAAGTTTTACAAAGTCAGTAATGTTTCTTTGATGTTTTTTAACTACAAACTCACCACATATATAACAAAAAGTGTTGGGAGAGTTTTTCCAACCATGATTAGCCATACTTTGAGTGTGAATAAAAGCACATGAGTTAAACACTGTAATGCGTGGTTATATTAACTGGAAGAAAACAAACAGCTGTGACATTTATCGGAACTGCCAACCTAATAACATTTGATTTTACTGCCAACCTTATAAAATTCTGATTTTATTGCCAACCTAATAATATTCGAATGATAAAAAATAAACTTTTCACATTTTGAATATTAAAATGTGAAAAATTAGTGGGAGATATGACTTTTTTATTATTATTTTCGGACTCAGCACACCAGAAAACATAGGAATCAGGTAAAATTATTTTTCATCATTGGCCTGTGAAATTTATCTGGTATATATAAAAAAAACAAATTTTTCAAGATCAACATTTTCCAACCAACACCGCAAATGAACTTTGTCTAAAACTCATTTGGGGTGTATTTTTTAAAATCACTGATCACCTCTGTAACAAAATTTTTGTTTTAAAAGTAATCAGCGTACGGAAAGCTAAATGCCCAAGTCCGACTTGCACTTGGCCGATTTGTTCAGAACCGATTACCATTCTGAATTTCCTTTTTGACTAATTTTGCTTCAACAACTCTATGACTATCTACATCTTACATATTATGCTTTTCCAATATTGTAGCTTGCCCAAATTGTTAAACCGTTCGGCAAGCTTTAACCTCTGCGTTCGTTTGATAACAATTTTATTCCGGTTACAAAATTTATCACGAAGTGTTGATCTTAACTAAGTATATCTGGACTAGCTTGGTTATTGTATTGCTTTATAATTTTTAGTTTTGGTTCGGGGCCTTGCGAGTTCTTCTAAATTTTTATTGCCACGCATCTTCTGAACTTTAACGCGATTTGTTCCTTTGACGACAATTATTCTTCTTTCTCCAACCATTTTCTTTTCAGTTTCTATGAAATCGCTCATTGTTACGGGAAATTGCAGAAAAAGTCCTCCTATGTTCAAAAATTCTGGGGACTGATTAAATAAAACGCAATCTATTAATTCATTCATCCAAATCTATTTGATCTTTTTCTAAGGCTTCAACCTCCTCCCACTGCAATACACTTATGCCAATGTTGTTCCAATTTTTCAAAACACTTTTTACTACTCAGTATATATCACTACTACACCAAACACTTTATTTTTGCGCTCGATGCGCGTTTCGCCAACCATGTTAGCTTCATCAGGAGCGATGATTGACTCTTTTAAGACCTTTGTTTAAGATGCGAATTTCATTTCGTGTAAAGGATTGAGATGAATGATTTTCTACAATATTTACGAGTTCCTGAGGACTATTCTTCTTCGGTAAGAGCTTTTTTAATTTTTTACTTAGAATAGAGAATTTCTTTTTATATTGAATATCAATAACTACAAATATTTTCCTCTGGAACTCGCTCCATACTTCATATTCAATATTGTTTAAACCTGAAGTAAGTTTTTTGAATATGCTGTATGATTCTACTTCTAACATACTACGTTTTGTGTACAAATTCTTGATTTCTAAGTCAAGCGAAGCAAAGAATGAAACTTTTTCTGAAAGGTTTGATTTTGGTAAATTAATAAAAATTATGAAAAACTTTAAATTTCTTGCCAGACTTTAAAAACCAAATATCTGCACCTACTAATCTAATCTTACTACTGTACTTACGATAAAGGTTTAATTCCGTTGACCGTGAACCATCTCAACTCAGTTGGGAATGTGGAATCTTTGGCACAATGATACTACTCAGTATATATCACCACTACACCAAACACTTTATTTTTGCACTCAACGCGCGCTTCGCTAACCATGTTAGCTTCATCAGGAGTCAATCATCACTCCTGATGAAGCTAACACTTTTTATGTTTGATTTCCGGTATTGCTTTCAAGGGTCCACCGAATTCCCTTTCCTATAGGTTTAAAACTATATCCAGAGCACAGTGATTATAGCTTAAGAAACGGGAGGAATTCACATGGTGTCATATTTGGTGAATATGGTGCTTGTGCATTTGGCAACAGGTATTATCGAGATGCAAAATTCATCAATTGTTGAGCCACAATTCAAGCCTTTTTCACGAATTGACGTTAACTATGTATAATGCTTAAATAATCCTTTTTGTTACCTGTTTGGCCAATTGGAAAGAATTCTTTGCCCACAACACCATCATAATCGAATAAAACAGTTAATATGACTTTGATTCTTACCAGAATCTCACGTGGTTTCTTCAGTTGTGGTTCACGTTCACTACCTGACGCTTTAACCCGTTTTGACGTATCGTATAGTTCATTTTTATGACAAAAATTAGTAGCCCAAATTTTTGAACATAGTAGGATCTGAACGCGCCGTTTAAGTTCCTCCCATAAATGCTCGATGGGGTTAACATCGGATGATTGCCAAGGTGTACCAAGCTGCTGTCGCACATTCTCATCATCCATTCTCGTACCAAGTTTGAGGTATGTTTCTCTTGAATTGTTTCTTAAAATGTTCAGATAAACATGATGATCGGTGGTACCATTAATAAAATGTAAATTTCCAACTCCTTCAGCGGATATGCTTTCCCAAAGTAGAACGCTGCCATCCCTTTGTCTCATCGTGGAACAAATGTTTTTAATATCGAAAGCGGTATTCTTCTTTCTCCAAACTTTAGTTCTGCCATCAGACCCAAAAAGGTTAATTTTAGTTTCATCACTAAAGATTACGGATTCTCAAAATTCAGGAGGTTTATAACGTATTCCCTAGCAAAAGCTAACCGATTTTTGCGATTAGCTTCCAAAATTAATGGCTTCTTCCTGGTTGCACACTTCTTATAGCCTGATCTGTGTAAACAATTTCTCATTGTTTGTGAAAAACATTTTTCGAAAATGGTTCCCGTACTTCTTTTTTTAATTTTGGTGCACTTTTCTTGAGATCTATAATTATTTGTCTAACAATATTGGCTTCTTCAAGTGAAGTCAGTTTCTTGGGATGATCGGAGCATGGTTGAATATATAGGAACCCGTTGATTTATACTGGTTTACAATGTACTGAACAGTACCTTTTAATAGCTTTTATTTCCTATATTTCTGTACGATTTTCGATCTTTCCACAAATCTATTATGATTTTTCGAACTTGAAATGGGATATTACAATTTCTCTCACTCATTTTTAATACTACTTTGAAAACCCACTGCCAAATTACTAGCAACAAGTGACAGATTATAAAGTATGGCCGAAAATGATTCATTTGTTTTCATTTAGCGAGCAATAGACAGCTTGATAAAATGCAGCTGATCATAACGTGTTTTTTTCAGTGCAGTTCTTGAGTGTATTGAGGCTTTTTTGACATTAATTTTGTTTACATTTTTATGACAATGATGTAACTTCTAAATAAATTGTTCCTGTGACTAATCGTCGTTGGTTAAGTTTCAAATAATAATTTAAACATGTTGTCTCATAGTTCCAATTAATTAACGTAATAAAAATAGTATAGAAAGGAGTATGGAGACTTTTGGACAATACTACGTCATATTCTGGGTTTACCAGGGCTTTAACGGAGGAATTGAATTAATCTTACTGTAAATTTACAATGAAACAAAGTTAGTGTATCTAACACGAGCCGAAGGTAATTAAATTACAATGAAAATTCTAAAATAAACCAAATATGTTCGCTGAAAAATATTTGACAAAGATTGTGCTTAAAGCCTTGAAATCTGTGGGAAAATAGCGATAAAATTTAAAAATAGAAACATAGTTATGATTGTGCAATCACTTTATTTTTGCATGGCAAAAATTATTAAATTTTATTTTTAAACGTATCAGTTTTTGTCTGTGTATAAGAATCAAATATTTATTTGATTTATTATACACTACAGAATAAGAACTTTTAAATTGCCCTAAATACTACCAGTATATTATAGGGATGGATCTAAATCTATACCTATAAAATAGTACCGTGACTGACTGACAGACAACGCACAGCCTAAACCGGGTATTCTCTGGGTATCCTAGGGGTGCACTAAGGTGGGATTTTTTAAAATTCCATTCCTAAAGGGGTGAAAAGGGGTGGTAAAGTTTGTATGACGAAACATTTTTTTTTTAAAGTTACGATGATGACACTTTGTAAATATACTCTTCAAAAGAAATAAAATAATAGATGTTTCATTATTTTGGAAAATTCATCTCCTAAGGGGGTGAACGGGCGTGGTAAAATTTGTATGGAGAAACATTAATTATTTTTTCTAGGTGCGATTTTGAAACTTTTTTGTATACTTTTCGAAAGTAAGTAATACAAAAATACGTTTTGACTGATGTAAGGGCTGATTTATCAAAATGTATCTAATTTTCACGGATCTACCTGAAAAAAATACAAAACACGCATAGAAACTGACGAAGTTTGTATGTAAACAAATATTTATGTTGAAACTTTGAATAAATATTCTTATTCCAGAAATAATTAGACGTGTTTTTAGTGTTCCGTACGGAACACTTATAAGATCACTTCGGTATCTGTCTGTCTGTCTGTCTGTTTGTCTGTATGTCTGTCTGTCACAACCGATTTTCTCAGAAACTATTTGACATAGAAAGGTGAAATTTGGTAATAATATAGGAATTGATGGCCTCATCAGAGCCATGTAGTTTTGAGAGTTAAATTTTGACTTAAGGGGTTAGTCGGAAGTAAAAAAAAAAATTTTTTACTAGGTCGTCTAGTGTGGTGTCAAATGAAAGCTTGTGAAAACACGAGTAAAAAATATATAATGTTATACTTGCGCGCACTTTTCTTTGTATTATTTTTAAAAATTCGCGAAAAATTGCTGTTCCCCGCCTTATCTCGAAAAGTTCTTATCAAAAAATTTCGAAAAAATTCTGGAATATTCTCCACGGGGTGTAGATTGAACGAAAATTATCACGAGTGCATTACCTTTAATAATTTATCTGGTATATAAAAAAAAACAAAAATTTCAAGGTCATCAGATTTCAGTAAGGATTGGAAACAAACTTTGTTGAAAACTCATTTGGGGTGTATTTTGTGAAGTCACTGATCATTTTATACCTCTGTAACAAAATTTTTTATTTTAAAAGCAATCAACGTACGGAACACTAATTGCGCAAGTTCAACTTGCACTTGACCGTTTTTTTTTTTTTTAAATCAGCCTTCTAAAGGTTAAAATTAAGTTGCAGAGTTTATATACTTACAGGGTGGAAATTTAAAGCGGTCGGTGGAGGGGAAGTACTCGAAATATTGGGCAAACTTTATGCAAAGGAAACATTTCATTATTTTTAAACATCTCTAAAAATGTATTTTTAAAAAACCGCTTGCTTGAACAGAGAATCGAACCGGAAATGACAACAAATAAGTGACCCTGCCTTAAGTGTATGGAGGCTTTTTTGACATTAATTTTGTTTACATTTTTATGACATTGATGTAACTTCTAAATAAATTGTTCCGTAGTTGTTTTTAATACTAATCGTCGTTGGTTAAGTTTCAAATATTAATTTAAACATGTTTTCTCATAGTTCCAATTAATTAGTTAAACATAACAGAAAAATAGTATAGAAAGGAGTATGGAGACTTTTGGGCGGACTGCATGTATGTATATATATATATATATATATATATATATATATATATATATATATATATATATATATATATATATATATATATACGTATATACATATATATATATATATATATATATATATATATATATATATATATATATATATATATGTTATATGTATGTATATATATATATATATATATATATATATATATATATATATATATATATTTTCAATTTCTTGGGCTTTATGGTTCTTTTGTTTTAAGGATAGAGAAATTACATCATGTTCTAGTTAGAATTTATTGAAAACGTTTCGCCCGATTTTCAGGCTTCTTCAGTTCTTCTAAAAATTGAAATTTTCTGTTTTGGATATTCAATAGGACGCACAATTTTTTTTTTTTTTTAATTATGAATATATAAAATTCTTATATATATATATATATATATATATATATATATATATATATATACAATGTAGAAGGTGAAAATAATAAAAATACACACAAAATATATAAAATATTTTTATATATATTTTGTGTGTATTTTTATTATTTTCACCTTCTACATTGTATATATATATATATATATATATATATATATATATATATATATATATATATATATAAGAATTTTATATATTCATAATTAAAAAAAAAAAAAAAAATTGTGCGTCCTATTGAATATCCAAAACAGAAAATTTCAATTTTTAGAAGAACTGAAGAAGCCTGAAAATCGGGCGAAACGTTTTCAATAAATTCTAACTAGAACATGATGTAATTTCTCTATCCTTAAAACAAAAGAACCATAAAGCCCAAGAAATTGAAAAAATATATATTCAATATTCCAAGGTTCAAGAAAGAATTCAATCCAACTTATATATATATATATATATATATATATATATATATATATATATATATATATATATATATATATATTTGTTAGCTGTCAGCATTTTCTATGGGAAAACCCTCGCCTCGTTCCAGACCTGGTTGAAAAAAATTAGGATTAGCCGAACGGTGCAATATGAGAAGGAGAATATTAATTATTTATAATTGTTTTCAGGCAGACTGGCTTGTTTACATTACGTAGATTTAATTATACTTAAGTTACTGTTATTGATTTGTCCCGAAACCATTCATATATAGTTATTATGACAGATATGAGCATAGCTTATAAAAACTGTAACCCTAATGAGATTTAGGTAACAGATATTTTGGTACACACTATGAATTATAGTTTAGAGAGCCGAAGTAGTCGGCCAGCTTTGTTAGATGTCTGAATACAATTGTTAATAAAAGTTATTGTTGTAGAAATTGCCCAAAAGTGTTTAAATTAATTTTTTTTTTAATAAAAGCTCACATATATATATATATATATATATATATATATATATATATATATATATATATATATATATATATACATATATACATATATATATATATATATATATATATATATATATATGTACATATATATATATATATATATATATATATATATATATATGTATATATATATATATATATATATATATATATATATATATATATATATATATATATATATTGTGCGTTGATTTTAAATAGGAATTGGCTTCAATAAAAAATTTATAATTCTTAAAACATGAAAAGAATCCGTTCATCTGTTTTAAGTCCTATATTTTCGCTAATTTAAGAATTTAATAGAACAATTGCCATACCAGGGTATAATTCTTGATAACGTCAAAATAAATATTTCAACAATACTACGTCATATTCTGGGTTTACCAGGGCTTTAAAAGGAGGAATTGAATTAATCTTACTGTAAATTTACAATGAAACAAAGTTAGTGTATCTAACACGAGCCGAAGGTAATTAAATTACAATGAAAATTCTAAAATAAACCAAATATGTTCCCTGAAAAATATTTGACAAAGATTGTGCTTAAAGCCTTGAAATCTGTGGGAAAATAGCGATAAAATTTAAAAATAGAAACATAGTTATAATTGTGCAATCACTTTATTTTTGCATGGCAAAAATTATTAAATTTTATTTTTAAATTTTTTGTCTGTATTAATAATCAAATATTTACTTGATTTATTATAGACTCCAGAATAGGAAATTCTAAATTGCTCTAAACACTACCAGTATATTATGGGCACGGATTTAAATATGTAATATAAACTTTAGAAGCTGATATCCTGAGAAAGTGTTTTAATGAAACTAAGCATCCTGAAATCCTTCAGAAAAATCCAGGACAGTTTTAATGTTTGAATTATCAATAGTATAAAATTGCTCTTATAGAATGTCGACGACTACAGTATACTAAGCATATTAAATTTGCGCACACACTATACAGTAAACTTCTTAAAATCAGGCTGTGGACCATCAAAACCCAGACCAACAGTACTATAAAATTTCAGATTGTCATCATATAAAAGACAGATGTTCTAGAACAAGAAACATCATTTTTCTTCTTCTTCTTCTTCCTACGTTAGGACCATGTCCTGTGTTCACTTCAAAGGTTTCCCAGAAACAATTGCGATGATGAAGACCAGCTCTCATACCATCTTATTGGTGGTCTTCCAAGCTGTCGAGGTGTGTTTGGTCGCTTCTCTTTTGCAACCTTAGCCAACCGGTCATTTGGCATTCTGTCCACATGGTCTCTCCATTCTCTTCTCCTATTCCTTGCCCATCTCACCACATCCTGTATTTCACACATTTCCCTTATTTCTTCACATTTCTTCCGGTCAAATAAGGTGTGTCCGGTTATCGATCTAAGTGTTCGCATTTCTGTTGTTCTTAGGAGTCGTTTTGTTATTGTGTTCTCCACTCTGGTTTCTATCGCGTACGTCATGATCGGTCTTACGCATGTTTTGTATATTCTTACTTTGCTCCTGGTGCTCATATATTTGTTTCTCCAAATTATATATCTTAAGTATCCTGATATTAATGATGCCTCTGTTGTTTGAGTTTTTACTTCCTCCTTAAGGTTCCTGGTACTTGTTATGTTTGCCCCTAGATGTCTGAAAGACATCACTTGTTCTACGCTCTGATCATAAATCGCGAGTTTGCATCTATTCGGTTCTTTAGATATTGTAAGGGATTTTGTTTTCTTTACAGATATTTGCATATTAAACACTTTTGCTGTTTGTTGTAACTTATGCAGGAGTCTCTTTAAGTTATCTTCGTCTTCTGATATGATTACTGCATCATCGGCGTAACATATTATTTTTATTTCTTTGTCTCCCAATCGATATCCTCTCCCAGTTTTCTTTACTTCGTTTATTATTCCATCCATTATGATGTTAAATAAGATTGGGCTTAGGCTATCTCCTTGTCTGATTCTGGTTGTCATAGGTATTTTATTGCTTAATTTATTTGCCACTCTTACATATGTGTGGTTGTTGATGTTCAGCTCTTCGGTAGTTTTTATTATATTCGGGTGAATTCCCCTTTTTTGTAGTGGGGTTATGACATCAGTTAACCGTACCCTATCGAATGCCTGGGTAAGATCAATGAAACACATAAAGGCTATCTTATTAAACTCTATGGCTTTTTCGGTAATTTGGCGGATTATAAATATGGCGTCTATAGTTCGTCTGTTCTTTCTGAACCCTTGCTGTTCTTCACAGATTCCGGTTAACATTATTTCTTCTGGTAAAATTTTAGTGAACAATTTGAGTACCGCACTCATTAAGCTGGTACCTCGATAGTTTTTTGGATCTGTCCTTTCTCCTTTTTTGAAAATTGGTATCAAGATGCTTTCTTTCCATTCGGATGGTATAATCTTCGCTGTGAGTATTTTGTTAAAGAAAATCTGTAATTCTTCTAGTAATTTATCACCTCCATATTTGATCATTTCGTTCTTAATTTCGTCCATGCCCGGGGCTTTTCTGTTTTTTAGTTTCGCTGCCATGTGCTGTATTTGATTCAAGGAAATGGTCCTATTTAGTTGGGCAACATTTTCATTTTCATGCTGTATTTCCTGTGTTAATGAATTGGTTTCTGATGGACTATAGAGTTTTTCGAAATATCTTTCCCATTCTTCCACCGTAATTTTTGTATTTTGTATATACTCATTTATCGGTTTTTTTCTATTTCTCAGTAGCCATATTTTTTTTGTCCTCCGTATAGATCATGTCCCATATCGTTCGAAAATTTCTCCCAATGCTCTCTTTTAATTTTCTGGATATTCTCGTTGACCCTGTTTCTTACATTTTTATAATCACTGTATGTTATAGGATTGGATCTGTATTGTAGGTACGATTTTTTTTTTTTTTTTCAGCTAATGTCGTAACTTCTTGTTTGAACCAAGGCTTTGTATTTGGTTTTCCCCCTATCTTTATAGTCCTTCTTCCAAATGCTTCTTCTGCTGCTTCTAGCATATTAGTTTTTGGTTTTGTCCATGCCGTTTCTACGTCATCGGACTCTCGAATATCTTTTGTGGCTATTTTTTCTGTTAACCTTTGTTTATATAGATATTTGGGTGAGTCGTCGGATAGAGATTCTATATTGTAAATCATTTGTAAATAACAGAAAGTGGTATCAAATGAGAATCCTCTAAACACCGTGAAATACCACTATAGATATACATACTGCCGTGAGGTAAAAAGTCTGGAGGCTTTTGAAGAAAAATACACTTATTCCAGCGATTTTCCAACATTTGGATACCTTTCATATAATACGATTGGTCGAGCTTTCTCAAACTCTCCTAAGGGCATGCCAATAATAGAGAGTTACAATAAGTAAAGTGAGGACTGATGATTGTATTACACACTAGCATTTTAGACCACCACGAAAGATTTCCTGCAATTCTTCTGAAAAACCCAATCGTTTTCCTCAACTTTGTACATAAATAGTTAACATGCTGCACAAAATTTAGTTATGGATCTAAGACTACTCTCAAATATTTAATTTCATAGACCCGTTCAATAACCGCACTGTTTATCTGAACAACATGAGTATTATTATCGAACTGACCACACCTACCCCTTGTGCCCAAAACCATAAATTTAGTTTTTTTTCAGAATTCCATTTCAGTCGAGTCATACAGGATAGCCAACTCACCATTTAATACTTCGATGGCTTCCGCAGAAACCGAGTCAAGCTTGTCATCAGCAAACAGGCAAACGATATAAATGAAGCTGTATATGCATGTTTTATAAATTACAATAAAGCTTTTAACTGTGTGATGCACGAGAAATTAATAGACATTCTAGAAACAACAAATATAGACAAAAGAGGTCTAAATATTATTAATCATCAGTGGAAGTTAAAATTTGGCTGGAAGAGTCCGAAAACATAAAAATAACCCAAAGACAGGGATGCATTTTCTCACCACTTTTTTTAATCTCTATTCTGATAATGAGTTTAATGAGGTCATCTATGAATCCATTGAAGAAATAAGAGTTAATGGGTGTACACTGAACAACATACGGTATGCTGATGATACTGTTCTATCAGCAAATAATATCAAAGATATCCAGCAACTGATCAATCGAGTCGTAACAGTCAGCGAAAGATTTGGATTAATTATGAATATAAGAAAAATCAAGTGGATGGTAATAACTAGACAAAGGATTATATGCATTTGCATATTTTCATATGCATTTGCATATTTTCATATGCATTTGCATATTTACACCATTCTCACAGATTATTGCATATTTTACCCAAAATCTAGTAATGATGCATATTTTCCCTATATTTACAATATTTCTCGGTATTACTAGGCAATTGAATTGCTCAGGGTAATGTCGTCGTCTGGAACCGATCTTATCGCCGGAACATTACCTACAATAGTCTAAACATCGATTAGGTTAAAGTACCAAGGGAATACCCAAAATTACGACGGTATTTTATTCCTTTGTTTCTTGGTCGGGATATTAAGTGATAAGTAGTTAGTTTCTAAGAATATTTGTTTGAGCGTGGATCAAATAAACAATTTTCTCGAAGACGAATTTTTATTTTAAAACAAGATATCAGTTTTAACATTATTGTTCACGCGCTTGCATCAGTGTAGTCTTTTTGCAATTTTTAACTTGTTGTGTTAAAGTTTAACGTGTACCATGCCACCCGCAAGCTGATTATCCTGGAACATTTACATACGACGGAAATGTTTTATATTGTCGAGTTTGCGAGAAAAGTGGTTCGTGCTCAAAAAAGTTTCAAATTGACCAGCATGTCAAGACAAGTCTTCATATCGCAGGATTGCAAAAAAAGGCCCACGACAACAACTTATAACAGCAGCAAGTAGCAGTGATTCCACTTCTATAGGCAAACAAAAAACCACTTTAGCATGTATTTATGTGAAGCATTGCTTGCAAGTAATATTCCTCTCCACAAACTTACAAATCCTACATTCAAAGATTTTCTGCGAAAATATTGCTTGAATCAAAAAATACCAAACAAATCAACACTGCGTAAAAATTACATACCAACAATTTACCAACAGGTTCTGGAAGAAATACGTAATGAACTTAAGGATGACCTTATTTGGATTTCAGCTGATGAAACTACCGACAGTTGTGGTCGCTATATTGCGAATTTAATTGTGGGTTTTTGGTGGCCTGCAAAGAACTTGACAAGACAAATCATTCTACGATCGCCAAATTTGTGAATGAGGATATTAAAAAAATATTTCCTGAATCTTCTGCAGATGAAAAAGTGTTTATATTTGTCTCAGATGCTGCTCCCTATATGATCAAGGCAGCCAAAGTCCTCCAAGTATTTTATCCAAATTTAATTCATGTGACGTGCTTTGCTCACGGAGCCCATCGACTCGCTGAAGAAGTACGATCCACGTTTGGAAATGTAAATAAAGGCACCTGCTCGCAATAACGCCTATAAAGAAAAACTGCCAAATGTGCCTTTACCTCCCAAACCAGTGGTAACTCGATGGGGAACATGGATTGAAGCTGTACTATTTTACAATGAACATTTTGAGGCCATCAAAGGTGTAGTAAATGACTTCGATAGTGTAGAGGCCATGGCAGTTCGTCAATCTAAGGAAGCATTCAACGATTCTGATATTAAGAAAAACATAGCTTTGATTAGCACTCACTTTTCCCACATACCTGCGGGTATTAAAAAGCTTGAAACTCGAGGTTTGGCGTTGACCGAATCAATTCAGTTAATGAATAAAATCCGTCAAATAAACTCCACATTGCCAAATGTATTCCTGCGTAGAGTTAAAGAAAAGTTTAAAAACATTTTGTGCAATAACCCAGGCTTTGAACCTTTGTGTCAAATTGATAGTTTTATTAATGGGACGGGTGAACTTTTGCCAGAAACAAAAAGTGCTAAGATAGCACCCAAATTCAAATACTGCCCAGTTACCTCAGTGGATGTGGAACGGTCTTTTTCCACTTATAAAAATATTTTAAGTGATCGAAGACACGATCTTACTACCCAACATTTGTAACAATACCTTATTGTTTACGTGTACAGGAATACAAATGTTAAATAATTTTAAAAAATGTTAAATAATTGTTAATTAAATTTAAACATCGTCGATAACTTGTTAATTTTATGCTGATTTTGAAGTAAAAAACTAAAAATTACTACTTTTATTATTAATTAATATTGCATATTTTGACCCTTTTCATGCATATTTTAAGCATTTTTCATGCATATTTGCGCGCATATTTCAAGATTTTTATGTTGCATATAATCCGGTCTCTAGTAATAACAAAGAAAAATCTACCACCAGAATCCCTCGAAATCAGGAACAACACCGTAGAACAGGTCTCCACATTTAAATATTTGGGAACCAATATAAATGACAAGTGGGATCCAAGAAAGGAAATATATTCCTGAATTGAACAGGCCCGAGTAACATATATGAATATGAATAATGTTTTTACACCGCACAAGTCTCAGTCTCGAACTCCGAATGAGAATGGTGAGAGCGTATGTATTCTCCGTGATATTGTATGGATGTAAGAGAAACGACTGGAATCTTTGGAAATGTACATTTATAGATGTTTTCTTCGCATCTCCTGGGTACAGTAAATAAAAAGCACAGAAGTACTAAAAAGAATGAACAAAATGAAGGAATTACCAACAACATAACAAATAAGAAAAACTCAAAGCGTTGGACATGTAATGAGAGGCATAAAGTACGAATTGTTACGTCTAATTATTAAAAGCAAAATAAGGGGCAAACGATTGATTGGAAGACGACAGAATTCTTAGCCAAACGACATGAGAAGGTGGTTTGGATGTGCTTCGAGTAATATTTTTCGAGCAGCAGTTTCTGAAGTTCGATTAGCTCTATGGATAGCTAACCTTCTTGAGGAGATGGCGTCGTAAGAAGAAGAATATAATGCAGTAAAATTATAGTAAATAGTTTTACCTAATAGAGAGGAAAGTAAATAACATTATATCTATAAGAAACAGCTGAATATTTTTTAAATTTTTCTTTTAATAAGTTAAATATAACATATAACTTGCTATTAAAATTAACAAATATAAGTGACAACATCGTATCTACAGCCGGTTTACTAGCAGAGAGCATTGGAAATCTGTCCAGTGTTTTCTATTTGTCCTTACCGCACTCACTGAAGTTTCTTATGGATCACTGATTTGGCAGGAAACAATGTTATGAATGACATACTCTGTATATTCTTTTTTGTATGCAATAAATGATCTTTCTAATTTTTTTTGAACTTTAATATTTAAATTATTTTAAATGTTCCTTTACATGGAAAAATATCAAGCTAATTTATTTAATTTTATAACATGAGGATACACACACTCGTGGTACCTTATTAAAACACAACAACCCATAATTTGTCTCGCTATGTTAGGTGCTAATTTATTCGGTTAGTTCTGCGGTGACCAGGGGCAAACTATTAAAATTTTACTGCCGCTTTACTTGGTTAAATTAGACTGTGGTATGCGTACAGCGATAAAACTGTTATTTCCTCTGTAATTATTTCGAAATTTTCTATTTCAAATGGCGTAAAATTATGCAGACTGTTATTAGGGTTGGAGCATTTTTATCAGATTGTATATTCCTATAAAGAAGAATATGAAACAATACATTTTTAGGTATCTTGAATCGCTAAATCTTAATTTCGCTTGTGCTTTTTTTTGGTGAGCCCTCTTGTCTCTCACAATAGTGGTGCTTCATTTCGGTGAATCCTTCCACCTCTCACCTTCGGGGTGCTTTATTTCGGCGAGGTTGGATTTCTTGGTGTGAAGTTCTTTCATTAGGTTATGTTAAATTTGGCGTTCTTGGTATAAAGCTTTTAGGATTAGGTTTGGAAGTATTTCCACCACAAAAATGAAGATGTTCACTGATTTTGAGCTTTTTTTGAGGTTAGAAAAAAATAGTGACCTAGTAGAGGGGAACTCCGATGTCAGATTCAGAATTAGGATCTTAAAATATGTAGATATATATTGTTTTCAGACATCTTTTATTAGTTTCGCAATAGTCCCGTTATAAGAATGAATATATTTTCTAATTTTGCTCTATTTTTTGGGGTTAGGAAACAATGGTGATGTAGGAGACGAATTCCGATACGTCAAATTCAGATTCAGCATCTCAAAATACATAGAAATATATTGTTTTAATAATAATAATAATCATTTATTAGTTCCAAGAATAACAATAGTTATAAACACAAAATGGTATGGAACATTGTACAAAGAACAAAAAGATAAAACCGGTCAAGTGCAAGTTGAACTTGCACAATTAGTGTTCCGTACGTTGATTGTTTTTTGAAATAAAAATTTTTGTTTAGGGTGGTATAAAAAGATCAGTGACTTCACAAAACACACCCCAAATGAGTTTTCAACAAAGTTTGTTTCCAATCTTTACTGAAAACTGGTGACCTTGAAATTTTGTTTTTTTTTATATACCAGATAAATTATTAAAGGTAATGTACTCTGTATCTATACACCGTGGAGAATTTTTTCACTTCCGATTTCACCCCTCAAAACGAACCCCTTAAGTCAAAATTTATGTTACGGTGGTATAAAATGATCAGTGACTTCACAAAACACACCCCAAATGTGTTTCCAACAAAGTTTGTTTCCAATCTTTACTGAAATCTGATGACCTTGAAATTTTTGTTTTTTTTATATACCATATAAATTATTAAAGGTAATGCACTCGTGATAATTTTCGTTCAATCTACACCCCGTGGAGAATATTCCAGAATTTTTTTCGAAATTTTTTGATAAGTACTTTTCGAGATAAGGCCCAGGACAGCGATTTTTTAACGGAGGGGACATGTTGTAGTGAAATGCCACAAGCGAATTTTTAAAAATAATACAAAGAAAAGTGCGCGCAAGTATAATATTATATATATATATATATTTTTTACTCGTGTTTTCACAAGCTTTCATTTGACACCACACTCGATGACCTAGTAAAAAAATTTTTTTTTCACTTCCGACTTCACCCCCCCAAAACTAACCCCTTAAGTCAAATTTAATTCTCAAAACTACATGGCTCTGACGAGGCCATCAATTCCTATATTATTACCAAATATTCATCTTTCTATGTCAAATAGTTTCGGAGAAAATCGGGTGTGACAGACAGACAGACAGACAGACACCGAAGTGATCTTATAAGTGTTCCGTACGGAACACTAAAAAGGACATTCACAAACACATACATATGTTTATGACAAAAACAAAAGGCTCAGAAGACAGCATTAAAGACAGTAATGGAAGATGAAAAGCATCCTTAACAAGTAGCAATAAAATTAACATTTTTAAGTTAAGTCTGTCTGAATCACTAAAGAAACTGTCTAAAGTATAATAAGCTTTTGATAATACAAACTTCCGTATTGTTTGTTGTTTTGGCTCTTACTTGCGGTAATTTTCGAACGCTCTCTGGGAAACTATTAAATATTTTGACGGAAGAATATTGTACACCTCTTTGGATATAATTAAAATTACACTTCTCATTTACAAGATCTGTTTTTATATCTAGTTTCATAATTGTGTCTGTTTTGCGCATTTTCAAAGAGATCCTTGTTAATACGAACAAACATAAAGGAGTCCAATATATACATATTAGTTGAAGTTAAAAGGGATTTACTGACAAAGACATTCCTACAGCTTTCACGATAATGCATCTTAAAAGTAGCTCTGATACATTTTTTTTTAATTTAAAAATTTTGTCTACTTGGGGAGAATTTCCCCAAAAAATCAAACCATACATCTTTTACCAGTTTTCAGTATTTTTGTCATAAGAATGAAGATATTCACTAATTTTGAGCTAAGTTAGAAGAAAATCCTAACCTGATGGAACAAAAGGAACACTGACATGTTTTTAGCGACCGAAATTAAATATACAGAATATGGATTCATAGTATATTACTTCTCACGTATTTAACAAAACAAAATGTGGGTCTGTGATTAAGTTAGGTTAGATTTTGTTGGTTTTGTTAGAAGTTAGGGTAGTTTATAGTTTATATACGGAATTTAATTTATAAGCTCTAAGCTTACATATTTTTTATCAATTAAGTTATCTTATGTTTGTTTTTGATATTTATTTTGTTGATTTTACTTATATAATTTTGAGATTATATGTGTTTGATTTACGCAAAAACTAGACGTGCTGGGTCGAAACGGACAACGGATTTCTTTTCAACGACCAAAAATACGTATACGGCACCTTGTCGTGTTTGAATAAAAAAAGTTGCGGTCCTGTGTTATCTTCAGAAAGATTTTTTTAATTTTGCCGCTCCTTGACACAGCGTTAATTTCGCGTCATGTGAAAACAAAGACATGACTCGTTTTTTTCGACGTTCTGAGTGTCTTTGCCTACCGAGCTACGTTTTAACAACTCGTCGACATTTTTCGTCTCCTTAAAGTGATTTACTAACTTTTTTACAAACGAGACCGACTTATCAATATATGTAGCGGCCGCGGAATGTATTATTTTACCCCCCCTTGGATGGAAACAAAGAAAGACTGCCTCGAACCGACGCGCAAACAAGTGACTCATTGAGGATTTTAAGTGATTTCGACGAAAGTTCGGAATCGACTTTTACTTTTACTAAAATAAATCGTAGACAAAGGTTCCCTCTACCGATTTTTTTTTTGAATCGTTAGAATCGCATCTATCACAAATGAATTATCGCGCATATGTTCTTATTTGATAGACTGTACAACATAAAATTTCAGAATTGTACTACTTACTCCATGCATATTGCATATGTCTAGAAAGGTCATCACATTTAAATGTGTTTGCATAAAAACTGTAAAAACAAGGTGAAAAATTGAAATAATTATATAAAAAGTTACAAATTTGCATAAACGTACACAGTTTTTTACCTCGGTTAACTGCATAATAACTATAATAAAAGCAACGCGCGTGTAAACACGCTCTTCAAGCCAAACGTCAGTTCGGCACCACGTTTGTCAGACCGAGTCACGTTTATTTTTTCACAATAACACATTAGTACAATAACATTAATTAAAAATGTCTTTCCAAGGTTGCTTCAGATTATATTTCTTTGGTTCTTGTGATGGAACCTGTTGTATTATATTTCTGTAAGGGTGTGGGCATCAATAGCTTGTTATTTCTACATTAAATGACAGCATGTAAAGTCTAAAGAGTAATTTAAATAAGGACACCCTCGGTTCAAGTATATCTATTAAAAAAAAAACGGGCCAAGTACAAGTCGAGCTTGAGGAATTAGTGTTCCGTACCATTTTACCAACTTTTAAAATAAAAATTTTTGTTACGAAGGTATAAAATTGCCAGTGACTTCACAAAACTCACCCCACACGAGTTTTCAAAAATCAGTATCTAGGATTCGGACACAAAACTTTTTTGTGATGGATAAAAACACTTTTTACAACGTGAACTTCTATAACATTAGGAAAATTGCAAAATACATTGTCTATCAAGGTTCTATCTCTAGTAGAACTAGTAATGGAGGCAAATATCGTAAAATTATCATGCTTTTTGGAAATTTTTGGGTATAGCTTGGAAATCGATTTAACTACTTTGTAACAGTGAGAACATAATGTAAATGAGTTTTCTCAACCTAATTTTGACCGCAAGGCCACTTTTCTTCTATATTAACATAGTGCATTTTTTCACATTTTGGTGCTTTCGGCTAACTATTTCTTAAATATCTCAGCTTTTGTTCGTTGTTATGGGATAGAAAAAAATTAATTTTACTCGTCATAAAATTGCCTAAAAAACTGCGCGATTGCGTTAAAAAATATTAAGTCCCCTACGGTCAGAAAGTATTTGCCCACCTAGAAATTTCAATGTAACTGCCAAAATTTAATACCTAATTAAACCCTTTTAATATATTAAGTAAATTTAATTGTTCTTAACAAGTCTCCGTCATAAAATTGTTTAGATAAGCCTTTTTGATGAAATCACAAATTGAAAACCAATTAGAACAAATTTCCAGT
This sequence comes from Pachyrhynchus sulphureomaculatus, assembly GCA_019049505.1. Taxonomy (NCBI): domain Eukaryota; kingdom Metazoa; phylum Arthropoda; class Insecta; order Coleoptera; family Curculionidae; genus Pachyrhynchus; species Pachyrhynchus sulphureomaculatus. Next base: position 140,512,916 of record CM032455.1, read on the forward strand.
TTTGCATGATACTTGTTTTGAGGCGATTTCTGAGAATTCCTGTTGAAGTAAGAACTCATTTCAAGTTTCTAGGGATTATGGAAATTCCTATTGACACATAAAAACTATGCTATAAATACCATTGCCCTTTTAAAAATTAACCATTCGCAAACAGTACTTTGTCATTGATACAGGCTCAATTGTTTTGTGAAAATGCCAAAAACGAAAGAAGTTTCCGTTGAAAATCGGGCTCTGATAATTGCGATAATCAAAATGGTCACTCGAGTCAAAATCGCCAGTGATATACCGATGCCAAGGAGAACAACGGTGGACTACATCGTAAAAAAAATTATGCTGGACATGAAATTCTCAACCAAAACGACTCCCGCTGAAGACAGAGCTATAACAATGTCCAGCAGACGTAATAGCCGCCTAACCGCACCAGAAATCACGGCTCAAGTAAACCTGGAGCGGCCCATCCCCATCAGCGTGACAACCGTGTAGAACAGGTTAACAGAAGGTGGATTATACGGGAGATTTGCAGTGGGAAACCACTTCTTAGGCAAGTGAATAAACGTAAACGATTAGAATGGACCCGAGAACATGAAAATTGGACATCAGAACAATGGAATTCCGTCCTTTGGAGCGACGAATCTAAATTCGAAATTTTCGGTTCAAATCGACGAGTTTACGTGCGGCGGTCAGCCTACAGTATAACATGGTGGAGGTTCAATAATGGTTTGGGGTTGTTTTGGCAACGGTAGAGTTGGAAAAATCTTTAGGATAGAAGAAATTATCCGAAAAGAACAGTATCAAGAAATTTTGCTAATTCAAATGCTTCCTTCTGGATGAGATATTTTTCAGGGGAAATTTATTTTTCATCATGACAAGACCCTAAACATTCTGCTAAACAAATGAGAGAACTTTTGGACCAATGGAAATCCGATGACGTCCTGGAAGTGATGATTTGGCCTCCACAATAACCCGACTTGAACTCCATCGAATTGCTGTGGGACCATTTGTACAGGTGTGTTCGAAAACTCAATCCAAGATCAGAAAATCACTTGTGGGAACTTTTACAAGCAGAATGGGTTAAAATAACCGAAGAAACTACTGAACAGAATGCCGAAACTCTGTAAAGAGGTAATTAAAAACAAAGGAGGTCACATAAATGAGAAAAATCCTGGAAAATCATGAATATTTTTCTGATTTTCTGGACTGTAAATAATATGAAAATAAATAATAATTAATTAAAATTTAAAAAAAATATATTATCTGGGTGTTTGTTGTCTTGGGACTGAAATAACTAGGTGGGCAAATACTTTCTGACGGTAGTGTACATAACCTAAAAAAGGTATTTACTCCGGCAAATTGAGAAATGGTTTTTTACGGATAACTTTCTTTCAGTTCGATATTACGGCTTTAAATTATAGAAAAATATAGCTTTTATATTAACAAAAAAGTGTGTCGAATTTTATTAATTTATTATGAGGATTGGTCAAAATTCGGCTTTTAGTCCAAATCTTGTTATGGATTTTTCTTGTGGGCGAAAGGTCACCGGGAGCTTTTTTTTTTAAATATGCAAAATTTTAAGACGGTTAGAAGGAAAAATAAAGAATATACAAAAAGCTATCTTATTTTTCAATTTTTTCGTCACGAAAAATTCAATTCTTTTCGCTCTTGCTCTAGAAAATGTCTGGTGCATTCTCTTTATTTCTATTCAATATTTTATCTTAAATACGAGTATAACATGAAAAAGTGATTCTATAAAAAATACTACCTATTTTGTAATAAAATTATCATTTAGCTAAAAGAAAGAAATTGTTACTATTTTAATGCTGAGATAACAGTAATAGTAATGTGATAAGGGAGTTTAAAAATAAAACAACAATATTAAACAAAAAGGATATTTAGATTTAAAAAAATAATTTATCTGGTATATAAAAAAATATATTTTTCAAGATCATCGAATAGATTGTCAAATCTTCTTCTTCTTCTTCCGACTTATAGCTAGGCACTATTGCCTGTTTTCTTTGTTTCCTGCTCTATAGATTGTCGCTCCATCTCTTACTTGGACGTCCCACTGATCTTCTTCCGTTCGGTGACTTGTCTCTTGCAATCCGTACTATCCTGTTGTTTGCCATTCTTCCTACGTGTTGATCCCATTCCACTTTTCTTCCTCTTAGCCACTGGTTAATATTTTCTTTATTACATGTGGGTCTTATATCTTTACTCATTTCTCTATCCCTCAGTGTCTTGTTTGTACATCTTCTAAGTATTCTCATTTCGGTTGATTCCAACATCCTCTGTTTTATACTTGTATCGGGTGTTGTTTTAGATGTGTAAATCATTACTGGTCGTATTACGCTCTTGTATATTCTTGTTTTGGTCTCCATGCTATAATATTAGCCTTGTTAACTTGGTGTTTTACTTGCCTCGATTTTTGCGATACTAGATATTTTGATGCCCAGGTAATCGACCTCCATCACCTGTTCTATTGGTTTATCTTCCAGTTTTGCACCTAATCGGCTCTTTTGATATTACTATTGTCTTGGTTCTTTCAGTTGAGATTATCATATTATATTGTTTTGCTGCTATGTAGAATTCATATAGCAGCCTTTACAGATCGTTCTCGGTCTCAGCCATTATTATCGCGTCATCTGCATAACATATAATTTTAAGTTCTTTGTTACCCATTCTATATCCTTTCCTTCTTTTGACATTTTTTATAATTTCATCTATGCCAATATTAAATATAAGAGGCCTTAAAGAGTCTCCTGCCTGATTCCAGATTCATAGTTGATTGGTTCTGTTATTCCTTCTGTTAATCTTGCGACTATTTTATTGTCTTTATATATATTCTCGATAGTTTTAATTATGTCTAATGGAATGTTCCTGTTAGATAATAGATGAATAAAGTTCTCTATTTGCACATTGTCGAAAGCTTTTTTTAAGTTTATCAGGCACAAGTATACTGGAATATTTTACCTGTCTCACAATGAATACGGCATCGGTGCATGAGCGCCCACTTCTGAATCCTTGCTGTTCTTCTTCCAGTTGTATTCTCGAGTTTATTTTTGTTGTAATAATCTTTGTTGTTAATTTTAGTGTACAGTTTAGTAGATTTATGCCTCTATAGTTATTTGGATCTTCTTTTTATCCCTTCTTGTGCATTAATATAACTGTCGCTGTTCTCCATTCATCCGGGATTCTATTCGATCTTATAATCCTCTGTATAAGTGTATGGAGTTGCTGAACCAGAGAGTGTCTCCTATATTTTAGTAGTTCATTAGCTATTTGGTATTCGCCAGGAGATTTACGATTTTTTAATCTTTCCAGTGCTTCTGTTACGTTTGCTTCCGTTATGTATGTTTCTTCGTTTATCGTTATCTCTGGTGTTTGTGGCAGTGTGATACTTTGTTCTCTTTTATATAATTGTGTAAGATATGTTACCCACGTTTCTTTCTTCACGTGTGTATACTCTATTAGTTCTTTCATGTCAGTTCTCTGCTGTTTTAGGAATCTCCAAATTTGTTTTTGTTGACCATTCTAATTTTCTTGTGTATCTCTCCCAGTACTCCGTTTTGTTCTTCTTACTAATTCGTGGGTTTCTGCTTGTATTCTTTTAAATCTTTGGTAGGCTTCATCTGTCCTGATTGACCTGTACTTTAGATAGCTTTCTTTCTTTTCACAGCATTTCTCTATGATTTTTGCACTGATCCATGGTGTTTTTGTTCTCCATTTTTTATTTTTAACGACAGTTTTAGTCCCTAATGCCTCATATGCTGCTTCTAATATATTTATTTTTAACCAACCATCATTTATGTTATCATGGTCATTTAATTGATTTATTCTGATTTTTTCTTTCAGCCTTCTCTGGTACAGATTTCTCGTTGATTTTTCTTGTAGAGTTTCTATTCTTATCTTCGTTTTCAGCTCCTTATTTTGGTGTTGCTTTGTGTTTCTTATGTTCCACCTTAGCTTATACATAAATAAATTATGATCACTTCCTACGTTTGGTGATGTCAAGCTTCTTACGTCTAATATATAGCGTGGGTGTATTTCTCTGTTTGTCAGAACATGATCTATCATTGATCTGTTACCTCTAGTGTTCTCGATGTATATTTATATTGCTCCTTATGGTCAAAGTATGTATTATTTATTCTCAACTTGTTTGTAGCGCAATAATTTATGATAAGCTCCCCGTTGTCATTTTTTTATGTATTCATTAAATCTCTGTTTAACTCCTGGTATCACCTCATTTCCAACTCTTGCATTATAGTCACCCATTATTACTGTTTCGTTGATTGATGTCTCATCTATCATTTTCGAGAGTTCTTCATAGTCTGTCTTTTTCCGGTTTACAATTTTCAGGTGCATAAATTCCCACTACATTTGTATTTTTGTTGTTTATTCTTAGTTTAACCATTACTATTCTCTCCGATATGTACTGACACTTAATTATGTAGTTTAGGTATTTCTTCTTAATCATCAGGGCTTCCTTTGCCCGCTGGTCTATCGCCACACCACTGTAAAGCAGGATATATTCTCCTAATACCATTTGTCCTTTCCCCTTCTTTTTTGTTTCTTGTAAGGCGCATATGTCTATTTTGTGTTCTTTGATTCCCTTTTCCACTTCCTGGTCTCTCCCATTTATAGACTTTACATTCCTAGTTCCGAGTCTCATTACAACCCGTCCTTTCCAATTTCCTAACTTTCTCCTTGCATGTGTCGTCATCGTTAAATCCGTCCTATTCCGAGGCAGGGCTCTCATTCTGTGAACGTTCTTGGTTTTTTATCCCAAGTAGGTTGCTAACCCGATCTGGGAACCCTCCTCCTTTACCCGGGCTTGGGACCGGCAACAGGTCACTAAGCTACTCAATACACCCAGCGACCTGCAGGCGGAGTTGGACAGTCAAATAAAAATTGCTAAAAATCGCAGCCCCCAAACCTATTTACTAATTCAAATATTTCGAAAAAAATTCTAGAATATTCTCTGTACGAACTGAACGAAAATTAGTACTCTTTAAAGATAGAGAAAAGATCCTTAACAGGCTCAATAAAAGGAACCGTTACATCATTAAAATTAATTTTAAGCCTATTCGCCTGACCCGCTTAGATACAAATAGCACTACTTGAGAAATTGAATAAAAAAATACCCTTTAAAGCAGCTGTGGAATTTATAGCATCCAACTGCTCTTATAAAACATAAATTTGGATGATCTAGATGGCTTAAAAATGACTGCTCTAGTTTTCTAGACTCATTTTAAACTGAAAAAAGAGAACTTATTAAAGGAAATTACCCCTGTAAAACATTAGTGCCATTAATTACATCTTGTCTGTTGTTATTTTGCCTATCGACAATCATAATTTTAATTTTATTAATATTCAGTTCAAGTCCGAGTTCTTTTTCTACCCTCTTAAATATTTGCAAGAATTCCTCTTCGCTTCCAACCAGAAGAACCGTGCCATCTGCAAATCTAAAATTAATAATCATTTTTCCGTTAATTGATATCCCTCCTTGTCAATCATCCCTCCGCATGATATATTCACCATATATATTGAAAAGTTTGGAATACAGGATGCAACCTTGTCTTACACCACAGTGACATTGAAATTCCTCAGATTCTGTATTATTAACAATAACATGGTACTTAGTATTGGTGTTCAGATTTTTAATTAGACTTATAAGATAGGTATGAACTCTCATTATATTAGGTACTGACCAGAGTTCTGCCCATTTACGCTTTTCGATAGTCCAAAAAGCATAAATAGAGAGAGTTGTTAAATTCACTCGCTTTTTCAATTTTCTGGTGAATGTTTAATAGTTGATCTCTGGTTCCCGGACCTCTTGAAAGCCGGTTTCCTCTGGTGAAATTTGTGGTTGAACGTACATTCATTAATTATTAATATTTGCAGATGGACTTTACTGGCATGAGAAATTAAAGTTATTTTGCGATAGCAATTTGTAACAGATCCTTTTTTATGGAAAATTTTTATAGAATATCTTGTCCAGTCTATAGGCCAATATAGAGTATGCCACGTATATATCATCATCATCATTAGCTTATTCCATCCATAGTCGGATGTAAGCCTCCCCAAGTTGCCTCCAAGGATCTTTGTTATTTGCTTTTTGCATCCAATAGTGTCCTGCTAATCGTTTTATGTCATCCGTCCATCTTCTCTGTGGTCTATCTCTCCATCTTTTGTGTTTTCTAGTCCTCCATTCAACTATATGGCGTGTCCATCTGTTATCATTCATACTTGCGATATGCCCCGCCCAATTTCACCTTAATATACATATTCGTTATATTACGTCTGTCACTTTTGATTTTCTTCGAATCTCGATATTAGGACTACGATCTTGGAGTCTAATATTTAGCATTCTCCTCTCCATTGCTCTTTGGGTTACCTGGAGTTTATTTTTTATACTTTTATTTAAAGCCCACGTTTCAGTGCTATATGTGAATACCGGCAGTACATATTGATGGTACTGACGGCATTGGAATTAAAATGATATGCAATTGCTATCCATATACTGTACCCATGGTTTTGCATCTAGTCAACAGTTGTATAGAAACCAAAACGTTTCCTGATCGGTGGAAAAGCTCGTTTTTATTCCCGACTCCAAAATCCTCCAACCCAAGTGAACTAAAAGACCTGCGACCCATAAGCATCTTACCAACTATGTCAAAGATCCTTGAAAGAGTCCTAGAGGCTCAAATACGTAGATACATCGAAACCCATAACTTGTTACCATCATCAACACAGTCAGGATTTCGCAAAGATCACAGCTGTAATTCTGCTCTTCTAAAAGTGACCAATGACATCTTCGAGGCTACCGATCGTGGTGAGCTTACTGTGATTGTACTGCTGGACTTCTCCAAAGCATTTGACAGACTAGATCATCATCTCCTTATTGCTATACTAAGATATCTTGGGTTTAGTGGTGAGGCTTGTCTTATGATTGAGAGTTATCTTGCAGGAAGACTGCAGTGTGTAAAACTAAATGGACAAGGGTCCAAGCCAATAAAAATCTGTAATGGTGTTCCACAGGGGTCTATCTTAGGGCCTCTGTTTTTCACTCTATATACATCTCAGCTTTGTACCTATCTTAAATATTCAAATTTACATCTTTACGCTGACGACTCACAAATCTACTTGTCTTTCAAGCTGAACAAATTATTGAGGGTAATAATAAAATTAACGAGGATCTTGCACTTCTGGTGACTGCCTCCGAAAAACACTGTTTGGTACTAAACCCAAAAAAATGTCAGTTGCTATTGTTTGGACGTACCGCTTGGAGAAAGCAATATTCTAACCATTTAAACATTATTGTAGGTACTGAGCGGCTAGAAAACTTGGATCATGCTAGGAACTTGGGTTTGATAATGGATATAGAGTTGAGATTCACAGCACATATAAATACTTGCATAAAAAAGGCGTTTACTAATCTTAAACTTATATATAGCCAGCGTCATTTATTAAGTGTAAATTTAAAAAAACTATTATGCGATAGCTTAGTTTTGTCCCACTTCACATTTTGTGATACAGTGTATGGTCCCTGTCTCCTGGAATGAGATGCTCGGCGTATTCAGCGCATTTAGAATTACTGTGTTAGGCTGATTGGTGGTATAAAAAAATACGATAGGGGTGTGACTGCAAAGATGAAAGAAGTTGGGTGGCGCTCCATGAAAAAAAGGAGACTTCTTCATAGTTTAGTAATATTTAATAAAATAATTTGTAAAATGCGCACAAATTACTTGTATCAAAAATTAAATTTAGACATGATGCTCATAACCTAGACTTAAGGCATAAACAACAAATATCACCACCCTTGCATAGAACAGCACAATATCGAAGATCATTCAGTTACCAGGTCTATAGCATTTATAATAAAGTTCCAGATAATTTAAAAAGTCTCAAAGGCTTGAAATTTAAAAATGAAATTGGCAAAGTTATATCATTATTTTTATAAATTGTTTTATTATGTTTACATGATACATCCGAAATATGTCTGCAACAGTACATGTATTCCCCATAATTATATATGATACATAAGTAATATAATAATTCCTAGGTTAGGATAGGTTAAGATAGGAAGCCAAGCTTCAACTTCGCCTTTTGTATATTATACAATAAAGTCATCATTATTATTATTATTATTATTATCGAATACACGGGCTTTTATTGTACGAGGCTGGTTTGAAAAGTCCGTGCAAAGTCCGAGAGATGGCACCACCGGCGTATCGAGGTCATGTTTAGTTAGTAGCATCTCTTGAATGAACGCACACCAAGTTTCAGCCATATTGGTCTATTTCTTTGTGTTTGGCATTCGTGTGAATCAAGGAAGTCGAGTGATTTTCAAGAAATGGACGAAAAAGAATTTCGTGTGGTGATTAAACATTACTTTATGAAAGGCAAAACGCCTCAGGAGACTAAAGAGAAGCGTGATAAACATTATGGTGACTCTGCACCTTCGATTAGAACAGTTTATAAGTGGTTTCAAAATTTTCGGACTGGCCATATGGGCACAAGTGACGCTGAACGTTCTGGACGGCCTGTGGAGGTTACGACTCCAGAAATCATTGATCAAATCCATGATATGGTGATGGATGACAGAAGAGTTAAGGTGCGTGAGATTGCTAGTGCTGTGGGCATCTCGACTGAACGGGTACATAATATTTTGCATAAACATTTGGACATGAGAAAGCTATCCGCAAGATGAGTGCCGCGATTGCTCACGCTTGACCAAAAACGGAATCGTGTGAAGTGTTGCAAGGATGGTTTGCAGCTGTTCCAGAAGAATCCGGAGGACTTTAAGCGTCGTTTCGTCACTGTGGATGAAACATGGATACATTACTATACTCCTGAGACCAAACAACAATCTAAACAATGGGTTACCAAGGGGGAATTTGCACCAAAAAAAAGGCGAAGACCGTTCCTTCGGCCGGAAAGTTTATGGCGACTGTCTTTTGGGATTCGCAAGGGATAATCCTCATCGACTATCTGGAAAAGGGTAAAACTATTACAGGTGAATATTATTCATCGTTATTGGACCGTTTGGAAACCGAGCTGCAAGAAAAACGCCCGCGATTGGCCCACAAGAAAGTCCTTTTCCATCACGACAACGCACCAGCACACACCTTTAAATTAATGGAAATAGGATTCCAACTCGTTTCACATCCCCCCTATTCTCCAGACTTGGCTCCCTCGGACTACTATTTGTTCCCCAATTTGAAGAAATGGCTGGCGGGGACAAAGATTTTATTCAAACGAGGAGGTGATTGCAGACACTAATGGATATTTTGCAGACTTGGACAAATCCTATTATTCGGAAGGGATCAACAAACTAGAACATCGTTGGACGAAGTGTATAAGCCTAAAAGGAGACTATGTCGAAAAATAAAAAGGTTTACCCCAAACACATAAGTAGTTTTTATTTTTGCACGGACTTTTCAAACCAGCCTCGTATTTGGGATGTCGCTGTAAATTGTACTGGGATGTATGTAGATTGTAACCTTTATTTTTCCACTTTAACGATTTGAACATGTCTTCTAGACTCAACGTGAACAGCTTTGGGGAGTCGCCTTGTCTAATTCCTCTTTTAATTTCTTGAGTGATTTTATTTGTTTTTCAAGCATTATTTGCGAAAAGGTATTTTTGTATATGTTTTCAAGAAGAGTTGTGTATCTTTCATAAACTCTGCTGTTACTTAAGGCGTTAAGGACTGCTCATATCTCTACCGAATCAAATGCTTTTTCGTAGTCAACCATTGCTATCCACAAGATGACCTTGTATTCATTTACTTTTTCCACTAGTAATCTATTTGTTTAAAGATGGTCCAAAGTGCTGTGTCCCTATCTAAATCCAGCTTGTTCACGTGGGTGATAACTGTCTAACTTGTTCGTTAATCTATATGTTATAATTCTCGTGAGTATTTTGTATAGTACCGATAACAGGCTGATGGGTCTATAATTCTCCAATTTAAATTTGTACCCTTTTTCAAAAAAAAAAAAAACACAATCAAGGCGTTTACCCAAGGTGTTGGTATTTTACTTTCTATAAAGCACCTGTTAAATAGAGCTAGAAGAGATTATATTATCCATGCCCCTTTATACCGTACCATTTCTATAATTGTTTCATCGTCCCCTGGTTCTTTATTGTTGTGCGTATGTTGTAGGGCGTTCATTACATCGGGAATTTCTTCAGATCACACATTTCTTACTAACACTCTATTTCCTTCTTCTTTCCCGGGCGGTGGCGATATTTTCGTGACATATAGTGTTTGATAATTTTTCTCTGTAGCTTCCTTTATCTCTTTGATTTGTACGATCTCTTGGTTATCGTTATTGACAAGTTTTATTATTTAATGTCTCCATTCATTCATTTGTTTGTTTAAGTGTTTCAAACTTTTCCCTCTTTCAGAGTTTCTTCTATTTCCGAGTTACTCTATTGTCTGACGTCTTCTCTGATCTATTTCTTTATTTTTTTTTCGTTTTTTTTTTATTTCATTTCTAGTCTGTCATTTGTAGGATCATTTCTTAGTAGTTTTCTCTGTTTCATGAAATTTATATTATCCATGCCCCTCTATACCTTACCATTTCTATAATTGTTTCATCGTCCCCTGGTTCTTTATTGTTGTGCGTATGTTGTAGGGCGTTCATTACATCGGGAATTTCTTCAGATCACACATTTCTTACTAACACTCTATTTCCTTCTTCCTTTCCCGGGCGGTGGCGATATTTTCGTGACACAAAGTGTTTGATAATTTTTCTCTGTAGCTTCCTTTATCTCTTTGATTTGTACGATCTCTTGGTTATCGTTATTTACAAGTTTTATTATTTAATATCTCCATTCATTCATTTGTTTGTTTAAGTGTTTCAAACTTTTCCCTCTTTCAGAGTTTCTTCTATTTCCGAGTTACTCTATTGTCTGACGTCTTCTCTGATCTATTTCTTTATTTTTTTGTCTATTTCTGCCATTTCTAGTCTGTCATTTGTAGGATCATTTCTTAGTAGTTTTCTCTGTTTCATGAAATTTTCTGTTTCTTTACTTCATTTTTGTGTTTTGTCTTTTTTCGATTCTGCTATTTGTTTTCTAGTCATGAGTAGGCTGTTGGTTATTTGTGCGTTTAGTTCTGTTTGGTAGTTTATGTGATTTTCCAGTGCTTGTCGATATTCGTCTGTGTTTTGCTTTATTATTTCTGTTGGTATCTTTATCTTTGTATGCGTTATCAATCTACGTCTCTCCTGCTTCAGATTTATTCTTATTTTTGCTCTGAGAATTTGATGGCCACTGCCAATGCTTATCATGTTCAGGACTGTCGTGTCGATTACAATATTCTTATGATTTGATAGAACGTAATTAATTTCGTTTCTTGTTATACCATCTGAGCTTTGCCATGTCCATCGTCTGTGTTCTGGCTTTTGGAAAAATGTTTTCATAACGTACAAGTTATTTTCGTTTACAAAATTTGACAACATTTCTCCTCTGCTCTTCCTTCTACCCAAACCAAACTTTCCGACGTGGTATACTCTTCTCCCAGCACATCACATCATTATTAGGTTTAGCTTATCACTCCTCGTACGACCCTGTTACAGAATTCTTTTTATCAATCAAATCAAATCAACTTTGCAAAATAATGGAAAGAATGATCTTACATAGACTAACATGGTTTCTGGAAAAAAACAATCACTTGTCTCCTTACCGATATAGTTTTAGAAATAAGAGATCTGCCATGGACCACCTTTCATCATTGGAAATCAATATAAGATCTGCATTCAATCAAGATCACCATCTAGGATTACTATCTCTCGATCTTTCTAATGCTTTTGATACCACAAACAGAAATACCATTCTTACCCAATTAAAGGAAATGGGCTTAGAGGGTCCCCTCCCAAACTTCATACAAGGTTTTTCACCCCGCGTACATTCAGAGTGAGGGCAAACAGCCATCTATCCTATCCTTTAGTTCTTTCTCTTGGAGTTCCCCAGGGTTCGGTATTTATTCCTACTCTGTTCAACATTGCGCAGCTGTCTCTCACCAAAGTGATTCCTCATCATATAAAGTACAAACTATTTGCTGATGATATCATACTATATTACTCCTCGCCCTCATCCTTAAACATCACAGACTTTAACGTTCGATACAAATGGTCCAACTCCAATGGTTACTTCTGTTTTCATACATTCTTGTAAAAAAAGAAACTGCCCTAGACTCAATCCTCTCAATATCAATGGATCTCCTATATCTATACAAAACTCTCTTAATATCCTAGGGCTAATTTTCGATACAGGTTTGACTTGGAACTCACACATGAATTACTTAAGAACACGTACAGTCCAAGATCTTAATCTTCTGCGCTTAATGTCTCACTCAAAATGGGGTTCTGATTTTAGCTCAATCATAATCATTTATAAATCCCTTATCCTATCTAAACTAAACTATGGAGATTTCATATATGACTCAGCGTGTCATTCAATCAAAAAAAAGCTAGACACCATTCAGAATCAGGCTTTGAGGTTAGCTTTTAGAACTTCACCTACCTCCAGTTTGTTTCCTCCATTCCATCCCTCTATCTCAACAGACAATTCTCTCTCATGAAATTTTATGCTCTTTCAATGAACCGTCCTCACTTTAAATCCTCTTTATATCTAACTTATCTTCATCTTTCTCGTACTATATCGCTGTCATCCAACTCCATTCCTTCCAGGATCAAACACCTTTTGACTCTACACAAATTCACTCCTCCCCGATTCGAATACCCTCTTCTCACATCTTTTCCCCCTTGGCAATCTTCAAGCCCTCACATAGACTTCTCCCTGTGCACACTTGATAGAGAGATAACTCCGAATAAAATTATCAACTCCATGTAATGAAAGACTAATATTGTCAAATTTCCACTTTATTTAGTTTCACTGAAACTGTATGACGCGTTTCGCTATACTATAGCTTCTTCTGATACAAAATGATTCAAATGATGAAACTAAATAAAGTGGAAATTTGACAATATTAGTCTTTCATTACATTCGTTATGAATTTTCATCAAGTAACAGCCACAACAATTCAAAAAAAAAAATTATCAACTCCATATTCAATGATAAATTAAAAAACCAATACTTTGATTACTTCGCTACCTATACAGATGGTTCCAAGTCATGTTCAGGGGTTGGCGCCGCCTTTATCGCTCAAAATATTCAGAAAACTTTCATATTATCTCTTCACTCATCTATTCTCTCAGCTGAGCTTCTTGCCATCAGGGAGAACATAATATATGCGATTACTACTCTTCCTAATTTGAAATTCCTAATTGCTTCTGATTCTCAGAACGCTCTTAAATCCATTCAACATGCGAACCTTGATGACGAATACATCAGACAAATAAAGGATCGATCTATTACATGTTGCTAGACTAATAAACAAATCCTTTATACTCATTTTGGATACCAGGACACTGTAACATTGCGAGAAATGACAAAGCCGATACTTTTGCAAAAAAGGCCTCTCTCTCTGGTGCTTCTGTTCTGGGCGAAAGTCATCCCAGAGATTAGATAAAACATCTATCTCAGGAATTTAGAAAATTATTCCAATTACAGTGGGATCTTGAGGACACCAGTAATAAACTCTGGGACCTCAAAACTAATGTATATCCTTCTTTACATCATCAAACACTGAATAGAAAGGAAAACATCATTGTCAGAAGACTGGCCATTGGGCATACCTTTAAACAAAGAGGATCGCCCAATTGTCCATCATATCATCTACCACTTACTGTCAAACACATATTTGAATCACAACATTTCTTTGATACCCGTGAAAAGTATCACATTCCTTCAAACCTAAAATCGATCATCCAATCCTACAACATCATTCACAGACAAATTGGTAAATACTTAAAGGAAATAAATTTTAAAGTATAAAACTTCAAAATATTCGGGCGCTAAATGACAGTTGCAGTCGATGCGCCTCAACTCCTTAAATCCCCTCTCTCTCTCTCTTTTTATGGACAACCTCATCCCTTTAGAAGTATTTACCCAGGATTGTTTTCTACTAAATTCAATTTTCAGCAATTCAAATCCAACCTGAATTATTTTTTCCGCACAGACGATGTTTCTGGAGAGCTTTAGGGATTATCCTGCCGCATATGTGCGGTGTTCATGAAAAGTACTTATAGGTCTAATTTCATTTAAATTTAAATGATTGCGTATTTTGGGTTATTTTTGATAAAATGGATTAAATAGTGTTTTTGAAAAATTCTTACGTACATTAATATGTACTTTAATCTCTCCAATTAAATAAAAATAATTTTATAATAAAGCTGTTTATAATGGTTAACTTAGTAGCAATAATCTACGATTAATATGGTATTTTTTAATACTAGTAATAAAATTTTATTTATTGACAGTACTTTTACTTTTTTAGCTTAATTTGATTTGCTACGTCATGATCGATCATAGTATACCGAGTTGTTGAAAAAAATATAAAAATTATCGGTGCCATCATTAAGAGAAGTACGCTAACTCATACACACACATACACACATTTATTCTTCTTGTCAGGCCTATCCGTTTCCCATGCTGTCTATTAGCATAGCTATTTTGTTTTTCACTGCTGTTCGAAAAATTTGTGTAGTAAATATCGAGAACCATTTTCTCAGGTTCTGCAGCCAAGATATCTTTCTTCTGCCTGGGACTTTTCCGCCGTATACTTTTCCGTGTAAAATGAGTTGTAGTGGATCATATCGATGTTCGTTAC